>VZRF01012984.1:0-50312 GCA_013396875.1 Vireo altiloquus | reverse complement strand
AAAGAAAGAAAGAAAGAGATAGGAAAAGAAATGCGCGTGGGGCGGGGTTGGGGGGACAGGAAGAGGTGACCAGGGTTAGATAGAATGCATATCAGCCATCCGAGGCTCCCGATGGCTTGTTGCTCTCCTCCATCTGGTCTGCTGGTGCTGGCAAGGTCCCCTGTCGGTGCTGTGGCCACGCGGCTCGGCAAGGCTCAGCATGGCACGGCTCGGCATGGCACGGCTCAGCAAGGCACAGCTCAGCATGACACAGCTCGGCACGGCACAGCTCGGCAAGGCACAGCTCGGCATGGCACGGCTCGGCACGGCTCCGCATGGCACGGCTCCGCATGGCACGCCACCACGGCGCGCTGCCACACCATGCCAGGCCACCACATCGCCATGCCGGGACGAGTACGGAGTCCCGTGGATTAATATACACTTGGGGCCAGGTGGGAACGCCCAAGTACCTCCCTTGCAGGGGCTAGCTTCACACACTGTCCCTTGCAGCACTGAGGGTCTGTTGCGTCAGCTCTGGTGCAGGGCCTGGAGGCCGCTCTGGGGGGCCTGTGTGTCAGGCATGTCACCCCTCCTGCTGCGGATAAAGCCACAGGCTCTTCCAACACACCCAAGGGCTTTTCTCTCCCCTCTCCCCTTCATGTGAGCAGCTGATAGCTCCGGGGCTGCAGTGTCCCACCTTGGGAGGTGTTAAGTTGTGTGTCCTTTGAAAGTCCCTTGGCTCTCTGTTGTTATCTTATCTTCATCAGCGCACAGTTGGGGCTTCTGTCCATACAGGGTGTGGTGCTCTTCTTTGCAGCTTTTTGTAACACAGTTTTAAAAGCAGAAAAAATGTTTAACTCATAAAACTGTGATATTTCAGTCTCTGACACTGGTTATGATACATTTTCTTTTAAGTTGCCCAGTGGACATACTGAGGCCTGACTCTGATTCGGCCAATGAATGGTTTCAGTCGAGCAGGTCTGCTGAAGACTGATGACTTTTTGCTCAGCAAAGTAACCTGCCCCTCATTAAAATGCAATAATTGTCTGTAAGATTTTTTAACAAAGGCAATGCCTTTTCCATGTGTTATCTCAAATTACAAATATGTTGGTGCTGATAATTATTTCCATATATATATTATCATGTCCTACAAGGCCTGTAATTTCCTTTGACCTAAGCTGTAGTTTGATGCATTATTTGATCAGCACTCTTAGTGACTCATTTTATCCATATGTATTTAGTTAATTGGTTATTTTTCTCCCCACCCATGTTTATATATAATATACTCTACAAAGGAAAAGGAAATCTGACTGCTTGCAGCTGAGTCTAGTAAAAGAGCAATTAGGTTCTATCAGAGCCAGCAGCTGTCCATAATGAATTCTGAATTAAAATTATGAGTGAAGAAAAGAATCCAGCCATCTGCAGGAAATGTGAAAATATTTTTATAACCCAATAGCTGAATTCTGGAAAGGGGTATCTCTGAGATTTCCCAGCTGTACCTACATTAAATTCCAGAATATCCATAGACACAGAGTATACTGGAACACATTGCATCAACTTGGCTACCCAGCGCGTTTGGCTAACTTTGAACAGGCTGTATTTTTATCTAAAGTAATCAGCATGAAACTCTCTTTAAATCCTTTCCCCGTGTTTCTAGAAGTAAAATCCAGCTTTAAAAATAGTCCTGTTATCTTTTCATGGAGGCTTTCCAATCAGTATTCTGCCCTGAATATTAATCTTTCTTCATTTTTCATACTTTTATAGACTTACTTCAGGGTCTCATCACTTATTTTCAGATTTTGTCAATGAGTGCTGTTCCAAGTGAATTCTGCATTGTGAAGTCTATTTTTTTTTGTCAACTGAATTTTAAAAATAATTTTTAATGTCAATTTTTAATATCCAAGTTCATTTTACAGCTACCTTGAAACTAATCTGCTAAAACCCCAATTATTTTCATTATAACTTGTCCACAATTTTTTCTCATAAATTCACAATCCTGAAAAAGGGAAGAGATTAGTGTCTAACCTCTAAATGACAAGTTGTGATTAAGAAATGTGAAATGCTTAGTGGTATTAACCTTTCACAACCTGATTCTCTATGTTGCAGGAAATTCATGTTGGTATAAAGATTGCAGAGGTTAAGAAACATTGTAATGAGTACCAGTAACCAAGCTCTTCAGCCGTCACTGGAGTATTGTCAGATATTAAAAAGGGTATTTCTTTTTTTCACCACTTGGTCTAAAAAAACAGGGCTAAACTTCACCTAAGCTCATCAGAGAAGCCTCAGGGAGCGTTTTTTGACAGAGTTTTCTACTGTTTAGCATCTCACTGCATTGATACTGTATTGCAACTCTTTCAGTTTAAACCAAATCTAGAGGTGGCAACTTCACGTTTATCTCATCCTCTGAGTTTATCCTCTAGGTATATCAGTTTTCAATTGAAGAGACATTTTGAGATGGAGATCCAGAACAATAGGCCTACTACCAACATCATATCAGCTTTGAGGTTCAGGGATAATTTACTGGTTATTTCCAAGTTTTCAGAGTAGGGGAAGGGGGAGCAGAGGAATGAGAAAAGATTAAAAAAAGAGATTTGTGGACAGATTCATGTCAGGTTTTGAACTGTGATTGGTACTGAAAAAAACTAGTGTGGGCTGAGGAGGCCTGGTAATACATCTCCCTTTAACTTTTTACTTACCAGATGAAGTCCTGTGTCTTTATGACAACCTCAGACTTCATCATTGTTCCGTCAGTCTGAAACCCAAACAGAAAAAATCCCAAGGATTTTTTTAAGCTGCTGTTAAGAGAAGAAACCATTTTTGGCCACAACAGGATTAGGAATACAAACACCTAGAATCAGAGAAGGGTCCAGAGGACTCTGAAACTTGGAATCAGAATTGTACTAGCAAGTGCTAGTACAGTACATGTAGTAGCAAGTACTATTAAGTACTTTCAAGGTCTTCCAGTTATCTAGTAATACAGGACACATTTCTTTCCACTTTCTTTAATTCTTTATCAGATAGCATCAGTTTACCTGTTACTCACAGTGATAGGCTAATAGCTCTTCTCCATGAAAACGTAATCAAAGCACAGAAGGAAACATTCAAAAGTATGAAACAACTTCTCAAAACATTCCACCCTGAGAATGCAAAGCAGAACTGCAAAGAAAGCAACAAATAGTTGTTAGCAGCAAGCAGCATAATTTCTGTTCATTGACTTCTCTGCTGTGCTGTAATCTTCACTTTTATTTATTGACAATAGGATCGCAGTGTACTTCCTCTGCTAAATTACCCAGAAGTATCATTTTCAGTATTTACTACAGCTGTTCAGGCAGAGATCTATCTTTAATTGAAGGTAACAAGTCACAGTAAGATGTGTTTTTAAAATACTTTATTTTTCTAAACTCTATTTCAGTGAATTTTAGATCATTCTTTCTTTGATGGAATGCATGATGCCAAGAAGGCTTTGTGAATACATTTTACGCTACAAAAAATGTGAAGTATACACTGAAACAAAAAATATCACAGAGAGGATAAATTTAGGATAGTTACTCTTTGATGATAAATACAGAATTCATTACATTGCATATATAAAGTTGTATTTATAGAAGTAGAAAAATAATGAAAATGTCTGAGAACTGAAGTAATTTTGAAAGAAAAAATCATAGTAAATCCTTGTACATAGATAAAATAGTACAGAGGAATAAAGTTTATTGTAATTTCTTTTCTTTATATGTCTGGGTAATTGAAGAAATCAGGTAACATAGTGAGTAAGTAAGGTGTATATGTAAAAATCCTCTATGAGAAGAAGGATTATGGCATGTGTTATATAGAATCAACAATCATTTCTGAAGGGAAACCATGATAAGAAAAATAAGTGGTATGAAATAAGGTCAATGAACTTTTCAGTTATGTATAATTTTTGCTATTCCATCTCACAAGCAGAACAATATGCGATTTTTTTCACCAACAAAAGAAAAGAAAGAGGCAGGTAGAACAGTTATGATGATTTGTCCCTTTTAAGAAAGAAAAAGCAAGTATCAAAACTAATGGTGTGCCTCTTCAGTGGTATAATTCCTGAAGGTGCCAGGTGGAGGCTGAAGTGTTGATTCAAAAGAAGAGTTTCAAGATGTTCTGATTTACAGTTGGGAAACAGAATGCTTATGTATTTTATAACTATGTAGGACCATGAGACTGAATTTAGACTGTGCATTTCAGTTTCTCTCTCAGGACATGTCTAGAATATTATTTTTCAGAGTTCCTATCCAAATACCAGCAAAAGCTAATAAAAGGATTTCTGTAGGGGAAGTTGTGTCTGTAACATGTTGGTTAATATCCCTTAATTTATCCTTTCCTCTCTGAATTTCTTTTTGTCATACATAGTATTCTGTAACAATGCGTTTCACAATTTAATTATCTACTATGTTAAAAATTACTTCCTATTTGTTTGAAATTCTCATCATTTCACAATCCTAATTCTTCTTTGGCAAGTAAAGAATGAATAGTCATTTTCTTTTCATCTCCTCTATATAACATTAATTTATGTCTGGTGTGAGGATTTGAAGGGCTGTAATGGAATGTCATTGTCTGAAGGTTTGTTGAACATTACTGATGTTCAACATTTTTTAGCCTGCATGGAAAACTCAGCTTTTAAAATTATTTTTATCCCTGTACATGGGATTTTTTAGAGAAATTTTGGGGAGTTTGATTCTGTGTGTTTTAATATTTGAGAGTTTGTTTTTTTGTTTGTGTTCAAGTTACTATCTTGTAAGACAGCTTCTTTTCCTTGGTCTCTCCAGAGCTGTACTTGGGATTAGATGAAGAACAAATTTACTTCCTGAACATTATTATACTTTTGCAGTTGCATATTACAAAAAAATATGGGCTTAGATGTGGGGAAGTTACATTTGAAGAATTTATGGTAATACTAGAATTCTGACAATGTACAGACTGAAAGGAAAAATCTTATTAGAAAATCAAGGAAGAAAGATATAAGTATGGCTTTTGGGTTGTGGCCCTCCCATGCTTTTGTCCACTGCCTATGAAAACTAGGGAGAATTCTAGACTGAGCTTTGTCTGCTTGTAGTGAAATGTTCTGTTTTCTGATTATTTTTTTTTTTGTTCCATGTTCTTTTTCCAACATTTTATGTGACTTTAGTGATATATGTGGTTGCCTCCATGCCTAGCCTAGAGATGAAGAAAATTCAGTCAGTAAAGTCTTCCATTTGGTAAAGCACTGCACCTGAGAAAATGCTGTATACCGTCCTTGTTGTCTGGTATCCGACCATAGTCACACTTGCTGATAAATTCTCAAAGGTCTCTTACAAGCTGATACATAATTCTTGAAGCAGTCCAGTAGCTCTTGTAAAAGGAAATTTCAATTTATGTCTTTGCACAAGGTCGTTATGTTATTTTGATCAGATGTTTCTTTTCAAAAGGATGTTCACTGGTTTCATAAGGGGCTTTTTTTGCTGCTTCCTGGACAGAGAGGTGATTTTCTACTCTGTTCTAATTTCCTAATGAAAAAATGGGAAAATAGTCTAAATATTGCTCTTGTCAGAACTACTACAGAATTTCCGTGGGATTGGAGTCTAATCAATCATATGAAGTTCCTCAATAAAATCCAGACCTTTTTATATATTTCCCATATCACAAGCAATTTCATGTACTTTCACTTCATAAATGCAAGCTTCATTCAATCTGAAACAGTAATATTCAATAAAATTTTCCCCTGATATGAGTCAAAAATGTCTGACATGATTTTTGGTCTATATTTTACTGTCTTTGCTTCCAATTAAATGATCTGTGAATACTGGTAATTACACTGCCTTCCTTTGCCAAATCACTGAAGTATCAGTAAAGGGTCATCATTTAAACAGCTACAAATTAATCACAAAAGCCAACCTTTAACACATTCATACAGTGATTTGGATTCAGAATGTCCCCCTTATGCCTCTTCATTTTCTTTTTCTGAATTGTAGCTATTGTAGCTGTATTGCATCACAGGACATTAAGCATGTTTCAGCTCATGGGACTGAGTCAGTCATGGTTTTAGAAATTGAAAACAAATGTTATAATACTGTAAATGACAATATTTGAAGCAGTAATATTTTCCTAGTAGGCATGTCTATTTATTAGATACCTTAGATTTTCAGCTTGAAAGTGTAGTAGCGTCTTTCACTAGCTGAGAGAATTTTTTAAAAAAATCTAAGTTTGACAGTAACACCAGAAGATGCAAAACAAAAGGGCAAGAAAGTCAGTAACAAAGGTAGAAATAATTTGTGAAATTATTCTCATTAGGTGAATTTGCATGGTCACCAGACAAAATACATTTTTTAAATTTCTGTGGTTTATTAGTGAGGATTCAAAATGTATGGCTTCCTAGCAGTGTATCATACCATATTAACAAGGCTGTGTTATAGTAGAAGAGAAAGTGAAATGGGATAAAAAAATTAGGACAGGATAGTTTCTTCTTTTATATAATAAGCTATTGGAGTTTGGAGTTAGAAGGTATTGGGGGCGAAAGGGCATGTCTCAAAGAGGAATTAAGTTAAAATCTTCATAACACTGGTTCCATTTTTATGTGGAAAATGTGAAAAGAGTAGTTTGGTAGACACAGAGCTCATTTTTAATGAGAAGGATTAGAATGTACTGAACATCATAAGGAATAAAATATCTTGCTGGATCCAATGATGCAGAGAGAAGTGTGTCAGGAGCCCAGTGAAGCCAAATGCCTCCATAAATGAAGCGTGTCAGTCCCTCCATCCTTACCAGGAAATCAGTGCATAATGATGTGTTTGGATCTGCTGGTATGATCTTTACAACTTCTATATAAACCTGTAGACTGGCAAGTGTCTTCTGTGCTAGAGTATGCTAATAGCTATTCTTCTTTGGGTTTGCTCATGGAAAACATAAATATGTAAGTCATAATAAAAGACATGAAAAGAAGACTGAAAATTACTCATCCCAGCTGAAGGTGAAAGCTTTTAACTGGCTTGGGATTTTGCAGTTGTGGTGTGCAGGAACCAGTGAACTTTTTGATGTTTGATCTGAAAAATGGCATATCCAGTTATATGTTGGAACAGCAATTCATTAATACATTATAGGAAAAAAACCATATTCTAGATTACTGAGAAAATCTGCAATGCCAAGCTTTCATATTTCTCACTTGGCCCACACTTGTTAAACTGATAAAAACTGTATGTGAAGAGTAATCACTGAAGGAATGGTTTGAAACTTGATATAAACCAATCTGACATACAAATATGTGCTACTTCTGTTGATTTCATTGACATTACAAGAACATAAAAAACCCAAAGAAAATCGCAATAGTGAGACAGCTTTTTGAGGTTTTCTCCATGATTTTAGCAATGTTAGTGTCAACAGGTTTTCCTGGAATGCAGATTAACAATTTCCTTATTATGCAAGGTAAATGAACTACTCTTTAGCTAGGATACCCATCATTTTGTTTCTCTTTATTTTTCCTTCTTTACAACTCCCACTGATGAGTATCACTGATTGGTAAATTTTCTTAAACTCAGAATATTGGTTAATTCTTGTCAGAAGAGCATCTAAGAAAGTTGAGATTGATGCATTTGGTCTGTTAGCAGAAGTCCTCAGCTATCTGAAGAGGGTCTGCTGCTTGGAGGAGTAATCTATGGCAAGAATACATGATTAACAATATGTAAATATTCAGTCTTAGAAAGAAGACTTACCTCATGTGAGACAAAATATCTTTCTTCTGTACTTCCTTCTGATTTGGTTATAACTAAATTCAGGTTGCTGGTAATTGGCAAAGATTCTTAAGGTATCATGCAAGAAATAAATGTTTGACCTTGCTTGTAGATTTCAGGATGGACTTAAGATAGTTAATATCTCAGGAAAATATAGGAACCGTGAGAAGGTTTGGCTTTTATATAATTGTCCTCTAAGAGCTGGGTTATAATTATTTTGTTTCTTTCTATTTACATTCAAAATTTGCAGTTGCGGTGTTCTTAAACATTCTTAACTTAGCTATTCTCAGTGTTTTGAGAGTTTAGAAACTCTTGGCTTACTATATTGTGTATTTAATTTCGTGTCACAAACTGAAAAAATTAAGCATTTGAAAGGCCTGAAACTATCATTCATTGTTACAGGAGTGATGTGATCCTGGACAGAAAAATTATGTACAAAACTGTTTTACACTTTAGCTTTGTTTAGCTGCATGTATGCAAATAGTTGAAACAAAACTTCATAAAGTTCAATCATGCACATGACTGCAAAAAGATGGTCTGATTTGATTCACTACAGTTGATGTCCAAACAGCTGGATTTTCCCCAGCCCACAGCTAGCACAGCTATCTAGTCATGGGTCTGCATTACAAAGACTACCAGTATATCCTAGCCAAGTGAAGGAGCAGAGGACAGAACTGTATTAATAGAAGCCCCATCAGCAGAGCTGGGAGAGGGGTGGAAGTTCACCACCAAAGTATGATAGAAATATGTAAGACTCATTTTCTCCAAGATTATTGTTTGCCAGTAAATTTACCTCTGTAAAGCAAATAGCAACAACAGCATGTTTAGTGACTTAGAAATCATGTTACAAATAAAGCTTGAATTCTTAGAGGATTCATCATCTCCAGTAATTTCCATTTTTAAGAACGCGTATTTTGAGAACATGTTGCAAGATGTTTTATTTCTGTTATAGTCAAACCTGAAAATGCAAGATGCAAAGATCTCATATAAAAGCATTCTGTGTTCTCAATTGCTTGTAATGGAATTCAAGGAGTTTACTTATTTCAGCACACCAACCTCTTTCATAGAAACTGATGTTCATATTCAGAAACATGTGCTGTTCAAATCAGCATGACAAAACTTTGAAACTTGGATGACGTAAAAGTAAGCACAGTGAATGAAACAGTCCATGTTTTCTCTCCCGTGTTCATTTCTTTTAGTGCTGGAGTCGGCAGGACTGGCTGTTTCATTGTGATAGATGCCATGTTAGAGAGAATAAAGCATGAAAAGACTGTAGATATTTATGGCCACGTAACTCTAATGAGAGCACAGAGGAATTACATGGTTCAAACTGAGGACCAATACATCTTTATCCATGATGCACTGCTGGAAGCAGTGACATGTGGAAATACCGAAGTGCCAGCCAGAAACCTGTATGCATATATCCAGAAGCTGACACAGATAGAAACAGGAGAGAATGTCACAGGAATGGAACTGGAATTTAAGGTACTGGGATTTTATGTTGTGGGTAACTGAAACCAAATGGTGTAACACTAAAGCTGCTCTGTTCTCCACCAGTTGTTTCCAGTAATCAAGAGATAAAAGACAGCATTAGACTAAATTTTTAAATTAGGAAGTTGGTTCTTTCTAGAAAGTACAATTCTATTCTCAATGGGTGTCTGGACAAGAACCATTCAGTGAGGGCAATTTAACCATGCTGTTCCTTTATTTTTGTTATTGTATCTTGAAATATGTGATAGTGTAGTGCTTTAATACTGGAAATTGTCCAAATGCACTAATGGAGCAGACATTGTACGTGTATAAAGTGTTAAAAGAAGCTTTACAAATATGTGCCTAATGCAATAGAATATGGAAAAGTAAGCATCTGAAATTGAAATTATTCATTAATGGATACTGAGCAGCAATTATAAAACTTGATAGTGTCACTTGTTTTTGTTATACCTGACCTTAATTCTTTTAATTTTTCAATAGCGTCTTGCTAGCTCTAAGGCTCACACTTCAAGATTCATCAGTGCCAATCTTCCATGTAATAAATTCAAAAATCGCCTTGTCAATATTATGCCATATGAGTCCACAAGGGTATGCTTGCAGCCTATCCGAGGAGTAGAAGGCTCTGATTATATTAATGCCAGTTTCATTGATGGATACAGGTACAAGTAGTGATGTGTTCTTATCTGTACTGCTTTAAAAGTTTACAAAATTGTTTATGTAATTACATTGAAAATAACAAAACTTGTTATTGAAATATAGTATTTGTTATCTGTTCAGGGCGTGTTTGATTTGGTTTGTTTTTAAATTTTAATAAAAGGTTTGTATTTTTTCATCATGTAATATAGAAAAATTTTGTAAATTACGAAGAATCTTAGACATTTTATTTTTACCTGTCTTAAAACCACTGAGGGCTCTCAGTATGCTTTGCATGCTGAAAGTTAATGAGATTTTAAGCATGCTCATGATTTGGATCCCTATTTCTTCACAGTTAAAATGATATATAGAAATAAGATGCAGGAGATATACTCTGTGTGTAGAGGTGATAATCTATGATCTTGGAGGACTAAGATTTGATTTAACTACCAAAAGCCTTTTGTATGTAAGCAGATGGGCAGCCCACCAGCATCTTCATGACAACATGGAGAAATATGACAATATGCCCTCAGCTGACTTAAGCAGCTGGTTGAAAAATGCATTAAAGGGAAATGGTATAGTTTGCCTAAGTCACTTTAGGTGTGCTTGGGTATCCATATCCCAGGGATAATTGAAGATAAACTTCATCTCCACTATCACCCATAAAGGTGTTTCTGTTGCTTGAAAGAAGCAACAACGCAAACTGGTCATCATCTTATAAAGCTGCTCATCCAATTTTTTAACAGTTTGGTGGTAGCTTCCACTAGTAGGATATTAGAGCCTGGAAATGCACACTCGGTTCCCAAATTTTCTTCCTGCCTTAGTTTTGCTGGAGGCATCAGACTGTTGAAGAGAAGTTAATAAAGAAACTGCTTGATGCTATAATTCCTCAACTTAATAGATTATTAGACAGTTATTTCTATAAAATGAACCAGCACAACTAAGTGTTTCTTAAGTGCTTTCTACAGCACATGAAATTGAGCAATTAGAGTTGCATTAAAATTTAAATAATAATGATAAAGTCATACATCATAATATTAACAGAGTAATTTTCCTCTCAAAGTTCTAAAAATAAAAAGCCATAGTTTGATTAAACAATCATAATAAGGTTTTAATGTGCTCATTATTAATAGTATATACATTTTCCCTCTAGACAATGTTTACATATAAACAGAGAACATGAGTATAAATTCACTTTTTTGATTAAAATAATATTCTTGATTTACTTTTTTTTATGTAGACAACAGAAAGCTTACATAGCTACACAGGGTCCTTTAGCAGAAACAACTGAAGACTTTTGGAGAATGCTCTGGGAGCATAATTCTACAATTGTGGTCATGCTCACTAAGCTACGAGAAATGGGCAGAGTAAGTACTACTCCAATATTTCTTTACTAAAATGTTGGTTACGGCAGCTCTTTTTATTAAAATATTTCATTGTTAGGAATATCTAAAGATGAGAATTTTGGTTCCTTCTCCTGCTGATACAGGAGTGGCCTTCCTGGTCACTAGGTATAAGTTTTTCCAATCTGTTGATGTGTTGCAATATACAAACTAGACGTGGCACATTTTCGTGGGGCACGCTAAGATTCAGCAAGTGGGTTTGCATGCTGATGTTCCAAATTATGCGGAGGGAGCATTGCTGTCTATTGAAAAAGAAAGATCTTACTTGGAAGCTTTACTTTTGCAACATCTTCTTGTAAAACTGTAAAGAAATTGTGGTATTTTTGAGATCTGAATGTCTCCTGTGCGTTCTGCCCTGCACATTAAAGTTTCAGCCCCCAGTTTACAGTTCTAAATTCATTTCATTGATACTCTGTCTACTGTAAAGAACAAAGCAATCTACTATCTGGACAGGATTACGTCAAGAGGAAACTGGCATCTGATAAGTGAAATCTGAGATATGCCAGGTGTCCGAGAGAATAGAGATTATTCAGGACATGGCTAGGGGATGCAGAGATAGGATCATGACTAAGGCTGGGAGGACTTGCTCCAACAAGCAAAAAGGAAGAAAACTAAAGATAGTATCAGGATTTAAACTGAGATAAAAACTCGCCATTGAAAATTAGGCTAGGGATAGCTCTTGTCACTGATAGATAATAAAACTGAGCAGAAGTATAAGCAAGTTCAGATATACACCAGTGAGATATAGCGACCAATGAGAAACTCTTTGCAGTGCAGCATTAAAGATAACTTTTACTCTATGAGTTTAATGTTTACACCAACACAAGCAGCTCATGTTCTTGTCACTACTGGCATTTTCCATGAATGTCACACTTTGCTGAGTAAAAAAGGGCTTATGCCATTTTATGGTAGTGCTCTCTAGAAATAGGAAATGTATTTTATTTTGTTATTTTGTAGGAAAAATGCCACCAGTACTGGCCTGCCGAGCGTTCAGCCAGATATCAGTATTTTGTGGTAGATCCAATGGCAGAGTACAACATGCCACAGTATATTCTGAGGGAATTCAAGGTTACAGATGCAAGGGTAAGTCAACATAGCATTACACTTGTTTCCATAAGCTTAACAGAAAATGTCTATGTCTTGCTTTTTCTATGTTTGGGGTTTTTTAAATTTTTATTATTTTTAAGAAAACCCTAGAGATATGCTTTCTACTAAAAAATAATAAAAAAGCAGATTAAGTTATTTTTAAATAAATGGGTTCTCTCTGTAGAAACAATTGACTTCATTCAGATCTAGCATCTGGGCAGCACAGTTTTATAGTTCTGAACTATTTGTGCCAAAATACATTTGATTATTTGAGGACCTTTTTCCTCTTTTTCCTCATTTTTCCCTTGATCAGTATTGGGTACAATTTTTACACTGTTGTTTTGTTGTTTTGCAACACCCTTGAGGCTGAGTGAGTATGAAGGTTATAATATATTGAGATTTTTAAACTGCAGAGCAAATGACATTCATAAGAAAACTGGACAAGCTTTGCACATTATAATTTGATTTTTCATATAATGTATTTTCAGCTCTCTAGTATATCTGCAGTAGATACATGAAGAGTAGAGTAGATACATGAACCTGTGACCTTAGCAACCTTATTTTCATACTGCATTTCTTATGTGAATTCCTGCATCCAAAACTGAGCACTCATATAAGATTAAATATAGATAAACTTTTAACATATATTTGGCATTTCTTGGACTTAATTTCTAGCACTTCAGTCTGCATGGCAGGAAAACATACTGTCAGCACCTGTTTCTGTAGCCACTGTGGAATAATACTTTTTCATGCAAAATAGCAGGATGTACTGTCCAGGAATGAGTGGCTATTTAGAGTTGCCTGTCAGCATCCAAAATATTAGACTTCCTCATAGTTAGCTAGACTACTGCTTTTGATGTGATCTTCAAGTAAAATTGGACAGTATTGTTACTATCATGTCAGCATATGAACCTTTTGTTTGGCAAATGAGTCTTAGGTGTAGGTTTTTGTAAAGAAACTGTAGATAAATTGGATCTGATTTTCATTCTATTTGAAATGCAGTTAGGATCATCTGACTCATTGCTTCTCTAACCTATTTGTGCTTAAGAAAAGTGGAGAACAGCCTCCTAGCATCAGTCTTTAAAACACATTTGTAAGCAGAGATAGTCAAAGCCAGTTTCACTGCAAATATGCAGAGAGTTTTCATTGATTTTCTATTAAAAATCTGTCTCTCATGTTGGAAGAGTTACTATGTGACATAGTTCACAAAGCTATGATTACAAAATTACACAATTATAACAAAAAGCCATAGCTGTAATTGACGTGTCTCCAAACATTTTATATTTTAAAAAAGTTTTTTCAAATGTCTCTATTGAAGTAGGGTATTTAAGAAAGTCTGCTTACCTGCAGCTATCAAACCAGTAAAAGAGGGTCAAATAATTAAATGATTAAATTTACCAGAATTAGTTTTATTTGACATGATATTAATAAACCTCTTTTAAAAAGCATAGGGCCCATTGACAGTCCTGTTGTGACATTTTACTATCACATATTTTTGCTTCTCAAATTTTAGAAATCTCTTTTCTTGATAGTCCAAATTTTGTTAAACTCATCAGTGAGCTGACAGCGCTGTCTTAAATTTTCAAGTTATGCTGGGAAACTATACCTCCTTCCGAATTTATTGGAGGAAGTGGGAAATTCTTACCAGAATGTACATTATAGTTTTCCTCTAGTTAGGCTTTTGTGGCTGTCACACCCAGTAATTGAGATCATTTGACTAAATTGTTGCATTCAAAGAAGAGTAAATGCTGGAGTGATTGCAAACATCATCGCTCGCTCTCATCTCCAAATCCATCCATACTTACAATACCATCCTTGCTGTGGCAGAGCCAAGATGCCCAGTTACTCCACAGGGACAAAAGATCAGGCAGTGTACCTTTGTAGGCATCAGCAGCAAGTGTCTGGTGGGGAACTCTGTTATTTCTGAAAATGAACTGTAAATTGTCATGCAGTGAAATTGACCTCTGTAACTGTTTCGAGTTACTGCTTCTGACTGCTTTGTTCTCACTTTCTCTGGAAACTCAAGAGGTCAATGTGTTGGGCCAGTCTTTAAGGCTAAGCTATTAGTGATGGCCATAAGAGGGTATTACAAATTCTACAGCCTAATCAAAAGACAATTGAATATCCCCTGTGAGAAGGAAGAAGAAATCCAAATGGTCTGCCAATACATAGGATGATACCTTAAATGCCACATAGGGATCTGAAAGTACTTATTTTGATAACTAACTGTGCAAACTGTCACAGTATTTGAAAGTAAAGATTTTAATAAAATTTGGCATTTGTATCTGGACTGCTGGTGGCAAGAATCTCATTAAAAGAAATAAGCACTGTTTATAATGTCAGTAGCAGAGGGAACTGTAAGAAATTGCAGATCAGTTCCCAATATGCTCTGCTAGTCTAATGCAGACTAAGTAACTTTACTCTTCTGCTCATTAAATAACATTAAATAAGAGAGGTTATTGTCATTTCACAGACTTGCAACGGAATACTGAGTTACTGAAGTCATTAAACATACTAATACAGTTGATATATACACACTGTAAAAGAAATATTTACCATTAGATCTATTTATCACAGAGAAATGTGTGATCTTTCCAGTGACTGACCAGACTTACGTAAAGTACTCTCTTAGTTTCTCTACCTGGAAAAAGTTACTGTTATTTTAGTGTAGGTCCTGTCAGGGTCAGAAATTACTGAAGAGTTTCCATCTCCTTAACAAAGTGTTGCAAGTAAGTCAAATTTCAGGTTTTCTTTCTTTACTTTGGAAGAATGGAAGGTTATTTTGAAGGGAATCAACCTATAGTTGTATCTTCTTGATGAATTTGTATCATGTGCCTAAGGCTATCCAGAGGATGCAATTTCATTATGTCTTCTTGGGGGAAAATGGGATTACAGACACTATTATCAGAGATGTTTGTATTAACAAAATACCATTTTGGAAGGAAACATTTAGTTCTATGTGTTGATGCCCACAAGAAATTAAATTGGGTGAATATTTTCAAATGATACATATTTGTTTAAGTGGCAAAAAGCATTTCACAGATCCACACTACTAAATTGTCACAGTGGTCTACTGGAAATAGACAGTATTTGTGTCCTCTCACAGAGTACTTGCTCTTACACATAACCGTTTTTTCTGTTTTCCTTGCTCGTCTGAGATATGGGAGGCAAAACCCCACAAAACCAGACAAAATATAAAAGCAGAGCATTGGGGTTTCCTTTGGTTATATTTAAAATCACTTCTGTATAATTTCAAAGGTCTGTAACAGCTGAGTGCTTGTGGTAGAAGGAAAAAGAGAGAAAGATTGTTCTTGCCTCCAGCATAACTTGCTGCTTTTTGAGAGGAATCTCGCGTAATAATTTGAATTTTGCGTAAGTTTTACTTAGAAGAAATTTCAATTTTTTATGAGTTTCACTTAATAGAAGACCATTTTGAAGACAAGGCAGAGTGGGCGCTTAGAAAACATGATGTCTAGAGGCACCAGTTAACATCAGTAGCTCATGTTGCCATGATTTTGAGCATTTCAGCTGTGCAGATTGACAGTGTCAAAATCATCAAGCACAATGTTTGAAAGTGCAGTATTGCATTTTTTATGTGTCCTGACTCTTTACGTATTAAATAGGCATATAACAGAAGTTGTCATTTAGTAAGTCTTCATTGTAAAAATAACTATGATGCAGTATTCTGCACTTTAAAGAAATGATGTTGGTATTCATAACCACAGGGATTGAAGCTCTTCAGATAGCTTGTTGAAGCCCTTCCTCTCAATTTTAACTAACTCCAAGCTGCTAGTGGATTAAATGAACCATTATTGAAGGGAAATTCGTTAAAAAACTGTCTTGTTGATCCATCTTCTTCCAGGAAAAGTGTTCACCTCATAGAGAACAGCTTACTATTAAAGATAACATCTGCAAGAAGGGCAATGACTAAACAAGTCTTATCAGTAAGGATATTCCTGCCGTGAAGTAGATGAGCATATCTCAAGAAAGGAAAGTCAGATTAGGTGACCTTATTCTACCTGATCTGTATATAAAAGAATTTCTCATCCGCAGGATTCAAAACATAACATACCAAAAAAGTCATATACCCTGGTGGGGTTGTTATGCCTTTGTCCTCAGACACCCTTTTTACACCATCAGAATGCCAGGCAACTCTCCTATGCAGCATGGAAGTAGTTTTCATAAATGTGACCTTAGCTATTCCCCAGGTCCTCTCAACATCCTTACTTTGTGATTGTCCTTATGATTACTGGCTGACCAACTTTAGGCCACAGCAACATGCTTTTGTCATACATCATTTGTGTCTTTTGTTAAAGGATGGTCAGTCCCGAACAGTGAGGCAGTTCCAGTTCACTGACTGGCCAGAACAAGGAGTGCCAAAATCTGGAGAAGGATTCATTGACTTCATAGGCCAAGTGCATAAAACAAAAGAGCAATTTGGTCAGGATGGACCAATTTCTGTTCACTGCAGGTAAGTAAACAAAGCTTAAAACCTGATATATGCAGATTTGAGTTTTTTCTGAATGTGATTGCTGATTGTGGCAAAGGTGTGTATTTAAACATTTCAGATGTGAACTATAAGAAAATGTAATCAAATAGAAGATCTAAAGAGAAATGCAATGAACTGCTTTATGAAATGGGAACTGTTCTGCGATATTGCATTTATATAGAAACAGTTCTTCCGAAATATGTGGAAACACATGATTTTTTCTATACTTACACATCTCAAATGCAGCATAAAAGCAATCTCATCAATGCTGCACACAGAAGGCATAGGAAGAGCCTTATCACAGGCTGCTACATCTCACATTTTTTCCACTAGAAACTAAAAGTGAGACTGTTACTTGGGTGGGAATTATTAGCTGCAAACAAGCTAGTTACACCTCTGTCACATTAGTAGCAATCAAGATGAGACAAAAAAAAAAAAAAGGCAGGTATCTCAAGAAAGGGAATGGAATAGAAAGTGGTATTTAGAAATTTTGCCTGTCAAAAAAATCATTGAGGTTTGAGTTGATGAGTTCTAACTTCATAACTTAGCACTCATTTTTGATGTGATGGGTACCCTCAATTCCTTTGCAACTGATATGCAGATGAAAACATCTTGCATGGTGGGTAGAAATAATCCAGCATGGGCTTTTTAATATTCTTGTATTTTTTATTTATTTTCTGTACAGTATCCTAGAGTTTATAGCAGATGGCCAAAAATAATATCTTTATCTTTTATCTCTTATTTAACAAATTGTTTTCTATAAATTCCATTAGGATTTTAGGTACTCATTTTTGTAATATGAAGAAGGTTTTTTTGTAGATTAAATATTATTATTTATTATAACAGAGATGCAAAATACTGAGACAAGTTGCAAGCCAAGTAGTGCCTCAATAGTAGCATGAAGACGAATGAGTTTACTAGAGCCTTGTAAACAGAGAGAAATTCTCATCTTTCCAAAGTCAGGAGTAAACAGAAGTTGAGTTCTTTATGATCCCCTAATCTGAAAGACTGACAAAATAAGCGTATTGGAATACTTGAATCCTACTTTTTTTGTGTGCCTATAATTTTTTTATGGCCTGCTGAGGAGAATAGCATTGCAGAGCACTGGTTAGGATTAATTTCATAAGGGAAAATGAAGGACAACCCTGATAAGAAAAAGCCTTATTCTTCAACATTAATGGGTTTTGAGAGGACAGGAGTAATAAGTAATATTTATGCCTTTATGCAGATAAGAAAGCAAAGTGATATTGTTCTTCTAAGTTCTTTGTACCATGCAGACATGTCCACTTGTGACTACAGTGAATACTGCTTCCAGTACGTGTGAGCTTTCATGGTGAAATTATGGATTCCTACCATTAACTTTGCTAGAAACAAAGTCAAACCCAGTGAAATTAATCATGGTTTGGTTTTAAAATGTAAAACATTACAATTGTTATTATTGTAATGACAATACAGGGGCTGGTAATGCTAATCATCATTGCCAGCGTTAGTCAACTTATATGAATAGGAAATGTCCCTAGCAAATTAGTAAATTTGTTTGTTTCTTTCAGGAAGCACAAGATCCTGGATACTTGCACTTTCCTAGTCTCTGAGGAATTATTGAAATCATGCCTCTAGTTTGTACCATGATGAGTTGTACAGTGAATTAAAACTCCTCTAGTATCACTTCCTGTGGGTTTCCTTCACACTCTACACAATTTTCACAAGCTTGCTTTCTCTGTTACACAGTAAATCCCCACGATGCACAATTTTAAATTTTCTCTTTCCCTAGCATTTTTACAAATAGGTCAGTGTGTTGAATTAAAAAACTTCTAACCTCATGAGGCAGATACTTAAAACTACTTAAGAGAGCAAAGGACTGTTCACCTTGCAGCAGAATTTTCACTTCAACCAATAGTAGATATTTATAGTCTTTTTATTCCAGCTTTTAGCTTGAGTGAGGAAGACCTTTACCAGAATGCATTCAAGAAGTATTTGTAGTAATAAACTCTTGTCTCTTACAACAAATCAGTACTTCCTCATGGTTCATTAAAGCATCCTAACTTTAGTTTCTACTTTAAATAATAAATCACTGTGAATCATAAAGAATCATGAAGGAGTGCTTTAACTTCACTCTAGAAGTCCTAAGCATTTTTCGATAGGAATTGTTACAGTGTTAAAGTATGCTTGCCGCTGTAAGGGGAACAGGATCAATCTCCTACAGACTTCTCTCAAGACATTACATGTCATGACTAGTTAGGATATGCAAGCATCTTGCATAGATCTTTCTAGATTTGCAAGATCTTTCCATATTAGTCTCTCTTTCTCATTAAGTAGTGTCTCCAGATACTTACTGATTTCTTAAATACACAAGACAACAAATAAATTTCTTCCTTTTGTTGAAGATTTCAGAGTAATTTTCTTAAACAGAGATTTGTCTGTTGTATGAGGCCAGAAATCCCCTCACACATTTAGAAAATCATACTCTTTTTTTTTTTTTTTTTAATTAATCTTTAAATAGCAGAGCAGGAGGAGGAGCAAGAAGAATGTAAAATGGTACTCTGCCTTCATACGGCTGGTCGGTTTATGGGCTACTTGGTTTAGATCACACTGTCATCACGTTCCAGTGATGGTTCCAGTGCTTGGCTACATCCAAGCACGTTCCAATGAGCATGTTCCAGGGTTTTTCAGAATATTTCTTGATTACTAGCTGTCTAATTTACCTCTAAGCTGTCTTAAGGTACCTTATACTACAGCTGCTTTTGATGTCCAGGACTGTTGTTATCCCATATAGGTAAATCATCACTGACAGCATGATATTCTTTCAAGTGGTGTGTCAGTTGTCCTTTGGCTTCAGCAGTGTGAGGGCACCCAGCCTATGCAAAATTGATAAATCCAATTGCATATGTCTAATAGCCCTAGAAGTGCACTGACCTAGACCAAACACTAAAATACCATCATACCAGTTTGAACATTCAATTTCCACACTAGTTTCGTAAATTTGCTGGATCTCTGTCATAGTTCATATGAACATTCAGTGTTCTTCAGGTTTTCCCTGTTGTTCATGCTGTTCCATTCACTTGTTTGGTCTCATAAATATTCAGCTTACCAAGGTTATCTGGCTGGAGAAAACCTTGTGAAATTATTAGCATCAACAGTGAGATGGCAGGGTACTTAGTTTCCACACATAGAAGTTCAGACTTAGAAAATCTTTTTTGCTGTGTAGCTACCCCTCTCTTTTGCCATGGATAATCCTCATGGATGAGTGGTTGTTTAATTTTGCAAGCTGACAACTACTGATTCTATTGATTGCAAGAATTTCTATCACCCCTTGAGAGTTAAAGCTAATAGCAGAAACCCAGGACAGAACAGAGAGCGAACAAGCCCTATGTATTCAAAAATATTTAAGACTGATGTGGACAACCGTGGCAAATGTATACCAGTATTGGAAAGCAAAGATCCAGACTGCCAGACTTGAATAAGACCTGAGTTGAGATTTTTTTGTGTCCATTATTTGAATTGAGGCATATACGAACAATATTAAATGAACATCCATACTTCTAACTCAAAATATAAGGTAAAATAGCACAGTGAAGATGTACAAAACAGGGCATATACATGAGGAACTAAAGTAAAGCAAGCAGTAAATGAAGCATTTTGGCTTCATTTTTTCTTGTCAGTTCCGATATATGTTATTGGCAACAAATGTTACCATTTGCCTTCACTATGCACTGATTTTTTGTATATCTGGATGAACAAACCAAGTCACTTTGCAAGGAAGACTGGAGAGTCAGGATGTACTCCGTAGCATGTAAAGTTTGCTTGAGCGCATTTTTTCTTTTCAATGCAGTGTGGTAATTTGCTGGGGAATTTTGCTTAGTGAGCCTTTCCCCGTATAGAAATTTGTACACATATGGTGTGTTGTAACCACAAATAACTTGTCAGCCAATTCTTTCAGCATTAACTGTCAATTAACATTTGTTTTTTCCTTTTATTTTCTCTTCATTCTCTTCAACAGCGCGGGTGTTGGAAGGACTGGAGTATTCATAACCCTGAGTATTGTGTTAGAAAGAATGAGGTATGAAGGTGTTGTAGACATCTTTCAGACTGTCAAAATGCTAAGGACACAGCGGCCAGCCATGGTACAGACAGAGGTGAGCAAAACAGTATCCATATGCCATGATGATGGTAAAGAAACTGTATTTACACCAGCTAAAAAATGCACAGATAGAGCCAGTATAAAATGGGCTTAGTGTTATATCTGAAGTCATATATTGGCCCAGTGACGATAGCATCTGCCATGGAAGTAATGCAAGGACCATTTCCTGTTACTACAGTAGTTACTCTAGGATGAAGAAGAAAAAAGTTATTTCAATAGTGGATGCTAAATCATGGTAGTTGAGAAAATCCATTTGTGACGCATCACCCATTTTTATTTGTTCTTTTTCAAAGGCAGGATCCCGGCAGAAATGTGTGGTAAGAAAGAAGCAGGCAAATGGTTCGTGCAGGTGGACCCACTGATTTCTTTTGTGTCCCCTGGAGCAAGATCTTGATCATGTCTTTAGACTGCCACTGTATTATTTTCATGTTTTTCTTGACTTTGAGTCACCAAGCAAGTGGCTTTTTGGCCTGAAAATCATAATGGTAGATTCAGCATTCAGGATAACTATAGCGTAAATAATTTCTATGCTAGCAAGTGTGGCATAGAGAAATAAAGAAAGTCAAAAATAGTATGAACTAGTTATCTAGGCCTGTAGGCTTGGAATTCTGTCATGTTGTAAAGAATGCTTAAACATTATCAGTTAATTTTGTTCTTAATTTTTCCTTTAATTTCTGAGCAGAAGACCTGAACTAAGCCAGAGCCAATAGGCTAGGAGAACCAAGAAAAAGGGAAAGAGAAAGGAAACATTTTAGGTCATACGTTTATTTAGTACAATTTGATTGACACTGGCCTTTAAATTACAGTCTGTGAAATTTAAAATGGCTCCCCAGAGTTTGCCGTTTTCCACAAGAAAATTAAACTTGTTCAGTAGAAGCTGGGCAGCTTTACTTTTAAGAAGACAACTTCATAAAAACTTATATGAAAAATACAGATATTTATTTTTAATCTTGTCAGTTAGCCAAATAAATCACTGTGACCAAACTGAAGAGTTAATTCCATTTCTTTTCCATTACCATCATTCTTCTGGATAAGCAAAATGAAAAATGACTGCTTTCTGTCATTTTGGCTCCAAGAAATAACTACGGTATACAGAAAAACTATGCTTCTTTGAGCCTACCTGACAAATGCAGAGTGCAATTCTGTAATATATGCTCCCTCCTCCTGCTTTGACTTACTTCTGTGTGCTACCCTTCATCCCCACTGCTGGAAGCAGAAGTGTTGTGTATTCCTTTCTTCCAGGATTCTGTGGAAAACAAATCTCACAGTCACTGGTATAAAATGCCAGGAAATCTAATCCTTATTAAACAAGGCACTTCCATGTGGACCACACATATACTTAAAATTCAGGCATATGTATAATGTATTCTGCCACTGTTCTAACTATTCCAGCTAACAGAAAAAAACTATTCATGATTACACCACCTCAGTGAAGCAAGGTGAAGAAACCTGATGAGTTTCCTGGCTTCCAGAAGAGTTTTAATGGTGGTCTTATCAAGTGCAACCTGTGCAGTTACCACATAGCACTATCAGATAAATAAACAGACATCCCTGGTATTTTCGAGCAATTTTTAAATTTTTTTTTCTTTTTTACTTTTTACCATTTAAGCCCTGAATTGCAGTTGGAAATAAGTACACAGATGTGCTGTTTTAGTGTAAGTGTGCAGCATAACATAAATGTGCAGAAGGACTGCTTTATGGGGGTGAGAATACCACAAACTGTCAAATGTTGGATTCATCGGAGGTATAAGCAAATTTCTCACCACACTAAACTTGTCTCTGCTTTCAGGTGTAGGTTGAAATGAAGTCTCTTTCATGTGAATAAGGTGCTTTAGCTCCGTATTTCTCACTTAGACCCTTTTCTTGCCACAGCCTTAGGTATCTTCACATTTTCATCAAAAGCTTAATTAATGAAAAGTTGGGATTCCTTTGCTTTCTTAACACAATTTTTAACCTGATGGTTTTCCCTACAGCATGCCATATTAAGGCTATGGTGGACTTTTTCACTTAGTGTGTTGCATTAGCTGTGGAATTAATTGTGTATTCTGTTACTTATTTTCAAACACATGGGGGAAAAACATCCTAGCATGTTCCTATCAGAAGAAATGCTTCTTTTATGCTGTTTTAATCCAGCATAACAGACTGTCAGTAGGTGGGTATATAGTCTCTGCACATAAAGAAGCTGCATTCTGTGGAAAAAGTTGTTGCATTAAATGAGTGTCTATCTTCATCCATTGTAGCTCAGAGTGGTTTTCTGTTGATGTCAGCAAGCGAATATTGCTGAACTGCAGATGTCTCTGCAGTATATTTGTAGCTACAAAATACTCACTATTATTTGAAAGAAGCTAGAAACCAACCAACAAGCTGACTTTTTGATACTTTTGTTTTCTATTTTTCTTTCTCTAGGATCAATACCAGTTCTGCTATCGAGCCGCACTGGAATATCTGGGCAGCTTTGATCACTATGCAACATAAAAACCCATTGTGGATTTTTATTGCAGGCCCTTTAAGATCCAGAGAGCCGCTTCTGAGCCATACGATGTGCTTTAGAAGTACTTCTTAACTCTTAGCTAAGGAGCAATTATTGGGGATATATAAAATAAAAAATAATAAAAAAAAACAAATGAACAAAAATATTGGGGATATATAAAACAAAAAAAAACAACAAAAAAAGAACCCCACCCAACAAGAAGTATTCCATGTGGACCAAGAATTCACAGTTTAATAACCTAACCATAATAAAAGAATCCTGACCACTGAGGCGTCTGAAGGATCTCATTTACAGATACCTCAAGGGTTCGACATTGGTTGAAGTTAAAGGGAAGAGGAAATTAATCAGAAAGAGTGATCATCTTATTCAGGATTACATGCTTTTGCAAAGAGGAGTTTTGAGAACTGCAGTTCAGTGCAAGACGTTTGTTGCAAGGTTGGGTTCTGGCTTCTCAAACAAAGCGGACTCTTTACTTCAACATCACCCTTTCCCATCATACTGCTCTTCATAACACTTTAGGGAAAATGTGGGAATGTTTAAAAAGAAAGTCCTTGATTTAGTTTTTTAGTATTGTAAAGATACTGCTGACCTGTGCTTCATTTTTAACTGTGTAAACTTTTTCCTTTTTTTAACAAGAGTTTATCATTCAATGAAGTGAATTAAAGAAAAGGTTGCATAACTGTTAATATTTTTGTTTAAAAAATGTAGATTTTTTTTTAAGCTGTAGAACTGTTATCTGTAATATTGTGCTGTAGAAATGTTAGATACTTTAAAAATTTGCACATTTTTGTGCAGTCCTACAGTACCACAGTCTTGTTAGATCTTAATTTTGCAGTTATATTTGGGTTTTTTTTCCTTTAAGAAAATATTCATTGTAATCAGTTAAATCAAAATGGGGCTTTTTCGTTTCTTTTGGAATCAACAGGGAGGCGCAAAGTATAAAGATGCTGCTAGCACATACACACACACGCACACATATGCACATGCACACTCACATCCTCTCTCTTTTTCTATATATATATATGTATGTATTACTGTCTACCCTTTTCTGAATCTCTGTGTAGTTGCAGAGAATACAGATGGATAGATAACACACACATGCACAAAAACATATCAATTCTTACATACCTGAATTTATCAAAGCATTGAGAAAGTTTTTCCGCATACTACAATTATATTGAACTATTTGATCAGCTCTGAATTTTTAAGGTCCATAAACTTCTGTTTCAAAGGGAAGTGAGGAATGCACATCATTGATATTTGAATGCCATCTCTATCCCAAATAATATTTCTATCCACATTTCCACTTGAACACACACACATGCACACATGCAGAGCACATACATGCACACACGCACACAGAGTATGTGATTTAGGCTTCAAGTGAAGTTCAATATTTGTAACACTATAGTGCAATAAGAAATCATATTATTAAATGTAGGAGGTGTGCATGTGGGAAAGGTCAGTGCATATCCCTTTAGGAGGGGAGAATGTTGTAATATACTAGGTATTAAGATGTTTTAAAATTGTATTCAATAGTATACTGTCTATAGTGTGCGCTATATAATTTACATTTATCGTATGTAGCAGGGCAAAGCCAAACACACATTGCTCTGTGAAATCAAACGTTTTGTGGCATACAGCATTGTTTGGGGATGCTGGGGTTTATTTTAATTTTACATTTAGAGTGCCTTATATTTGATGCCTATTTTGAATAGTATTTCTTTAAGTTAGCCTTCATTTGTATTTAGTTTAGTTTGTTTATATCTCTGTTGTTCTTTTCAAACATTTTACTACATGTACCAGACAATTTTGAAAAATATGCATTTCCAGTTTCTAATCAAGTATGGATGGTAATAAATGATAACCCAAAACACATAGGTAGTCAAGGCCCTTTATCTTTCCATATCTCTAACAGGCTAGCCCACAAATTGGAAATCTATTTCTGGTTGGCTTTATAAACCCACTGTGTCACTGGTTATAGTGTTATCTGTCATTGCAGAGATGTAGCAGCACAGTAGCAGTAGTTGACATCAGCAGTGCTTATGATGCATCTTTTTATTTTTTTTTTTTTTTTCAAATTTATTTTGGGCAAAGTCTTGCTCATTCACTTGTGTCAACAGATTGCTAAAGTCATACCATTGCTTTCAGTGGGAAGGTTCATGTAAGGCTAGCAAGACTGAGCCCATGTGACATATTGGAGATTGACAGATTTTCTTCCAGGAAAAAGGAAATTCTCTAAACAGCACAAAGTACTTTTTGGAACTCTTTGTAGAGTGCCATTTACACTGACCTTGGTCACCATGTGTTCCGTCACTGTCAGTACATCAGCATCAAAGGATGCTTTCATTGGGGTTTCAAACAGGAGCATTGCTATGGCTTCAGTGTGGCCTCAACATTTTTTGTTCTTCTTCCAATTTTCCCACTCCTATGAGAAATAAAAATAAGAAAGACCAAACTCCATCAACTGTATTTGAGCACTTTTGTAATGAAAAAGAAAAACCCAAACCAAAAAAATCAAAACAGAAATATAAGTATATATATATGGAATAGAAGTATTATAGAAGGCTACCTCAGAATGAGATTCTATAACTTACATCTGAACCAGAGAAGAATGTGCACTATGTTTCTTTCTCTTCTTTCTTGATTTATACTTTGAAATAATTATTGAAGTGCCAGGTTATGTAGTGTGGTCATGTTCTTCAAATCAAATATAGGAAATCAGAAATACAAAACAAAGAAGTGTCATTTTGAAAATGTAGACTGAGGAAGGTTCTTGTACACTGGATCTGTACAAAGATCAGTGCATTTTCCCTAGCAGACCGTCTTGCAAGCTCCAAAGAAAATGAAGGAGTAAAGGAAATACAAAAATGCAGAGCAAATTTGTGAGAAAAACTGGTGTACAACTAAATACTCCTTTTAGGTTTTTTGTTTCTTAAGATAGCTCTTAGCATCATTGATGTGCATTCCACTTTCTGTATTCTTATATATGCATTCTGCGGTTGATTTAAATTGTGAGCATCTTTGTCTACATACATCATACATTTCCAAGCTTAAAATTGGTTTTATCAGCATAACCAGTACGGTGCTATTATTTACGTTTGTATGTGTAGTTATGTCTAATTTTGTAATTAGTTGCAATGGGGAAAAAAAACCCACAAAATATATAAAAATGATTTATACAGAAGTTTAATTTAGCTCTTTTTTAAAAAATTATTTGAGTGGTTAGATAGCAGAGAAGATGGCTGGGGGAAGGAGTGACCCTCTAAGGAGATTTGCACTTTCTATATATACCTTTGTACTATGCACTGCCCTATTGATTCTACACCCAATAATATTATAACTTGAACCCATCTGTAAGAAATTGCTTACAAAATCCACTTGTGTGTATTTAAAAGACACAGAACATGTAAAAAGGAAAAAAAAACACTTTTTTTTCCTTTTGTTCTCTCCCATTTTTCTTTATGTTTCTTTTTCTATTTTTTTGTTTTTTTCATTTTTTTTTTCCCTTGGTGCCCTGATACTCCACAGATATCAGAAGGCTGCAGGTCTCATTATAACCATCCATTATGTGGCTTTGCCATTCAAGCTTGGAGTGTCTTTACAAAGATAATAAAAACTTGTGTTCTTTGCTCTTGTTTTGGATGCATAGACTGAAAAACTTTAAAAAATTATCTTGTAAAATGGCTTGTTAAAAAAAGATACAATTACCTCTAATTAGTAGTACGCGTAAATGTTTTACAGAATGAAAGGCGTGCTTTTTATTTTCTTACTTCGTTACATTGGTGGCAAAAGAAAGTCTGTATGAAAATCAGTTCTTTGCTGACACAAGTTCCATTTGTTACAGATGAATTCTAATAAAATGTCAGTGTTATGCAGCCCTGGTCTTCTTTCTTAAGCAGTGCTTTTGAAATCAAAACTTGTTTGGTCCCTCTTGGTGATAAAGGAGTTTAATTGGAACTACAAAGCAGTCATTAATCTTCTTAACTAGCTACTGGACAGTGGAAAATGCATTCTTAGGTTAGCAAATATATATCATCAAATATATATCAGCAGCAAGTTTTGAGCCAGCAGAGGCAAACCCTTTGGCATAAATTCTCATAGCTTCATGAGCTTAATTGAAATTATCACACTTTACATGCCTCTGGAGTTCCACTTTGTGCTTTAGAACTATATCACTACACTGAGAAAATAGATTTCTGTCCATTCATAGGTGCAACTCAAAGAGGGCAAAATATCCGCACATTTGATGTGAGTTGTGAATTTTTAATTCCAGCAGATTTGGCAAGTTTGGGGGTAAATCCAAAATTATTGTCAGAATTCAGTTACTGAAATTATGGCAAACCCTCATGACTTGACTGATTTCTGTTATGCACTGCATATGGAGAGAGTGCAAATGTGAGTCTGTGAGGCTACTATCCAAATACTCTGGTAGAGTTTTAAACACATTGGAAAAGTTTTAGATTAATAAACACACCAGGTATATTGAGGCAAGCTACAAGGGGCATGGCATGGCAGTCTACTTAAAGAAAACAAGTCTTGCTCTGTCTGCCTGTTTCGAAAGAGGGCAGGTTCTGTCTCCAAGATTACTTTGTAAGGGAATACAGTCTATTAGCAATTAGTATTAAGTACGTGTTAATAAAGAATTCTCTGTGCTGGAAGGATGTGCAAGACATTAACATTAGGGTGATTTCTAAGAACGTGTATTGTTCTTGGCCTAATTTCCACTTTAAGATGGTGATATTAGTGTAAATGTGAAGCCTTGGTATTCTTACAGAGGCCTATAAATGTTTTTCCACTGACTTCTGTGGATTTTACAATTACTGCATTGCAGGCTGCCTTTGACTTGAACCTTTTTTGCGTAGTCTGTGCAAGGTGGTTTAGAGCTGTGTTATGTAAGGGTTTCTTTAACTATCTGAGTGGCTTTAGATGGTACCCTTTAATGTCAGCATTGACTTCTTTGGATTTTCCTGTTCTGTGCGTCTAGCATGGACCATAATAAAGTGTGAAAATGAGTATTGACAAAAATATTTGGCTGTGTATGGCTTAATAACTTCTAAGGTAATGGGGTTTTAACAAAAGTAGTTCTAATGCAATGATTAACACAGAAAAAGATGTCATGTACTTCAAGATCATTTTTGTTCAGAAATGCTGTTGAGATGTGAAATTAACCCATCTCAAAACAAAGCAATAGCTACAGACTTGTAAACAAAATAACATTTACATCTTTCTATATTATACAATCACTTGGACCAAATTCCCAGATTCCCAGAATCTCTGGTGTTTCTTCATGCTAGTATTTTTCAAAATGAGTCAGTCCTGATTCTAGGGTAATAAGTGATTGCCATCTATAAATTTACCTATTGCCTGCTTCTCCCAGTCTGTGCAAGCTTAGGAGAGAAGTGAGCTATTGGTAATGTGATAAACAATGTAGTGAAAAAGTACTGATAAGGAATGTATAAAAAGAAATTGTTCATTAACCAGTGACCAGAAGAGTTCACTACCAACTGGATCAGTACCTAGTGATCCCTAAAAAACATTACATCCATCACCGATCAAAAAAGGAAAAAATCTTCCTAGAAATTGCTTTGTCTTTTTTACTTCAGATGCAAACATGCCCTGTTTTTTTTCTCTCTTAACCAGTTTTATGAGCAGAATTAAGTTAAATGATTTTTCACAGACTTCGGAATTTTGAGGAAAATAACCAGCAAATTTGCTGTTGTATAAGCCAACATAACAGTGATAAATCACTTCCTCTTCCACGACACTTAACACGAAAGAAAAAGATGTATCTTGCCCATGGAATTGCTGAATTCTATGAAATAGCTTTGCGTTCGGAAACCTTGAAATATGACAGCTTTAGATAATCAAACTTCAACAACAGCACTGAATCAAATTGGCAAAAATGTCCACAGAAGATACCAAATGGTATCAATACTATTTGCACTCTCAAAGAATATCTTTAAAGCAGTTTCAGAAGTTTGAAAGACTGGTATTTTTGTCATTCTTTCACTTTGCATGGGGAAATAAAACATTGGCGAGGCTGTAGTAAAATTTTATTTGAAGACCTGTGGCAAGTTTTTTTTAATTTAATTTTGGTTTGTTTACTTTTTTTACTACATTTTTTTTTTGTTTTTTTTTTTAAGGAGGGAATATTAACGCAGTGCTACTGCAACTGTTTGGAAAGTTACTTGATTTAAAACCTAAAGAATTTGAATATCATAATATTCAAGAGAATTTTCTCTTTACACTGTCCTGTGTTTTCAACAAGTTGGTTCTGTCCTCCAAATCTGCTTATGAAGAGTACCATAGTGGGATGCAAAATGTTTTTCTATCACTAATGCAATGAGTCAAGCTGGACAGAAACATCTGCTGACTAGCTTTCAGAGGAAAGCAGAACGATAACCTGCAAATGAGACATTGTAATGAATAGAGATCATTTTGCATCTAGGCCATAAATAGGATGCTTTTGAACCCAAAATGCATTCAGCTTGCTTGTCTGCTTCTGTCAGCAGAAGTCTTTATTATTGTAGTTGGAACAAGCAAGCAACCTTTCTTTGCCAAAAAAAGTACTTCATTATATATTCAACAGCCTTATTGGATATAGAATTTAAATCTTTAGAGTCAAAACTGCCTGGAAATGCCTTTCCTTCTCTCATACACAAAAGCAAGAAAACTGAATATAAGATTTTCTTCATTGGAAGAAATTATTTGAAAACACATCAGAGTTTCTATACTTCTGGTCTTCAAAAATCCAGTTTGCTCTTGAAATCTAAAGGAGCTGTATGAGCCTACCATTCTTCTGTAGCAGGCAATTTACAAACACACAGCAGTTCTCATCCATGCAGTAAAAGAAAACAAAACATCATCCAAAAGCTCTAGGTAGGATTTTCAAGTTCTCAAGTCACATCAGCATCATCACTGACACTAAATCCAAACCAACCAGCTTGCACTACCATTGCAAGACGTCTAGTTCAGGCACTGTGGTACTTCAAATTCAGCACATAGAAACCACCAGAAATAGTGGCTAATGTTGAGTACGTAGTACCCATCGAATTCAGATGTGGCAAAACAGTCGTCTTTCACTGGCAACAATGAAACCATGCGCTTCTGTTTCATACCCATAAAATGTTTATCAATGCAACATCCTCTCACTAGTCCACACTTCCAAAGAATATGTTGTGAGCATTTCACACATTCACACCTCCTGTTTGAACTCCTTTCATTCCATTTTGTCTGTAAAAGTTTCCTATTCCACGTTCATAAAATGCTTATACTTGCTCTTTGACTGTTTCCTTTAAAGCTTAGTCCCTCACAGTTTTAGGGAACTCCTACCCAATTTACAGCACCTTGCAGAAAACTGGAATGACAGATTGAGACCCAAACCAACATACTCAGCCTAGAGGGAGAAATACATTCAGTCACATTGTAGAATATGGCTTCAGAGTAAGTCTTGTGTAGTAAGTAGGCAGCTGATCTGCATATCAGCATGGTGAGGTAGATCTCTCTTAGATAAAGGAGAGGAAAAATGTGGACTTCTATTTAAATCTAATATAGGTATGGGAAACAAAATTCCAGGTGGTATGTGGGCTGGTTTGAGTTTGGTTCATTGTAGTTTGATGGTTGTAGGGCTTTTTTATAAAAGGCAATATTTATTCAAAATCGGAAGTTTTGATTTTTTTTTACCCCCAAAATCGGGGTTTTTTTCAGAAGTTAGGTGGTTTTTTGTTTTGTCTGGAATTGAATTTGTTTTCTTCATAGCAGATCTTATGATGCCATGTTTTAGATTTTTGACCAAAACTTTTACTTAGAGCAAAGCAGTGTGTTCAGGGTGTTGAGGTCATTGCTCCACCAGAGATTCATCTGGGAGTACACAAGAATTTGCTAGAGAGCACAACTGGGACAGCTGACCAAAGGGAAATCCCATACCAAATGATGTTGTGTTCATCAATAAAAAATCGGGTAAAGCACGAATAAAAGGTAGATGTTCAGAGTTAGGCATTTGTCTTTCCAAGTAGCCACTGCATGCGATGCCTTGCTTTGCTGGAAAGGGCTAAATATCTGCATGCTCATGGGAAGCAGTGAATTAATTCTTTGCTTTCACATGCACCATCTAATTTGCCTATGAAACTGTCTTTATCTCAAACGATTTTTAATTTTGCCCCTCTGTTCTCTCCTCATCCCACTGAGGGGTTAAGTGAGCAAATGGCTGTGTGGAGCTTAACTGCTTTCCAGGATGGATCCCCTAGCATTTGGCTATAGATTTTTATTGGCAGTTGTATCTTCCAAGACAGATATCAACCAGAAATTTTAGCTGCTCTTCTTGGGGACACAATTGCAGAGGAACTTTTTCTGCAGACTCTGTGCAGAAGCAGCAGAAAGAAAACAATGATAAAACACAGTTATTACAAAATGGGAAACAGAATGTTACTGTCTAGAACCTAAATAAGGTTTGAGGGATAAACACTGCAACAAAGTTATAAACACTATCAACCTTAATTGACTAGAAGTCAGTTTTTCCTAATGCTATAGAAAAAGTATGAGTCTACACACAAACCTCACATATGAGGACATTGGACCTTCAGTCAAGACCTGTCTCTTACACATGATACTCACATGAATGCATCACCAGCACTGGTGTGTCTCTCTAATAGAAGAATTAATCCAAAGTGGAAAGCCTCTTCAAAGAAGTGAAAGTGCCACTACCTTTCCTGCATGCTACTTTTTAGATCAAATGCATGTACAAATACATTTAAGATAAGGGAATGCATTTCAAGCCTTTCTTTCACTAAGTTTAAAATGATGAATATTTATTTCTTACATAGATATAAATGAACCATCTAGAAGCAAACAAAATCCTGTCTTCAAGAAAAAAAATTCATTTCCTATTTTGAGGTCCTTACTAGTGGGATTTTAGCTAAGTAATATATCAAATGAAAGACGCTTGGTAAATGTCTAATGTTTGGTAATTATTTAAGGATGTGTGAAAAAGTTTGTGTAGGCTTGTTATGTCTGACTCATTTAACGTGCTCTTTGGAAGTAACGGAAAATGAACTCTGGGGCTCTGTGCACAGACAGGATTTTTAACTCTTAAGATTAACAGTACTCAAACTGAAAATTATAGAGATTGAATGAATTTAGAAATGCTGTTAATTTATTCCTTAGAAGTGTATTGTTACATTACTGCTTCTTGACAATGTCTTCTGAGGACCCAGCTGGACATAATCCTTTGCCTGATTACCAAATTGTTATTTTAAACAAGTAAATAATACTTTGTGTGACTGTGTTAATTTCATAATTGCTAGGAGTAAATTCTGAAAGGGCTAAAACACTAATTACCTGCTGAAAGTTGTGTTCTTTTATATATATACATGGTCTGTTCTATGCAAGATATTGCAGAAAAAAAGTTAGGCTTTTGTATTACCGGCTTTTGGGAGTGTTTCATCATGTGGAATGTTAAAGCTTAGTCATGTTATGAGTCATGTTATGTTACTTCGCTTGTAAGTGAATTTGCTCACAGAAGCAACATACGGTTAATTACACACCTGGGTTTCTGTTTTGTTTTTCTTTCCAAAGCAAGAGAGAGATGTATATAACGAATTCTGTTGGTGGCATCCACTCTAGGTAGTTGCTGGCATCACTCTAGTATGATTTATATTTCGACCTTGCCCTCCTTTTAATAGCTATAAGAGGGAGATTAATATCAATGTGCTTTGGCTATTTTGACAGAAATTTCCTTTGGGCAAAGATTTTACTTGCCAATAAGCACACACCTGCATCAATCACTATAAAATACAACAAAATTATTATTTTGTGGGATGCTACAGAATCAAATAACAAATTCAGAATCAACAAGCTCAGACAAATCCTTGAAAAATGGAGAGGCAATGAAATTTAATGTCAGCACAAACTTCACAAAGTTCCTCCCTCCCTCCTTCATCAGTGTAATACGATACTAAAACTATTATTGAAGCAAATTATTTTATCAAGGGGAGGAGACGAGAGATAAGTAACAAAAGACAATCTCAGCATGACTACACTAAACAGACTAGGGAGAAACAAAAAAAAGAGATAGTGATTTTTTCTCTTTGGTACTAGTTAATTAGTGGCTCTCAGTATCTGGCAGAAAAGGAAGCTGGGAAGGAAGCTTAGAACCAGATAACTTGATGGCTTTATGTAAATACTTAGAAGGGAGTGGTTTCAAAAAGCTGATGAAAGCTTTTTCTGTTGACATGAATGTACTTCAAGACAAGTTACTTTTTCTAAGAGGAAAGCAACATCTTCCAGGAGAGCAAAAGATGTTAAAAGAACCCACGTCAGAACGTTTCTCATGAAGCAGAAGCTGAGTGTGCTCTAAGTGGTATAAAATGGTTGCTGAATCACTTACAAGTTCCCATGAGTTGGGAAAATTTGGAGACTACATCTGAACCGAAAATCTGATCCAACAGAGACATGTGGTGTATTTATTCTCTATGGCAGAGCTGAAGGGTCTCATAAATGCAAGGTTCCACGCATTACAGAATTATTATGGGCTTCTCAGTCCCTTCCATCTTGTGTATCTGTACCTTACAGCCCATAATGGCTCTTTCTCTAAGTCCTATGATATGCTAAGGTGTTATTTGTGTGCCTGTAAACTGTGCAATATTGGCCTATGTATGCATATATCAATTTGTCTACTTGATATTTCAAGTCAATATTTACATTTCTTCAGGAATATCCTTAGTTATCAGGTGTTTTGGATGCTGCTGTATTAAACATTTAATGCAACAAAGCAGCTCAAACTCCAACTGGGAATGCTATAGTAATTGTCAAAGTGACTATTCTGCTATTTTTTCCAGTTCAGTCCAATACCATCAGTAAGTTCAGAACAAATTTTTAAAAATCACTTACAACTTGAAGTGGGAGATAGAGTGCAGATTTGACAAGTAGCACAGATCCCCAGTGGCAAACTGGTAGGTTCTGAGAATTCTGGGATAGCTGCAACTTATTTTTCCGCCATTCTCTTTGCCCAAGTGAGGGCAATGCTTATTACCAGGCTATTTCTTAGCAGTAACATAAACCTTTCTACGTAAATAGAGGAAAACCAGCTTCATGTTTTCAGAAGAATTTGGGAAATTTCCTCTCAAAGTTTATGCAATTCCTGCAGGAGCAGCTGTCCATGCAGGGTATCAGCAAAGCAACTCACTTTTTGCACCCTTCTTGTAGACATGGTTTATCTTTAAGCTGATACATATTCCAGGGGAGTCATAAGCACTGGACTCGTGGCTTAGGATTCCAGCAAGTGTCAGGGCACACAAGATACTGAGTATCACTCTTCCCAGGTGATATTTTGGCAAGAGGTGATTAGGAGCTACATACTGTTAAAATTATCACTCAGTTTGATTCCAGTAGGACTAGTGAAATTTAATTGGAGGCCTGTAGCTAATGGTGCACTTCAGTCAGTACTGGGTCGAACCGTGTTCAATAGCTTTGTAGATGATCTGGATCATGAGGCAGGACATACCTTCAGCAAGCTTGCTGATAACAGCAGCTGGGAGTGGTGACCAGATGATTGTGATGCTCATCAGAACCTCAGCATACCAGAGAAATGGCCTAACAATTTATTGTGCTTCCTGACACTCATCATGAACTTCAACAAAGGGAACTGCAAAGTCTTGCACTTGAGAAGGAGCAGTCCCAGCCATTCATTTGGAAAGCGGATTTACATAAAAGGCCTGGGGTGCCTGGTGGACACCAAGTTGAACATGAGCCAGAAATGGGCACTTGTCACACAAAATGCCAACAGTATCCGGAGAAGCATTAGGCAAAGCCCTCTGGAGTGCTCTGTCCACTTCTGGACTCCCCTGCACGGGGGACACATGGACACACTGAGAGCCTGGCAAGGAGCCACACAGATGACCATGCATGAGAGCATCTCTCCTGTGAGGAAAAGCTGAGAGAACTGAGACTGCTCCGAGGAATCTGACTACTGTATATACATTCCTGAAGGGAGGGTGGCAAAGGGGAAGAATCCAGGCTCTTCTCAGTGGTGCCCCAGTGACAGGACCAGTGGCAAAGGGGAAAAAACAAAACAGGTAATTCTGTCTGAATGTCAGATAACACCTTTTCATGCTAAGATTGTCTGAGCCTTGGTACAAGACTGTATCCAAATGAGGATCTCCAAGGATGGCAGTTCTACTGCCTCTGTGGGCCACCTGTTAGTGGTAGTCCTATGTGAGCAGTGGGGTTGGACCAGGTGACATCCATGGGTTCCCTCCAACTGTAACCAATTATATATGAAACATAAAATCTACTTTTAGAGATGAACCTGAATTTTTCTAAGGCCAGGTTTCTTACCTCGCTCAATGTCATTTTCAGTTTTTGAACATCAAAAGTAAGAAGAAAATCTGAAAAAATGTTTATTTAGCACACATTTCTGTTTCTCAAGCTATGAGTTTTGACTATCTTCAGTCGTACATACATGCATATATACCTACACAAATACATATTTATTGTATATATATATAAACACAGTACAGTCATTCTTAAAATTTGTACTCAAAGATGTTCTGTTTATTTCACTTTTAAGAAAATTTTTGTCATTCATGGTTTTCTTTTTGGTACTTGATTTGTTTGAACAGGATATTTTAGTAGCATCATTTTTAGCTAGAACATTTATTTCATCTTTTCTCCTTGGTTCTGAGAGACGTGTTTACGAAGAAAAATCTCTTATCTTGTCAAACCCTTGACTAAATTTTCCTTCTCAGAAGGCATTTATGTTTTCTGTAATGATTCAATTGTGAGGTGAGGTTAGTGTAACCAGAGAATATAAAGCAGATTATATGCTATCCTTACTCTTACCTCTGAAAATTAGTCCAGTATCAACATTTCTATATACATTTCTTGCACAAATGATTCAGTATTTTTAAGAAAACAACTGAAATAATTTTTCTAATTTTCAACTTCTCATCTGCCCAGAATTTTCTGTTTTACTTGCTACAGTTCCTCCAATGTTTTTCCAATGGGAGAGCTTTATGATTGAAAAAAAAATTGTTTCTTTTCTCATGAGCATGAGGAAGTGGGGTATGCTTCAGCCCTTGCACTCCCTTTTGTGTTTCTGTTTGTGTTCTCATTAGCTATTTGGTTTCCAGAAAAATTGGTGTTTTAGATGCAGTTTGTTCAGTGGCTCTTCAGCCATTTTCTTCGTGCCTGTTCAGATGAGAGGGGAAATTGAAAGCAATTTCCTTAGAGGTGTATTTTTTTGTCTTAGTTGAAGACCCATAGGTTTTTGGATTTGTCTGATTTAAAGCCATGTCGAGAGGCTAAAATCAAGACTAATGCAAGCTGAAGTCTTACACTGCTTAATTAAAACATCGGCACTGTTTTCTTTCACTGTTGAATGCTTCTGACAAACAAGTTCCCAGAGCAATGTGGATCTGGTCTTACCCAGATTTTTTAGGGTGTAGCATTCCTAGCATTGTCTTAATTTAGTGCACCAAATATGTACATTGATTATGCTTCTTTTCAGTCTTTGTCTTTATTTCTTTTTTTAAAAGGAGAGAAACAAGTGTCTATCTCTTGTGATTTCCGGGGAAGGAATGAAGGAACACTTGAGCTTATAGAGAGAGAAGAGACTTGTTGCGTAAGATACCTGCATTAGAAAGTCCTCACCTTAGCCAAGACAGCTTATGCATGGACTCATGCTCCACAGAGCTGAGAACTGTCAAGTTCCATTTGCTGAGTTGTAGCCTCCAGCTTGGGCACAGCAGGCTGCAACAGGGAAGGTGTGGTATGAAACACGTAGCAAAAAACCTCTACACCCTAATTTCTAATTTTTCTTCATGGAAAAAGAAGCATCATCATGATTAATTTCTTTCTGAGTGTCCTTGCCTTAAACTGTACTGATCTGTAGAAACGGATCCAAATGGATCCAGTTAGAGAACCCAAAATTTTCTATTTCTTTCACCAGTGGAGTGTACATTAGGACAGTGTGTACTTCTCCACACTGTGTGAATCCAGCAGAGCAGAATCATGCCAGCAGGATGTAAAAGAGACTGAAAGACTGGCCAACTTCACACCAATTCCTGAGGAAGTGAAGGGGCAAGTAGTCCTGAGAATCTTTCCTAAACACATGAAGGATAAGAAAGTGAGTGGGAGTAGTCAGCATGAATTTACAAAGGAGCAGTGTTATTATCAATGAACTGAAAAGAAATTAGGTTAATTTCTTTGAAAATACAGACACCTGTTTTTAAATCTGGAGTTTTATATTTACTGTAAATGCATAAAACCTAACAGGAGAAACAAAAAAGATACACTGGAGCTGCTTGCAATGCTGAACCTCTATGAGCCAACAAAAGTTTTTGCTCACTCTGCTGGTTCTTTCTACAGCTACAAAATACATGAACCTCAGACTACTTTAGCACATTTTCCCAGGGTTCATGTTCTATTTATATGTCTATTTCTCTTCACATTCGCTTATTGATTCTAAAAACAATTGTATAAAAACTATTTTCACAGTTAGCATTTCTGAATACTCACAGGCATGTTCCTGTGTTTTAGAAAGACACAGTCTCCTGGAGTATACCAACACTTTCCCAAACATTGCTGTTACATCTGCTGAAAGTAGGACAGCACGCAACAGGCAGAAAGTCAGTCAGGATGATGTGGGTGTCTGTGTCGAAGTGGTGGTACTGGGGGACTGCAGGGGTGGCCTCTCTGACAAGAAGCCAGAGACCCATGCTGGACACAATCGGTTCCAGCCAGCTCCAAAATGAACCCGTACAAGACACAGCTGAGGCCATCAGCCTCATAGCATGGGGAAGCAGCACTTTTGTGAAAACATTTTTAAGAGAGGGCAAAATGCCAGCCATCAAAGTGAGGAGGGAGGGAAAAAATAAACACATGATGAAGCAACATGTAAACAACAAGTTCAGTGAAGAAGAACCAAGAGGAAGAAGTCCTTCCCTCCAGGTTCCAAAGCAGAGATTCCACTGCAGGACACAGAGAGGACCATTCTGGAGCAGATATATACCCTGTAGTCCATGGGGTACTCCACACTGGAGCAGGTAGGTATTTCCAGAAGGAAATGCACCCTCTGGAGAACCCATGCTGGAGCAAGAGAAATGTGTGAGGAAGAAGTAGCTGAGAGAAGAGCAGTTATATACTGATCCTAAAACTCCATTCCCCATCTTCCTGGCTTCCCAGGGTAGGACAAGAGGTAGAGGAGTTGTAAGTGAGGAAGTGAAGTTGAGCCTGGGGAAGAAAAGCCAGGGAAAGTATGTGTGGAGGGTGGTTTCAATTTGTCTTAGTGCCTCACTATGCAAAACTATTTTAATTAGCAATAAATTAAATTAATTTTCCACAGGTTGAATTTCTTTTTCCCGTGGTGGTAATTGGCAAGTGATCTTGTATTTACCTTGCCTCATGAGCTTTTTCATCTTATTTTCTTCCTCTGCCCTGCTGGAGGGGTAACACTGACAGAGCAGCTAGGTCAGTGTCTGGCAGCTGGCCAAGGTCGACCCACTACATAGTTTAATGAGAAATATTTGGGTTTTGCCACTCTTCTAAAAGTACACTGAGTGTTAAGCCGTGTAGATTTTGTAGCAAGCACAAAACAGTGAGAATCACATGGTATGAAGAACAGCACTACCGTGAAGTACATCCCCTTTATTTTCTCTCACAAGGCTGAGGAAGATTAAGGTTTTATTTAGTCTCATCTCATCTTAATCATTTGAGAAGAGTAATTAACCTAAAGAAGCAGAAAAAGATGCTCAAAAGTCACGATAGCAGAAAATTTCAGAAATGCATTTTCATGCATTGCCTTGCAAATGCCTCTTTGGCTGGGACACTGCTGCACTGCTCCATGGTGGGTGCTGCAAATACCTGGATGAAGAGAGGAGCTGAGAAGTGTGCTGACAGGGAATGAGAAAGTGTTCTTAAATCCCACTGAGAAAATTAGAGTGCACCTGAAAAAGAGTGAATCTCTGTGGCATGCCTATGATCAATAAGGGCATGGTAGCAGCTTGGTGCCTCAGTAGAAAGAAGACAAGTTGACAGCTCGTAAAAGATAAGTTTCAGGTATTACTTCCACAATCCTCACACTGTACTGTAAAACTGTTGCATGTTAGGGTACAAATTAGTCTTTTGTCACTCTGTTGCCACTTTATGCAGGACACTGCTGAAGGCTTCTGTCAGTGCAGTCATTATACAGTGCAGTCCATATACATAGAGTGTTATTCATGGGATCAATTCATACAAGCAACTTAGTTGGCTAAACCTGTGTGAAATGAATATTCAATTAAATCTGTTTTGGATCTCATTCAGATATTCAAATAAGCTAAACCTTTGGCTTGTTCATTTGTGAAATAAGGTCTTTTATATGGATGTAAAATAGCTTTTCACAATGGATAAGCTCTGATCTCTGATCCACATATGTGTAACAACTAGAAGTAGCATAATCCAGGAATGTGAGAAGCTAGCAACAGTATCTGCACTGAACTCCTATATATATCTGCTCCACTGGGAGTTTTCATTCTTCCAAAACCACATTAGGCCAGACATGCTTGTCTTGCATGTCTGTACTTGAAGATAATGAAATTGCAGCATTGAAACACAGAAGAGCAGTTCCTAGCACACCTGATCTTCACTTTCCTTTTTGAAATTCTGGAATATGGTCTGTTAGCACAGACTGATATTTTTCAGCTTTTCAGAGGACTTTTTGTCTCATGAATTTTTTATAGCTAACTTCATGCACTCATTTCAGAACTTCTGAAGGAACCAACCTTTTTAAAATCAGATCCTTCCAGACTTCTTAACCTAGGTTATTAGCTTAAGATGGAGATTCACATAATCACTAGTAAAATAACAGCTGCACAGCCTGAAAAAATATATGAAGTTTTGGGCTGGTACTAGTTTTGGGTAAATATGAGCAAGAACATGGCTGCATGGTTGAGCAAGGGATGGCTATCTGTCTAGATGTCTCATTGTGTTAGGTGAAACACACGTCTTTCCAGTGCAACACTCAGGAACTACTAAAGAGGAGAGCTATTCCACAGCTGGGACAGGACTGCATCATTTGTTTGGTTTGGGTTTTTTCTTCTTTCTGGAAAATATGGTCCAGCTGGGAGACAGAGAAGTCATCATGGGACAAACTCTACCTGATGACCAATTCAAATATTAGTAGTTTCCCGTGCGACGCACAACTAGATTATTTCACCGAGATGAAAGGCAAGTTGTGTTGTAAGTGCTGTGACTGACAGATGACGCAGGTGGGAGCAGGTCAAGTGTGTCTCTTTTCTGTGAGAAATGACAGGCAAGGATGCTGTTACTTTTAAATTCACTGGAAGTGATAAAAAGTTACCTGCTTAGTGGAAACAGGACTGATGACAGGGCTGAAAATAAAGAAATAAAGGCATCCCATCCCACATATGCATAAATAAGCATTAAGAAAAACAAAGAGCACTCAAAATATCTTTTTAATATGCTTCCAGATTTTGCGCTACATTTGTTTTTCCCTTTTTTCTTCTTTTTGTTGATTGGTTGGGGTTTTTTCAGGAGAATCATTGTATACATTATTTTGAGGATTAAATTCTATTATTTCATGGCATAAGTAGATCTAGAGAGATGAAAGGTATATGAAAAGAGTAAATTTGCTAATTACAATCAGATTCAAATAAGAAAACATGGAAAAGCCAAGTCATTTCAAGAGAAGAATACCCACCTAATTGTGTCACATCAGATGAGAAGGATAAAAATCCAAAATAAAAACTTACCACAAAAAAATGTAGCAGAACAAGTGAGAACCAAATTGACAACACATAGGAAAATAATTTCTTTTCTTTTTTGGGGGGGTTTTTTTGTTGTTTTTTTGGGGGTTTTTTGGTCTTTGTGGGTTTTTTGTTTTTTTTTGTTTTTCTTGGGGTTTTTTTTTGTTTGGTTTGATTTTTTGTTTTTGTTATTTTTTTGGTTTTGGGTCCAAAGTGAAACATCTTAGCTTTTCGTTTACTTACTGTTGTGGGGAAGGTCAGGGGAAAGAAATAAGTATGCCTAATTTATGAAAATGATCATTCTTTTACAACCTGAATGATTTTGCAGACTATTTTTATACTCTGATTTCCATTTGGTGGAGGTGGGGCATCCTCCTTATCAAAGAATCCCATTGCCAGCAGGAGTAATGAGGGTTGACTGTGCAAGACGAAGGATTAGATGAGATAGAAGGAAGAGAAGGCAAGGACATCTCCTGACTGAAAAGTTATGACTGAGGCACTACATGTGTGGTGAGTTTCTTTATCTGTGGGTCATACCTGATACAGTTTTGAAATGAAAAAAAAAAGGATAAAAAGCAAGTAGGCAAATAAAGAAGTCATATGACATAAATTTGTGAAAATCATCCACATGTCGTTCTCATCTTCCTTCCTACAGAATGCCACAGAAATTTTGTATGTTCCTGCAGTTCTGCCTGGCTGAGTTGAATATCACAGCCATGTTTAAAAGATTCCTATCCTTGGAAAAAAAATGACTTCAGCTTTATCTGGTTAAAAATACCCCCATTACTTATTGTGCTGAAACATCTATTGGCAAGTCAGATGTCAGATTTTTGCCCTATAGAACCAAGTATAGTTATAGTCTTCTTTGAAGGTAATTTTATTTACTCTCATTTTAAATTTTCTGCCATATGAACTAATAATAATTTAATAATAATAATTTCTTTCACCAAGAGAAGCCTATTACCCCAGGAAAAATGATCATTCATGCTTCAATCATGTGATCCCATTCCTTTTTGCACTGTCAACTTACCTATTGCAACAAACATGAATCCAAAGTAAACTAATGACTCTAACCTCTTAGTGGGTTAAACAAATTCCTGAAATATAAGGTAAGACTTTTCCATTCCTGTGGCCTGGCTTATATGACAAATGTTGAATAAATTATATGAAATGGGATATTTTAATTTCTGTAAAGCTAGATGTATTGCTTTATAACATCAGAAGCAGAAGGTCTTAGGAAAAAAATATAGTTAAAATGAGATTATGAAGAATGTTTTCTCCAGAGTCAAAATAGGAGCCCCCTCAGATACGGCACAGAAGTTCTAGCTCTTCATTTCACCCTCTTATGCACAGAGTACACCTCTCAAGAACATCTGTCTTTTGAAGTTGTTAGCTCATAGCTGGAGATTTATGTGTCTGAGCACACGCAGCATTATTGGTGTGCACAGGTTTTTGTCCCATCTGTCACATCCTGAGGGGGGATCAAGACATTCTTCAGCCTAAGTTTCCTCAAAGGAAACCATTCTGCTAGATGCTCGCTACGTTCTGTGCACTTTGTCAGCAGCACGAGTCCATCACAAAGAGCAGAAGGATCCCTTCCATAACAGCACCCACCTCTTTGTCTTGGTGGCTGCTCAGAATTACAGAGAAGTGGTTCTTCACAGGTTCTTGTGCAGTTCAAACCCACAGCCTCTCACCACCTTTCAAGCTTCTCTCCACCCAGATTCAAGAAAATCAAATAGCTTCCAAAGGCAGTTAAGGTGGAAATACTGTCTCATTGTATTTGCTATTCATAGCCCAAAAATTGTACTAGAAGGGGAAAAGCAAAAATTGCCAAATGACTTGTCTTGGGGCAGTTTCAAAAGCTGGCATAACACTGAGTTCGGAAACACTTGCATTTCATACTTAGCTGTGAAATATATACTTTGACAAAATTTAAGAGAAACTTTTGGGTTCGAGAACTAAATACTGGAGGAGTAGGGGAGAAGGAATGGACTACATGTACAGTAATGCACAAAAGTTTCCATGTATCACTCATTAACATATGAGAGTTCAGGATTTCTGAGCCAATTGTTCTATAAAAATTGTATTCTCTCCTGTCGTTTTGCTGGTTTTGACTACTGTAATTTCTCCTATTTTGCTAACAGGCTAGCTGGGGGCAGGTGAAGGGGATGGGTCAGGAGGGTCTGGAATGCCTGGGGACAGCAGGAGGAGTGCAACACTCTCATTAGTGGCTGCTCTGCTGGTCCTGGGGCAGGTGCAGCTCCGTGTGGGCAGGGCAGAGCAGCTCCCCAAGCTGAACTGCAGAAGAAAGGCCTCTGCCCACCCTGTGTGGCCACTCAGCATCTATGTCCAGAAACAATGGTATCTCCTAGGCTTTCCAAGAAACAAATGTTTCCCAAATACTGCTTTCTGTACATTATTGTCCTTCAGATCCTAAATAAAAACCATTTTAAATATTATGGGTTCTCACCTCAGCTGGATTTTAATGCTGATCTGAAAGGAAAATGAATGGTCTAAACAACCCATTTGCTTCTTCTTATTGTTAAAATATCACCACAACTCTTGATAGAATTAAAATATATCAAAGTAAGTACATTTCTGTGTTTGTATTAAATACACAATTGCAATAAGCCACCTTACGGGCCAGTGAACTGGAAAATGAAATTATTGTATTAATATGACTTTTTACTTATTATAGGGATGCAGTGTCATAAAAATGTCAGCATATTGGCTTTATTTTCACACCTGAAAATAAAACCAAAACAAGAAAAATCAGCTGAAGTAGATTAAAAAGGCATTGTTTGGCATTTTTTCCCCAGCTCTGGCATTTTGTATTTAGTATCTGAGAGGAACTGGTTTATGACTGATTAAAACAGCTTTTAAGAGGAGTCTCTGAAGAGAAAGCATGCAGACCCCTCAGCAGAGCACTTTCTTGCACATGGTGACCATCATTTCCCCAGCCCACCTGGCCTCCAGGGCTCCTCATGGCAAGCCTGCATCTGCTCTGCCAGCCTCAAGTCTCTGGTGCTGTGCACTCAGTTCCCTGTGCGTGCTCCAGATCTACATCCCCTGAAATAGCCCCCTGGAAATGTACAGCATGTAAATAACTCTGCAAGATACTTGCAAGCCCCAGTGCTCCTGCCTGCCCTGCTCCTTGCTGGGGCAGTAGAATATATCCAGCTGCCAATCCCTATGGTGGGGAGCCCACATCACTCTTGGGCTCTCTTGTGTCCTGGAAGATATTTGTGTTGAAGATGATTTTTACCAAAGTTATTATCATCTTATATCTATGTGCAAGAAAAATGTGTCTAATCTAATTTTATTTGATATCTGACATAATCCTCCCTAAGAAATAAATTAAAAACATTGGTACTAGTACGAAAAGGGACTCCAGGTTTTAATTTAGATTTGGCTAATCATAATCCTGCCTGCTGTAAGAAGTTTTTGTTAATATGAATTTAGTTCTTAAGAGATTTTTTTTCTTAAAACTATCTTGGTCATTAAATCTCCTACTAAATCTGGTTCAACCAAAACCTATTATTAAGCACTTCATCAGTATAGTTCACCACTGATACTATTCCTAAAGCAAATTAATATTATCCACAGAAAAGTGGGGAAAATAATGGTGATGTAAGGACACAAATTTATTCTGGTGCTTGTTCAGAATTCAGTAATGTTTTGACAATTGTAGACCTTTTGGCAATATCTTTTCTTATTCATTCAACATGTTTCATGAACATTAGCAGTTGCAGTTATTATTCACCTCCAAAATTTTCTCTCAGTGTCAAAACCTCTTAGTGTGCTAGTAGATCAGAGTAACATTGGAAATCCTTCATCTTTTTTTGTTTTGGAACTGTTTGGGGTGTTTTTTGTCAGAAAGATAATCATGAGCTGGCAGATAGAGCATCTTAGCAATCAGCAAGACTAGTGGTGAATAACATGCAAAAATACTCTTGAAATTAACACAGTAATCTACAAGTGGATGGCTTCAATTAACATTGGCATTGTAAGATTTCTGGACTGCTGCATAAATAATTCACAATAGGAATAAGTGTGTCAAATAATATATTCATAGTGGTTTCAGTGACATTTTATAGGTACTGATCTTATTTCTCTGCTCTAAGTAGCACCTCTGATGACATCAGAAAAGACCTCTCAGCAGAAAACAATCATGTCTTTAGTAAGTTTGTACTTCTAGGTACTAAACTGAAAGATACCAACTAAGAGTAAGGCCAGTACTGTCTGAATTTTGAAGCAGTGATTTCTAAACTCTTCTCTTCACCACTGTTTGTTCCTGCAGATATTTAAATGCCAAAGGTGATTCTTGGAGGAGTTGGGTATTATGAACCTGAATTCAGGTGTCTGCATTTGTTCAGTCTGCTCTTGACTGACTAGGGGAACAGAGAGCCTTTTCATTAACTGTGCTGTGATATTAAGGGTCCAGACAGGTATGCTCAGGATATACTCAAAATCATTAAGGCAGGCAAGTAGACAAGGCCACTTCTATTCCTATATGCAATCAGGGAAAGTGGTCAGGGTGCTCCTGTTTTCATGTTAGACTAATAATAATACAGACTGCCAAACTTCACAGACCAACTATATACTGAAGATTTGCCAAAGACTGTCCAGGAAAATAGTGTGCTGGATGGCTAAGGAGATGGCTGTGGCTTCCTCTGGACTGAATGAAAACAAAACACATGGTAGGATTTGGAAGATCTTGTTTACTTGCTTCTTCCCATGTCTGTGGTTCTGGAAAACCTGGGGTCCTGGTACCAGGAATATGAGATAGTTTCATGGAAGAAGCTCCATTTAGGCTATATGCAGTTTAATATGAGTAGTTTGGCTATAGCCAGCACACACATCATAGCATCAGAAAAGTCTTAGAAAGCAGCACAGGTGTTTCAAGACCACCTTCATTCTGAATGGTTTTATACCGTCCCTAAATAAAAACTATGTTAGAGACAAACTGAATGTTTGCCTTGCTGCCCCCCTTGCTTCAATGAAGTTGGAGGATAGAATATGTGTCTGAGTAATTAGGACACTCAGTAGTGAAAGGATAGGTCTGGGATGGTTTCTTGAGTTAATACTTCATACTTCACACTGAACTGAAACCACATTACAGAGTAGCCTACAAGTAGACATGCATGGCTAGACCCTGAACAAGGGAGAGATGTTCTGGCCAGAGATGTGAAAGTCAGCATGACCTTTGGCTACAGCCAAGGATGATATAGCAGAGCCCAGGACCAAAAAGAAGATAGCAAGGCAAAAATAGGGCCACAACTCTGGACCTCAGGAAAGCAAACTTCCACATTTTCTGCCTGGAAAAACTCATGGGATGCAGCCCTGGAAAGAAGGAAGATCTGGGGGAGCTTGTTAATATTCAAGGACAATCTCCTCCAAGCTCCCAACAACTAGGGAATCAAGAAAGGAAGGGCCTCTTGTCAGCCATTCAGACAAAGGGAAGGGTGATCTCCAGGCCGTTACAGGCAAATTTAAAAAGGCCGTGGGGAGCGTGAGCAACCCAGAGTGTGGCGAACAGGGGTGTGGCACGTCTGAGGGCATGGCATGGCATCTTGCACTGCAGTGTGCACATGCAGGCAGGGCAAGCAGGCAGGGTTGCAGCCACGTTCATGAGGGTGGATTGTGTTGTGTCATTTTTTTTCTTTTTTCCCTAGCAATGGTTTTCAAACAATCAAAAGCCATTATTAATAGAAGTGTACTAACAGAAACAAAATCCCCCATGAAGGACACAGCTGTCCAAGCCACTGGCTGCATGGAATGTCTGAGCCTGGTTGTAGTACCAGAGGATAGTGCAACAAACACTTGCATGCAGTGCGAGCAGGTGAATTATCTGCTCTGTCTTGTGGCGGAACTTAAGAAGAAGTAGAAAAGCAAAGGAGTATTAGGGAAAGTGAAAGGGAAATAGTCTAGTGGAGTTGCACCCTTTCATCCCTTAGAGAAGCCCACCAGGATTCAAATAAGCCTCATACCGCTTATCATCATGTAGAAGACCTAGTAAATGTGAGGGAATGGAAACAGTCCCCTACTTGGGGAGGTGATAAAATTCCCTCCTGACCCCTTGGATCCAGAGATTCAGGCAGATGACACCAAAGAAAATAATCTGTCTGGTGAGGCTCCCAGTTACACTTCATCTGTCAGATGCATCACAGCCTTTTGTATTAAAAAAAGAAAAAGGTAGTCATAGAAGGTGACTCCATTCTGAGGCGAACAGAGGGCCCTGTATATCAACCAGCCCAATCCCACAGGGAAGTCTGCTGCCTCTCTGGGGCGTGGGGATGGGTAATCACTAGGAGACTCCCTGAGCTTATTCAGACCTCTGATTATTACCCCTGGTTGTCCAGGCTGGCAGTGATGAGGCTGACAAGAAGGGCATCGGGGCAATTGAAAGGGACTTCAAAACTCTGGGTCTATTGGTTGATGGGGCAGGAGTACAGGTGGTGCTCTCGGTNCCCCCATGAAGGACACAGCTGTCCAAGCCACTGGCTGCATGGAATGTCTGAGCCTGGTTGTAGTACCAGAGGATAGTGCAACAAACACTTGCATGCAGTGCGAGCAGGTGAATTATCTGCTCTGTCTTGTGGCGGAACTTAAGAAGAAGTAGAAAAGCAAAGGAGTATTAGGGAAAGTGAAAGGGAAATAGTCTAGTGGAGTTGCACCCTTTCATCCCTTAGAGAAGCCCACCAGGATTCAAATAAGCCTCATACCGCTTATCATCATGTAGAAGACCTAGTAAATGTGAGGGAATGGAAACAGTCCCCTACTTGGGGAGGTGATAAAATTCCCTCCTGACCCCTTGGATCCAGAGATTCAGGCAGATGACACCAAAGAAAATAATCTGTCTGGTGAGGCTCCCAGTTACACTTCATCTGTCAGATGCATCACAGCCTTTTGTATTAAAAAAAGAAAAAGGTAGTCATAGAAGGTGACTCCATTCTGAGGCGAACAGAGGGCCCTGTATATCACCCAGCCCAATCCCACAGGGAAGTCTGGTGCCTCTCTGGGGCGTGGGTATGGGTAATCACTAGGAGACTCCCTGAGCTTATTCAGACCTCTGATTATTACCCCTGGTTGTCCAGGCTGGCAGTGATGAGGCTGACAAGAAGGGCATCGGGGCAATTGAAAGGGACTTCAAAACTCTGGGTCTATTGGTTGATGGGGCAGGAGTACAGGTGGTGCTCTCGGTCTCTTCTGTAGCAGGGATGGATGATGAAAGGCACAAGAGAACCTGCATTATCAATAAATGTCTTAAGGACTGGTGCAATTGGTGGAATTTTGGGTTCTTTGATCATGGGGCAACTTTTACAGCACCTGGCCTGCTAGAGTCATATGGGCTCCATTTATCTAACAAGGGCAAAATGATTCTACCTCATGGCAGGGCTGATTGAGAGGGCTTTAAACTAGGTTTGGAGGGGGAAGGGGATGCAACCAGGCTCTCCAGAAGTGACCCCAAGGGTGGTAAGCCAGAGTCAGGGGGTGAAATCAGCAACCCAGCTGAAGTGCACGTACACAAATGCATGCAGCATGAGTAACAAACAGGAGGAGCTGGAAGTCATGCGGGAAAGCTATGACATAGTCACCATCACAGAAATGTGGTGGGATGACTCACATGACTGGGGTGCTGAAATGGATGTCTATGTCTTCAGAAGAAACAGGTGAGGTAGGAGAGGTAGAGGAGTGGCTCTGTATATTATGGAGGCTCTCGACGCTGTGGAACTTGAGATGAATGATGATGAGGTAGAATGCCTATGGGTGAGAATCAGGGGGAAGGCCAACAAGGCTGACGTCCTGGTGGGAGTCTGTTATAGACCACCCAACCAGGATGAAGAAGTGGATTCATTGTTCTATAAGCAGCTGGAGAGTATTTCAAGATCACCAGTCCTTATTCTTGTAGGAGACTTTAATTTGCCAGGTATCTTCTGGGGACTCAACACAGCAGAGAAGAGGCAAGGAAGTTCCTAGACTGTATGGAGGACAACTTCTTGACACAGCTGGTGAGGGAGCCTATCAGGGGTGAGGCTCTACTAGACTTGCTGTTTACAATTGGGGTACAGTGACCATAGAGTCACTGTATGCCAGTTCTCAATATTCAGTGAAATAAGGAGAGGCATCAACAAAAATTCCACTCTGGACTTCCGGAGGGTGGACTTCAGCCTATTCAAGAGACTGATTTGGAGAGAACCTTGGGAAACAGCACATAAAAACAAAGGGGTCAAGGAAGGATGGACATACTTCCTGAAAAAATTCTTGAAGGTGTAGGAACAGACAGTCTCTATGTGCCAAAAGATGAGCTGATGGGAAAGACGACCAGCCTGGATGGGCAAGGAGCTTTTGAAGGAACTAAGGGAAACAAATCTTTTGGCAAAGACGACCAGCCTGGATGGGCAAGGAGCTTGTGAAGGAACTAAGGGAAACAAATAGGGTGTATCAGCTTTGGAAAGAGGGGCAGTTAACTCAGTAAATGTTTAAGGTTGTTACTAGGTCATGTAGGAAAGAAGTTAGAGAGGCAAAAGCCCAATTAGAACTTAATCTGGCCACTTCTGTGCAGGATAATAAAAAATATTTTTATAAATAAATTAATGGCAAAAGGAGGGCAAGGATAACCTCCATTCTTTGTTGGCTGTGGGAGATGAGGAAAAGGCAGAGGTACTTAACATTTTTGCCTCAATTTTCAACAGAAAGACAGGTCATCCTCAGAGCAAATGGCCTCCTGAGCTGGTAGATGGGGTCAGGGAGCAGAATAACTCCCCTGTAATGCAGGAGGTAGCAGTTAGAGACCTGCTGAGCCACTTAGATCTCACAAGTCTGTAGGACCAGATGGGATCCATCCTACGGTGATGAGGAAGCTGACAGAAGAGCTTGCCAAGCCACATCATTTACCAACAGNATCATTTACCAACAGACCCAGCTCACTGGGGACATTCCAGATGCCTGGAAGCTGGCCAGCACAACACCCATCCACAGAAAGAGCCAGAAGGAGGATCTGGGAAACTACAGGCCTGTCAGACTCAGCTTGGTGCCTGGCAAGGTTATGGAACAGACCGTCTTGAGTGCCATCACACGGCACCTCCAGGATAGCCAGGAGATCAGACCCAGCCAGCACGGGT
>VZRF01012982.1:58204-84814 GCA_013396875.1 Vireo altiloquus | reverse complement strand
CAAATGGCAGAGTGTCAATACCATACTAATCGGAGACAAAACATGGCATTCAGTGTGTGAGACTTGAGCCAGTTACGCCAGGACACAGAACAAGCAGTTCTGCTGTCAGGGACAAGAGGACAATCATTCAACAGGCTTGGAAATTCAAATACAAAAAAAGAGAAAAGCTTGGAACCAAAACTTTAGCCTAAGCTTGGACAGCTGAGTGGCTTCTCCATGAGAGCCACAGGAGGAAGGACAGGATGTGATCCAGAAGTTCCACAGGCTAAGATCCAGCAAGCTCAGTCTTCCCCTAACCCAAACCCTGACCCCAACCCTAATCCTAACCCTGATCCTAACCCTAAACCTAACCTTAACCCTAACCATTGCCCTTCCCTAACCCTAATCTTAACCCTAACCCTCCCCCTAACCCTTACAGACAGCTGACCCCTGACACAGTGTTTGCTGCTGCATCCAGCACTCTCTGGAATAATAATTGTTTTATTTCTAACCCTCTCCTGTGACTATGGCCAGGAAATGAAGAGCTGTTTCTTAGCAGGACTCCAGTGGATACCTCCTCTGCTGGACAGAAGCCACTGCTTATATTTTTCCTCCCGAAGGATTGTATTTCCCAGTCCCAGATTTTACAGCCTTTGTTCCCTGTGTCATCCTTCTGCAGCTGCCTGGGAGACTGCTGAAAAGAGGTGCATTACCTCCCACCACTGTGAAAATTGGGGTGACCCCCTTTTTGGCACGTATTTGGATGAGTTGCTTTGGGAAGCAGAATCACGCAGGCAGAGTTGTCTGAGAAGTGAAGACTAGAACAGAGACAGTTTTTTTTTTCTTTTAATGAAGAGGCACAATTTCCCACTCTGTTTATTCTTCCTACTGTCAGCAAGATGTCAGGAATGCTCAAGATTAATGACAAGCCATGTGAAAGAGAAAAAGATACCAAGGAACATTAGTTCCATCACACTCAGCTCAACTTTTTTCCTCTTTCCATAGCAGACTCCATCTTATGTTTTGACAATCTATGGCTGGAATTTTTCTTGCCCTTTTCAGCTCAGATCTTTGGAAATCTTTGTTTTATAAAATGCAGGGAGGGAAGAGAGATCTTGCTGACACAGTGAGCTGTTCTCTGCACAAAGCAGAGCCATGTGCTGTCAGCTGGGGATGAAAAATGAGGGCCTTGGGAGCGTATGAAAAGTCATCCATGGTCCTGTAATAATATACTGTTAGCTTCATGTTAGGGGAATAAAAAAATTACATTAAAAAAGAGTAGATTTTCTAGAAAGCCCCTCAATGAGCCTCCCAGCTGGTATAACTCCGTGGCATTCCCTGGTGGAGCCATGCTGGCCCCATTTCTCTGTCATGGGGCAAATGGAGACTGGTTACTCACCCCAGCTGGGACACAGAGCCACAGACACACCCCACCTTTTCTGATGTGATAATGCAAACAGAGTAGTCCCAGACCAGGAGAGTGATGCTGGTGATGTTTATCACAGAGTTTGTCACAGAGTTTGTCACAATAAGGAAATAGTTTGGCAGACAACTTCCTTCCCTTTGCAGTCACATGTGTCCCCTGGCTTTGACTACCTCCTTCTGGCAATCACTGACATGGGACCTGTTTATGGCTTGTTGCAAATCTTACTTGTGGATAAGTCCTTCCCTGTTCCCTACCCTCGGTGCTCTCTGTTCACCTTTGCTCCCTGCCTGCACGATCTCTCTGCTGCTGTCTCTGTCTTCCCCATATTCTCCTTTCCAGATGTTTCTGCCAATGCAGATGCCTCAGAGAGCAGCCTCAGCTCCCTGTGCCTTCTAGAAGAAGACAGTGCTGTCAGACACTCTGTTTTTGTCCATAATTCAGGACTCTAGGAAAGAAGACAAGGTGGGACCAGCAATCCCAACAGACTCACCTGCTCCTGCTCACTCCTTTTTCCAGCCACAGGCTTGCTGTCTCACTCCTGTTCTGCCTGTGTTCTGCACTCTGTGTTCCCAGGATAATCAGAACCTCTTGCCCTTTGTCTTTCCTATCTTCCCTCCTATTTGGCTGCCCCAAAGAGTGTTCCCAGCTGATGTCCCCTCTCCTCCTGCAGCCCTGACACAGCAGCCAGCCTTTCCCTGGGGCTCCTGAGGCTCAGGCTGCCCTGATGTGAGTGACAGAAGAGTCTAAAGCTGCACAGATGAGAGAAACCATGAGCCAGATGCTCGACAGGAATTGCCCCAAGCTAATGTTCTGCTCCAGTGTTGGGGAGCTACCAGCCTGAGCATGATACTGGCAGGCAAAGAGAAGGGGGAGGAGGGGCACTTCATCCCTGCCTGTGGAGTACAACAGTGCTGTGGCTGGGGAATGTGTTCTTTCACCCAGGCCTTCTTTAATCGGGTGAATTTAATATTTATCAGGTCAGGTGAATTTAAATATTTATCACCAGAGCTTAGAGCTGCCATGTCCACAACAGAAATTATGTTCTCTCCTCAGCCATTTGGAAATAACATGGGGCTCAAATGTTGTGCTCAGCTTTCCAGCAGAGCTTTGCTGAGGAATGGGTAAGTTTAACAAAACACAGCAGGGCAGGCTTTCATCTGTTTTGCCTGAAAAATCCCCACTGCTCCATGCAAGACTTTCCCCAGGGCATCAGGAGTGCTGAGCCAGGCCAGAGCAAGGCACTGGGAAAGTCCCCTGGACCTCAGCCATTCACTGAAATTCATTGAAATTTGGGTCCATTTTTAAAGCTTTCCTGCAGAACGCTGTGATCAAACACTTCTTATTCTACTGCAGCTACAACCACGACACTGACATCTCTGGGTTTTTGCACCATTGCCACATAGTTTCCATGTGCAAATGTTTGCAAATTCAGCTTTGGTTAATTCAGCTTTAGCGGATTCAGTTCAAAGGGGTCATTTTACCTGAGAGCTGCTCAGTCACAACAGGTATCACTTTGTATGGAGACCTGGAAGAGTCAGAGAGGGTTGATGTCAGCAACACTTAAAATACAGTTTGTATTTCACATCCCTACTCCCTCAGAAGTACAAAGAAGTGTCTGAATATATTCTAAGCTCTCTCAAAACCTGTGAGTTTGAACAAGCAATGGGCACTTTTTCTGAACACACAACCCTGGAATTTACTAGAAAGGGAATCACAGAACCATAGAATAGTTTGGATGAGAAGGGACTTTAAAGATCATACAGTTCCACCCCCTTGCCATGGGCAGGGACACCTTCCACTAGACCAGGTTACTCAGAATCCCATCCAGCCTGTCCTTGAACACTTCCAGGGATGGGGCAGCCACAACCTCTTTTTGCTCTGTGTTTTGCATCATCCTGTGCAGGAGCTCCCTCCCAGCTGCTGGGGCTCCATCACATGGTGTCAATAAGAGCAATGGCAGTGATAACTCGTAATGAAATATGGGCCAAAACCAGCATGGAAGAGACCTAAACTCATCACAGGTTTCGAGTTTGCTTTTCAAGTAATCTACTGGTTGTGCCCTAGCAGAGCAATCAGGAGTGGGGGAACAAAGGGGCTCAGAGTTTGACAGCAAACAGAGAGAGGTGGGAACAGATGTTCTACATTAAACAACTAAAAGCAGTGGCTTTTTTCCTCAGACAGTTGCTCCTGCTTTAAGAACAAGTAAAAATCTCCCAAACCAGCATTAGTGTTACAGGCCAGCACACATCTCCTGCTGTTCCCCCCTCCCTCTGGGGAGCTGCTCACCTCTCACTGCACCCAAAAGGCTTCTGCAGGCAACCACCTCCCTTCCCCTCGGGCCTGACCCTGTCTGTGAGGAGCAGGTGGCAGCAGGGCTCACCTCTCTGTGTTTGCAGGCATCGTGGGGTCAATGGACACCATGCAATTGTCTGCTGTCAGAAGGGAGATGGTCGTGTTCCTGAAAAGCAAGTTCCACAGGGGATTATTTGACCTAGAAATGCTGGCTGCAGTTCTGCACTGCTGCACGTGGTGCAGAGCCATCTTCTCTCCTGCAGATGCATCTTCTCTCCTTGCTCCTGGCCTGGCCTGGGAGTGTCTGGCACCCCTGTTACCTCAAAGCAGAAGGAGCCAAAGGACAGGACAGGGTAGGCTTGATGCTTTGCCCCTGTGAAACGTGAAGCGTGATCATTTTTGATCTCAGAGCAGACCTTGCTCTCTGCTAATTAATTTATTCTCTTGACTCACTCACTAATAATTTCTGTTAAAAAGCTGTGTTTCGTGATACATTGACTCAGCAGCTAAGTATTGACTCACACTATACAAATGACTTTTGGTGCCACGAATGTCTTGAAATTATTTAGTTACTCATTTACCAAAACAAACAAAACAAATATCTTGCTGAATATGGGGTCTTTTTAAAATACTGTGCTAAGGTTGATCTCATAGGCTCAGATGTAAGCCTTGGAGGTTTACTTTGGCCCCAGGATCTTGGTTGCAATGCAATTTTCCTTTGAAAATCTTCTGATGAAAATAAAATGCCAAATATGCAGTGAACACCCTGATTGTGAATGATTAAAACTGCTAAACAAAGTTTCCTGGGTGATGGAGTGGAAGTATTTGACATCACAGGAAAATGAGAGTTATTAACCTCTCTAATGTCAAATGGGAGGAAATAGAACAAACAGCAAAGGGCATTAATTCTGTCCAGCAGCTTATGCAAATTCAATTTTATCTGTCAATCCCCAGAGCTGGAGTCACGCAATAAAACCATGATTACAAGACTGGCTTATTTTTCTCCTGCATTTTTTCTGTATTGTAAAGTTTTGTGTCCAGAGATAAAGACTTTGCCTTACTGCATCCAGCCTGCACTGCTCCAGGTCCTTATGCAGGCAGCAGATTCCCCCTTCTCGAGGTGATTAAGCGTTCTAGAGGTGACTTAGGGGCTTCCCTCCCCCTGCTCCACTGCCTGGAGATGTTGCAGAGGTGGGTGGATGGATGGATGGATGGATGGATGGATGGATGGATGGATGGATGGAGGATGGATGGATGGATGGATGGATGGATGGATGGATGGATGGGTGGATGGAGGGAGGGATGGATGGAGGGATGGATGGATGGATGGATGGATGGATGGATGGATGGATGGATGGGTGGATGGATGTTACGCCAAGCCACCCTCCACCACATCCCAGCCTCTCCCACACACCCACCCCTGACCCTGGACCCCTCTCAACACAGAGGTTTCAGCTGCACACTGCTCTTTAGGTTGAAGGAAACAAATCCTATTTGGATCTTCCCCAAATGGAAAATTACAGCAGGAGGGATACAGGGACTTTGCAAATATGTGGCCTAGGAAATGGATTTGGGGATATTTATGCTCTATAAAATGGTTCAGCTGGGGTGCTTTGTGTTTGATTATCCCCTACCTGGGATTAGATTTTAAAAACTCTAAAGAGAATGCTTATTATCCAGTGGCAATTCTTCTTGTTGGCCCCAATTTTTCCCCTAAAAACCAGGGTCTAAACACGTGGTTGCCTTTCACTAAATATGGGTAAAAATGTAGTACTGAGATAGAAGAGGTAGGTGTGTACCACCTGTGTGTACTCAGGGCTGGGCTTCTTCACTTGCTTTTATTTTACATTATCTCTCCTCTGTTCTACTCTATTCCACTCTGATCCTCATGTGCAGCCAACACTGGCTCAATTCCCTGCCTCCACACTTTTCCAGCTCTGGATTGCCCCAGTTTCTTCTTCCAGCAGACTGGAACGAGAGACAAGCATGAAGAGCAGCTAAATAAATCATTTGGGGCCTGTCTTTAAATTGTTCCCAAAGGAAAGAAACAAAAGTGAAATGAATGTCACAAATGACAGACCTACCTGGGTAACCCTGTTGCAATGCAGAAAAGGTCCATAATATCTTTGGAATTGCAGTATTTACTGAAGATCACCTTCCAAAGGGAGCAGCCCCAGGGGGAAAAAAATGAAGAAAAAGGATGGTTAGTTCCCAGTGAGATATGAATCCTGTTCAGGCGTGCACTGGGCTAATTTTAAGGCACAGTCTGTGATTTCAATTATCTGATTTGATTTGTGAGCTGGAATATTTCTCTACTCCTGTGTAATACCTGTGTCTTTGTCGATAAAACAAGCAAGCTCAGGAGACCTAAGTGATGTTCAGAAGTGGAGCAGTAACGTGTGTGAACTGAGAGCAGGGGGCTTCTCAAAATGCAGTGCTGCTGCAGGACGATAACGATTGTAAATTTAAGGGTGTGGGAGCCTGGATTTGGCAAGAAAACTGCCCAGATTTGGGCAGGTTCTTGGATGGTATAAAGGGACACTGCTTTTTGGATTGTGCACTAAGTTGAGCAGAGGGTTCTTCCCCACAGCTTGTTCCAGAATTTCTGCCAGCTGCGGGGCTGTATTGCTCCTGCTGGTAGGTCAGAGGCCAGACCTGGAATTAGAAAATTTGCCACTGTTACCTTCCCATCTCCGCAAACATCTCTTCTTTCCTCCACTCTTCCCCACACACCAGGCAGCTCCCATGCAGAGAAGACTGAGCAGCACATCTAGGAGCACAACATCCCCCTGATCCCATTTTTGCTATTCCTGCTGTTCCTGTGCCTTCAGTGACACAATCCCATGCCCTGATTTTCTCCAAGATTCCTGTGTCCACCAGGACTTGCAGGTGATGGTCCTCCCAGTTTGACAATCTCTTCTGCAGTTAGAAAACACTTTAATAATAACATTATAGTACTTCTCATCAGTCTCACTGCACCCCTGTGCAATTTTTAAGCTCTGCAATCTGAAGCTTGTTTATGTTAAATTGCTTGCCCTGTATCTTATCATGGGTGAGTGGAAGGCCAGAAACAGAACCCAGGAGTCCTAATTTGATGTTTTGTTGGATTCAGAGACAGCACACTGCCTCTGAGAGAAAAACACTCAAGAATTCAACAGCACTCTAAATGAGGAGTCTCCCATTTCAATAAATGCATGTTTATAGGATGTCTGTTCTTGTGACTGAGGTCCCTGAGGTGGCCTTCAATCCAAACCCATGTTTCCTCTGTTGGGTGCTCGTTGCACTATCAAATCTTCCAGTGCTCTAAATCAAAAGTCTTGTTCCTGGTGGATTTATTGGGAAAAAAAAAACAACCATTGAAAAGTATCTCCACTGCCAGTGTGGGTGGAATAAAACGGAAATGTAGACATGAGAATAAAGGATTGGGTTTGAATGCTTCTGTTAGTGTTGTGTCCATTTTCTTAGAGTAACTCTTAGTTCCTTTGAGTGACTGTGGTGGAGGCTTTGAACCTGCCATGCAAACCAAAGTGCCTCATGGCAAAGAGCAGGTCTGGCTCTCCTTCTCAAAGGCAGGAATAGCAAAAGCAGTGGGGATGGTTTGTCCAGAGGCTGTTGGTGTTGATGGGATGGCTGCAGGCTGCAGGGGCTTGCACTGGGGGAACAGGGGTGTGGAGAGGGGCAGCTTCCCTGCCCAGAGCTGCAGCCCTTTCATCTCACACCCCACAAGAAAGAGCCACAGAGCCTCTGGGTTCAGGATGCAGGAGCTCAAAGGCACTTGTGGAGACAGACCTAATGGCAAGACTCAGGAGGAAGGAGAAACTCATATTTTGCAGATGAACAGGGACATCAAGGTCAAAATTCTCCTCTCCTTGTGAGGGCTGGAAATATGATTTTCCACCCCCCACAACCACCCTATGTTCTCAGCACAGTTTCTGTTGCCACCCATCGTGGGCACGAAGGGTGTACCCGTCCACAGGTCAGCCTGGAGGCTGGTGACCCAGGAAATAAGGAATGTGTCGCCTGGAATGACTGCTGGGAGGAGGCAGGGGGGCTGCAGCCCTTCCCTGGGACACAGGGGTGTGTTCAGTGAGGTGAGGACCACGCTAGAAAAATAACCCATCACCATCTAATTAAAGACTCCCCTGAAAGGTGTGGGTGCTAGGAGGTAATTAAGCCTGCAGTTCCACTTTGTCAGCCTTAGTTTTCAAGTGCTTAAATTGCCACAGCATTGGCATGACATGGTTCCCCTGAGCCTCCCCCAAGGTGCCTTTCAGACTCCGGGGGAAATCCCTCACCTGGAGGTGTCACACGTGGTGTGCCAACCACACCTCTGCCACTGGAAATGGGGAAGCCATGAGAGATCCCAGGGGATGCTCTGCTGCTAATGCCTGCTCAGAGGTCAGGGCGTGGCGAGCCTGAAGTACCAGGAAGGTGTGGACAGCACAGCAAGGCCTGGCCAGGCTGATTTGTCCTGGTGGTGCACGGACACTTCAGCAAAGCTCCAACCTTCAGCTGTCACGGGTGGTGAGGAGCATTCTTACTCCTGAGCAAGGCATCAGGGGTTTTGTGGCAGAGAACAGGACAGCAGTGGTCACTTCAAGGTGACCCACACCTTCACTCACACCCACCTTTCCCTGTGTTCTGCCCCAGATGAAATTGCTTCAGGCAATATCTTCATAAAACTTGCAGGCACTTGATTGCTGAGGCAGGTAGTAGCTGCTGCTGGGGAAATGGGTGTGTTTGAAAAGTCTCTGTTGCCCAGTGATTGACCCTTGGTTATTGAAGCACAGGAGCAATCAAAGCAATAAAACATAGCCAGTGGAGCTCAGATAGGGCTGAAATCCTGCTCCCAGCAGAACCCAGCATCCTGACAGACTGATAGCTGCCAGAATTGGCTGGAGAATATTGGCAAATAACAACTGGTACATGCAGTAGCTGGGCAGATGATGATAATTGTGGCTGAACAGAGGCTGAAGGCTTGTGATGTGCCAGGAGTGCTATTTCAGGTACTGAGGTTTCTTATTCCGGAAATCAATTATTATTGACTAGGACAGACAAGAGAGGACAAGATTAAAAGAAAATTATTAACCAACATTAAAGGTAAGAAAGTTGGCCTGACTCACAGAGAGCAATAGGAGCTTTCAACACACTGAGGATGAATTTTAATGTTTCCCTTTACTCCATGCAGTAGTGAGAGAGTGGGAAGAGAAACAAAGGCTGTGATACTAGACCATGAGCTATCTCCATATATGCCTTTTAATTTTCCATACTTGGAATTTTTACTTAGGTTTGCTAAAACTGGATTTGTGATTCACCCACTGCAGTTTCGTACTCATCTCAGGATGCTTGTCCTCAGCTGGTTGCTTTTTTTTTTTTTTTTTTGAATCAAAAAGCACATGCTAATAAAGTTCCCTTCTATTGCAGCCTGCTGAGCTTTTCTGAGCATCTCCCTTCTGCTCTAAAACACAGCAGCCAGCCTCAGATGTTGGGTAGCACTGTGCAATTGTTCCTGTTATTGTCTGCAGGTTTGTGTTCCCAGCAAAGTCGGTGCCAGTTGTGCTGCTGGAATACAGCTGGAATGTGGTTTTAGGGGATGGGAGGACAGCACTGAGTACTATTGATGGCTCCAGCACAGTATAGGAATCCTATTTGCCCAGAGTCCATCATCGCTGGGGGGACATCAGCAGCAGGAAGGCAATGTGGGGACACTTGGCTGGTGGCCATGCTTTGGCCATGTGGGGCACATGGGTTCCCCCGTGACCTGCAGAGGATGACCTGCAGCTCTGAGGACAGGCAGCCCTGCTGGCACTGGCTGCGGGACAGAACATCTCACCCAGCCCTGTGGAAATGTCCCTGCTTGGGCTGCTGTCTCAAAGCCTTTGCTGCTCAGCCTGGGTCTCCATGATTGTACATTTCTGGCACTGTCTGGGAGTCTGATCCATACATTTCATCTCCTTTGAGATCTACCTCAGCTGTCTCTGATCCACAGTCATCTTGCTTAGGTCCCTGTGGGTGAGAAGCCCCTGCTGAGATGTGTCTCCCAGCACTTCATTCCCTGCAGAAATGCCTGGTGCTGGAAGATATCCTTGCTTAGGAGAAGATTGAGACCTTGCATAACAGAGGCCAAAGTCAGGAGACCACAGCAGTTCCTACAGCTGGGGTAGTGGGCTAAGATCATGCATGTGTAGGGTTTCCTATTATGAAAATCCAGGTTTCCTCGTAATACACATCAAAAAAGTGCATAGCTGTGCAAGTCGGCCCAAAAAATCCTAGGATGAACCTCCAGGGATGAAGAAAAAGAGGATACAGGGACTCTGATATTGCCTGGTGGCACGAAATTCTCCTGCAAGACCAGTCAGCACTAGACACTCAGCTGTCAGTGTCATTTTTGAAAGCAAAGGCAGAGCCCAAACCATGTCTGAGCAAAGTCACAGCAGTGACAAACCACGAGGGAAAGGGAAACAGAGGCCTTTGCTTCAGCTTGAAGATTGATGTGTAAGTGCCATGAAGAAAATCAGCCACATATATACCCCGTTAACTGCATTTCCCTTGGATTTGTGCCAGGAGTAAAAGGCTGTATTCCTGAAAAGTCATGCAGCATCTGCAAACAGGTTTTTTTTCCCGAGAGTTAACACAATTTCATATTTCTGTCCTTGCTGTTGTTATCAAAACCTCTGAGATGGTGGATGGCCCATCCCTGGGAACATTCAAGGCCAGGTTGGATGGGTCTCAGGGGAACCTGACCAATCTGAAAATGTCCCTGCTCATTGCAGAGGGTTGAACTCGACCTTTAAAGGTCCCTTCCAACCCAATTTGATGATTCTGCCACGTGTAGGGAAAGAAAAAAAAGACAGAAAAAGCAGCATTCTCTGAAAGTTTAACTTGTCTGTATCAGGGAGTTTCCATCAAGACCAAGGAGCAGCCACTCAATGTAAGTGGGGGATGTTCTCTCTGCCTTGGAAAGCAGCGTGACGCAAATGGGGGAAAAGCAGAATGAATAATAACTGAGGCTTTTTGGAGTGGAAATAACATTTTGATGAGGCATGCAGGGACTGCAAAGTAGGATAGCGTGGCTCTATGGGGTGCCTGGTTCCTGGCCTGGCCCTCGCTTGTGTGGGACTGCTTTCTTTCCTGGAAACAGTTCTGCAGTTTTTTGAAACATTTTCTTCTGAAATAAGGAGCCATTGTCTCTTAATCCACACTATCCACCTCTGGTCTAGGACAAGGATTTAAAAACCCCTCTCAGGAAGAGCAGGGATTAAGAGTCCTGGTGCTCTGGGCTGGCTTTTCTACTCAGAGAGGCGTTCAGATTAAGGACTGTGATGGAGATTTTGCTAAAGGACCATTGTGCACAGACTCTGCAGCCTACCAGTTTACAACTAATCACATTATATTTTGCTTTCAGATAGGATGGATAAAAACACAGCTTACAAATCCAATTTCTGTTCTATATTTGATCCTCAGAACATCTAATCCTCTCTGTAAACAGCAAACCCTGTCCAGAACATTATCCTGTTCTGATCGGCTGTCTATAATTGGGTTTTCTTCCAAGAATTTAATTTCTGTTTGATTATTTTTATTTTACCCCAATAAAATTCCTAAATAAATAATGCAAAAATATTTTTGAAGCTAGTGTATCCTCAGTGACCAGTTCTACTTCTCTTTTTTCTGATTTCAACCTGCTGTCTTCAACACTTCAGCACTTGGTCATGTCTTTCATTCAGCTCAGTGAGCAATGTTCAAAGTCAGGGCTGAAACTGCAGAGTTTAAACAATCTAAATTACAATCTTTCACTAATGAGCTTGGGGGATAATGTGTCAGAAAAGATTTTAGTAAAACTCAGTTATGTATCTCACATGGACTGTGCAAATTGCTGCTTCTTCTGTAAGAGCAGCTTTCATGGAAGAATTCTGAGCTATTAAGGCAGAAGGTCAATGTGAGATTTTTCATTGTGATTTTCCCTGTCTCTCCAGTGGTCTTTATTGTCCATAACAAAATGAAGAAGGATCCAGAAGTTTTAGGTATCCTCCGCAGGAATCATTGGAAGGAATTTATATTTCCAGACGTGTGAGCAAATAGGTCTTCCTCAAAAGAAAAATTCAAATAAATTAACTATCAGTCCCAGTCCCCAGTAGAAGCTTTACCTAAAATCCCATATTTAAAAACATTCCAGCTTTCTCATTCTTTGAACTCAGGTACAAACACTGCATCAGCCCAACTATACCCAAACTCTCAGTCTCCTTTTTTGTTTCTCACACTAATTAACAGCTGATATTCAGAAAACCACACATTTATCTGAGCCTTGAACGGTAGGCAGCATTAAAAATAGCCTGCCAGAGTCACCATCTGTTTGATGCAGTGGGAGCTTCTCTAAGAGAAGAACAGAAAACGAGTGCATGTGTGCTTGTCCGTGTGCGGGGGAGAAAACACGAGAGCCCTCAGCTGAGGGTCTGAGCAAAAGTGAAAACTCCTCCGAGCTCCTCAAACACTGCCTCTGTTAGGGGATGAGAAACGTGGCAGATATTTTATCCCAAAAGCCAGAGCTCTGTAATCCTGCTGATTCACACTTAGCTTTGGGCAGAGACGTGGCTTGACAGTGCTAATTTCAACACAAGATCTTAGTGTGGGGTTTGTCTGATGTAATTTATCCATCCACATGCTCAGCACCTCTGGGGCATCTCTCTGCCAGGTGCCCTCTGCCACCAGCAGGAAAGGAGGACAATCTCCAAATGAGCCCACAAGTCTCCAAAACCCCCTTTGGGATGGGATGAATCATCCCCTGGAGATGATTCATTCCCAGTGACTACAGGGGAACCTGCACGACCCTCCTGGAGCAGGCAGCACTCGCTTTGGGATGCCTGTGGTTGACTGGGGTGGATCCTGCTAGCTCCCTAATCATATTCATCGCCCTAAATTAAGAAACAGGAGCTGCCAGACAGAGCTGACGTACCAGGATCCCGAGGCATGTGGCATGTGGTAATTCGCAATTCCCAGCCCTGTAGCATCCCTGAAAAGAGAGCTGTGGGAAAAGAGATTTTCCTCTTTTTAGGAAAGGAAAATGCCTACAATGCACTCATGGATGTGTGAGCCCAGGACAGTCTTGGAGGTTGTCCACTGCTAGGGGCAGCATGGCAGGGATTGGCTCTTTCACTATGAGCAAAGAAGGATCTCAGTAATTTTTAGAGGCATTGGGGATCATAGAAAAAGGGATATTACATTCAAGAGAGACTTGTTCAACCTATTGACTATGTTGAGGGACATATTGCAAATATTCCACCCGTCAGTACCAATTATCCATGGCAGAACACAAACAGGAACCAGCAAGGCTGATTGTGAGTGGCCAGGCTGAACATTTCCTATCTTCTGCAGCAGAAATAAAAACATTTCGTAAAAGCACTTCAACCTTTGACAAATAACACAAATGTCTATTATTCTGGCTCTTCTTAACATAAGAAGGTCACACATTTGCTGCTAATGGAGTACTAAGTGCAATTAACCCTGCGGCACACAAATGTGTGAGGCTTAAAATGTTTTGTAAACTGGGCAATAGTGATGCTTTAGCCCCAGATGTTCTCAGTAGTTGTGAGTGAAGCTGCTTGCTTCAAAACTGCTCACACAAATGAAGTCTGACATTGGAACTAGCTTGTAATAGAGGACTGTTAGAAAGAAGATGTTAATTAAGGGAGTGAGGAAAAGCAGGTTTGGGGAGAGACCAGCAAAAGGCTGACTTGAATCTATGTAAGAAAGTTCACAAGGAAGATTCTAGAAACAAAATGATTTTGTCTTGTTTGTGTTGAGCCAAAAGAGTTGTATATGAGCAGAATAAACTATATTTGGCTGGTCTGAACCTGTAGGTATCAGCAGAGTTACCTATGAGAAAAGTGTTAGACTGAGAGTGTTAAACTTACACTGCGTCTGGACTAGTGTGAACATAAACTGTAATAAATATAATAGACTGAGTGTGACTTCACAAAGATAAACAGCAGTAAACAAGCCTCACTGGGTGATGGATAGGGAAGAATTTTGGAGCTGTGCTGGAATTACAGAGCTGTGCTGGGATTATGGTTTGGTCCCTTAAAAGCTCTGAGGAGCCCCCACTGAGGAGGAAGGAGAAGGGGGCTTGGAGGAGAGAGAGGCCCATGTATGACACTATCTTTCACTTTTTTAAAAGTGTGGTTTTAAGCCATTTTTACTCCTTAAAATGTTTATGTGCTGCAATGTGACAGAGTTCCAGGAACCTGCTGTTCATTTTGTGCCACTTCACAAGAGCAAGCAGCCACCTTGAGTTCACCAGGGCCAGCTAAAGTGGGAAAGCCAAGGTTGGCCAAAACCGCTGGCCAGACTCAGGCTGTGCCACCTTGTAGCCTCCCACACCCACAGAGATCTGCCAGCAGTAAGAAAAAGGCCTTGATCCCACAAAAACATTGCTGTGCCTCACTGTGCTAAAGCAGGATGTGCCACAGAGCAGCTCCCAGAGGTGTCCGTGTCCTGACTGCCACAAACATCCACCTCATGCATCCCTTTGGTGTTTGGCAGCTGAAAGGGTGTTCCCCTAAATCCTCAGTCCAAACAGATGTGGGATGGGGTCCATGGGCTTGCCTTGCTCTGCTGAAAGAGTCATCGGGATGCAAAAATACTTCATCGCCTTGAAGGGATCATCACACAATTATTTCTTCTGCTGTGTTTAGTTTTTCGTCTGCATCCAGTTTTGCAGGTTAAAAATAGCCTGGTGAGCCTTGGAAAAATCTGTTGGCTTTGCTGGAATCTGGGAATTTGTACCACAGATGCTGCTGCTCTAACTGAAAAGAAAAGCTCACGTGACAGGAGCGATTCCTGTGTGCTGATGTTTCGATGCAACAACCACAGCACCAGAGCTCAGTCTGAGCCTTGTCCTGTTCACTGGGGACCTCAGGCCAAGAGGAGCAATGGCTGTGGATGGCTCAGTGTTCTGCAACACAGGACAGGCCAGTAGACACCCAGAAAGCTTGAACTCTATGCATTTCTTTGAGGAAAAAAAAAAAAAAGAAAGAAAGAAAGGCAAATTTTCTGTTTAACATCTAGAATGACACAGCAAACCAGCAAAATTACTCCAAAATTCTTTGCTTGCTTTCTGAAGAGGAGGAAAACACCACCGAGGGATTTCATAGAATCCTTGACGAAGGCAACAGTTCTCTTCTTTTTTTTCCAGTTACTTCAGTCTCTGTAGCCCTCTGATTTTCCATACTTGTTACAAATATGATGTTGATTAAGGCACTGGAAACATAAATCCTCTTGAAATAAGCATTTTACTCAGAGGAACTCCTTAAAACTCTGCAAGCAGAGCCACTACCCTCTGACATTTGAAAAGGAGAGCTGTGAAGCCACCCAGCTGGGAATAAGGCCACTGGTTGGTTCTGCTCTGCTACCATTTAAATCTCAAAGGTCAAAAGGAATGTTCCCGGTAGTTTCTCCATGGAAAAAAAGATTGGGCATGAGCTGGGGAACATTTTTTTCCTGGTGGATTTTTAATTCAAAACAGACTTAATAGGAATTTTTCTCCAAAATTCAGCCAAAGGGTTAATAACAATATGAAGGAAAGTAAGACTCCAGGTCGGGCTTAAGTTTGGCACCTCTCCACAGATGTTGGGGGTTTGGGGGCTTGACCCCATCCAGTGGCACTCCAGGAATCAGGAGAAATCCCAGTCCATGGTGGTTCGTCGAGATCACCTTATCCTGCATGAAACACAGCAGTGTTGTCCCTTTCTCTCATCCTGCCATCTTCTCCTGTGCCTGGCAGCAGCAGGGCTGGCACGTGGATGTGCTGCCCTTCCCTGGTGTGCTCAGCCCCAAGTGCTCGTGAGAAGTGCAGAGGTAATGTCATTGCTGGCTGAGAACATCCTTTAGAAATAAATAAACCAAGCAGCACTTCTTTCCCCCAGGTGTGCATCCCTTTATGTGGGTGCTGGACTGGAAGGGCACTACACTGGAATTTAATTTTTCACTCAGGTCCAGTAACAAGTGAGCTCTTTGAATCTGGTTTGTGCAGAGCCCTGGATCTGGAGCGTGGCTGTAATCCCATAAAGCCTTTGATCTTCCCCCTCCCACAGCCCCTGCATGACCAGACCTCTGCTGGCTTGGGGTCCCATGGGTGGAGTCTGCTGGGTTTGGGGGGGCACCTCAGGTCTCTCCCAAATCTACCCCATCATGGAGAGATGTTCAGTCAACTCTGCCCACTGGAGGAGAGCCCAGTCCTGTGGGCAGCTTTGTGAAGAGAGTTTTGTGCCTGGCTGTGCCTCTGGAAGGTCAGTTTGCCTCAGTCTCCTCTTCTGACAGTCTGCACAGACCAAGTGACCTCAGCCACTCCTCACATGGCTTCCCTTCCAGACCTTTCACCATCCTCATAGCCCTCCTCAGGACACTCCCTAATAGTTTAATGATTTTTTAATATTCTGTGCCCAGAACTACCCCCAGCACTCGAGGTGATGCCACACCAGCCCAGAGCAGAGCAGGACCATCCCTTCCTTTCCTGGCTGGTGATGCTGTGCCTGATGTCCCCCAGGACAGGGATGTCCCTCCTGGCTGCCAGGGCACTGCTGGCTCATATTCAACTTTCTATGGACCAGGACCCCCAGTTCCCTTTCACAGGCGCTGCTCTCCAGCATCTCATTCCCCAGTCTGTGCACACAGCCAGGGTTGTCCCATCCCAGGTGCAGAATCCTTAATTTTCTCTTGATGAACTTCATGCAGGTGGTGATTGCCTAGCCCTCAGATTTGTCAAGGTTTGTCTGCAGGGCCTTTCTGTCCTGGAGGGAGTCAACAGCTCCCCCCAATTTAGTGTAATCGGCAAACCTGCTTAGTATTCATTAGAGTACTGCGTCCAGGTTGTAAATGAGGGTGTGGAAGAGCTCAGGAGCCCTCCAGAACGCCACCAGTGACCAGCCTGATGTCACCCGGTTCACTACAACCCCTTTGTTCCTGACCTGTGAGCCAGTTGCCCATCCATCACTCCACACAGTTATCGGGCTGGATATTTTGTCCAGAAGGATATTGTGAGAGACAGATATGGACCTCAGCCCTTCCTCTGGGACGCGCTGGCACCGGCGCGGTCCCACTTTCAACCCAGGCTTGTCGGTGCCTCCTTTATTTTAATAACTCCTAGGAAGGATTTCAAAGCCAGCCAACTCTTCTTTCGTAAGCACCGCGACCCTCTGCCCTCCCCGCTGTGTCCCTCTGGACCTGCCAACACACAAACCTACTTAGTTTAATTCCACTCTGCTGCTGCAGAGCACTTTCCAGCGCTCATCTGCAGGGTGCGGGGTCCCGGCGGAGGCGGCGTGCGGCTCCTCGGGCTGGGCTTGTCCTTTCCTTTACCCCGGCGCCGAGGTGAAACAACTTCTCCCAAAGTCAACAGCACACCCTGCGGCTGCACCGGTGGAAATTCAGAATGAGGCCATGGAAACACAAAAATTGCCTCTGAGCAGCTGCCACCGCAAGTAGCTCTGGGGTAGGATACCCAACAGGACAGCTCGAGTTGGAGCTGAGCCCTTTCAAACTCAACAAGTGCTGTTATAATGAAGCTCGTACCTCGTTACTGGTTGACAAGAAGCTTAGCATTGATTTAATGAGTTCCCTTTAGAAGCCTCCAATGCCGCATTCCTTGGAAGATTAAGGGCTGTTGCCTTTTTTTTTTTTTTTTCCCCTCCTTTCTGCTTCTTTCTAATGATGTTACTGAGAAGGCAGGAGAATCTTAGATATGCCCTGCTTACCGCTGGGTGAACCCGATTTACACGGCATTTTTACTTCAGAAATCCTTCCAAACATTACACAGGCGGAATTTTACATCTGACAAAGGAAGCAGATAAGGTTTATCGAGCTTAAACCCCCTCAATGCTGCCTGAGTTTGCTTTTGCTTGTTCATGCGACTGTGTCTCTCCTGTGACTTTAGTGTTAAAAGTACTCTCCAGAGGCTGGTTGGAGAAATGCTGTATATTATTTTTTTTTTAATCCAGCATAGATGACAGACACTGTGCATTCCCGACATCTATGGAAAACACTCACCACCCTTTCGAAACGCCAAAACATTTTTGTACTGAACTGTGCTGGTACCAGGGGGCTCCATAAAAGCCATGCTTCAGGGGGCCGCCAGGCAACCAATTTATTAAACCCTGGCAAAAGAGAATCAGTGCCCTCGGCTCAGCAGAGCCGGCATGGACAATCTCTCGGCAACAGAGGGACCATCATCACCGCCAAGTTACGTCAAAGACGGACCAAGAGGAGCAGCCTTCTCTGGGGGATCCGGCACAGATGTGGATTCTCCAAGGTCTTGTTCCTGAGGACACCACATTTAGCGGACGCCGTGGGTCTCCAGGGCAGTGGTGGAGGGGATTGGAGGCGTGTGTGGTGGGATGGGACTGTGAGTGTCACCTCTCCATTTACCTCGCCGCCGCGGTCGCTCAGTAGAGGGGAGGGAAGGGACAGGGTATCTTTGCTGTTTGTTTGCAGAGAAGAAACAAAAGGCGAGGCTGGGTGAAACGCAAATTTAGAGCAGCAAGACGAGAGTGATTTGAATTTTGGAAATCGGAGTTTGCTTGCTCTGGAGCCTCGCGGCAGCTCTCTGTTACAAAAAAGGCACTTGGTTTGCGGCCAAAGAATAGCTGACAAAGAGAAGGGGGGGAAAAAAAGCCTTGCAGAAACGCGTCGGCATTGTTTCTGTTTAAAAGCAGCGGGCTGTCAAGCTCGACAGCGTGCGAGCTCTCCCTTTTAGCCAGGACACATTTCTCCCGCAGCTCTCCCTGCGCTGTGAACCGTGCTTAACCAAACAAGGCAGGCGAGCGGCAGTGAAAGGTTTAATTATCGGCATTTACGAGCAACTTTGGCAGAGGCGGCGGGGACCCCGCAGCCCCCGGCGATGCACAAAGAGCCGAGCACCTGCCTGACCTTCAGCTCGGCCGGAGGGAGATGCCCACGGCCAGAACCCTCCGGCGGGCAGGCTCCAAGGAGCTCGGCACGCTGTGCTTTCCCTGCTCCCGCTCGCCTTGGGGGGGGAAACCTCGCCGCAGGCTAAACTTTGTAAACACGGCGCGACGCCGCTCCGGGAGTGGAAGCCAACACGGCTGCGAAACCGAGGATCCCCACGCCGGCAGGGAGAGCTGGCAGCCACTTGATGTTGGCAGCGCCCAGCCCTCCCCTCTGCCAGCCTCCCCTTCCCCTTTAAATAAACATCCGTGTACAAAGCAGAAGGCACGCAGGATCCCCCCCCGGCTTTCCCCTCCAAAAGGGTTTGTAGCCCTCGGGGTGCGGGACCGGCCGTGCCGCCAGCACCGCCCGCAGCCGCCTCCGGAGACGCCACTTGGGGAAAAAAAACAGCAAAAGTACCTTTTGAATTCTTCCATCAATATCCAAATAAATACATTTGGGCCGGTAAGTCGAGGAGGCAGATCCCATCTTGCTACGGCTGGGCTCGCACCGGACTTGTTTCCAGTGTCAAACAGAGGAGAAAATCAGGCTTATCCTACCCAGCCGAGCCACCGCTGCCTGACAGTTTGGTGTCCCCGCTCTTCTGTATCCCACTGTACTCTCATTCTGGGAAGGTCCCTCCTCTAACATGCATGCATTTTGCTGTGCCTCTGTCTCTCTCTGCCACCTCCTTTTAGTTTTGCTTCCCTCCAAATCCAGCTGCTTCGGACAGGGAAAGACATAGGCTCCAGATGATGCCTGCAAGCCCCCTCTCCATTCCCATAGCAACAACCCCTCTTGGCTTTGATGCTGAGAGCTGCTGGGCATCCGCATTCGGGCTCTGACCCTGGGACTGACCAGCTCCTGTTATGCACAAGATCAAGCGGCATTTATCCCTCGGGGGGGGTTGTGGAGGAACAAAACCTCCTTCACCGGGGTGGCGAGAGATGTCATTTGATTTTACGCTGAAATCGGACCCTAATTATTAATTAGTGCCTCTCCTGGTGAGCTGCTTGGACAGTGGAAGCGATTTTACAGGCTCTCGTCTGGAAGTGCCCTGAGCTGGAAGGACTGCTAGCCACGGCTTGGACCGTCTCAATCCAAACTCAGCAGCTCAATTTCCACATCCCTCCCGTTATCATTACAAGGACAGAAGGAAAAAAGCAGCAGCTTTTTTTTCCCCTTGTAAGCTCGAGAAGCATGAAGAAAGCATAAAGCCCATGCTCTCGCCCACCGCCATCCGTGCCACCCCCGGAGTGAAGGAATTTGTTATTTAGGGGACCGTGAAGTCTGCTGGCAAAGGCACCTCCCATGAGGGAAGCAGGAGGGAGAGGAGCCCCGGCGGTGTGCTCGGGGAGCCGAATGCCATCTGCCGTGCCCGGGCTGGGCTGCGCTGCAGAGAGCCTCGGTGACGGCGGGGACGGAGCTGGGAGGCAGCGGAGAGGCAGCGGAGAGGCTGCTCCTTGGGCTGCACAGCCGGGACACAGCCCGTGCTGCGAGCTCCAGCTCCCTGCATTCTCCGGGGATTATGATGGAGGGGCTGCAAAAGCATTTCCTGGCCTTTTCCGTGCTGCAGGCTGGCGGAGCAGGGTATGGGGCAGCGGGGTCGGGGCTGCTCACCCTGCCCACCCCAAGCCCTGGCTGCAGCCAGAGCGAGACACGACTGACCCCAGAAGAGGCCAAGGGGCTTGGCTGTGGCTTGTCCTTGGCTGTGGCTTGTCCTCGGCTGTTGTTTGTCCCTGGCTGCCCCTTCCAATGCAGACAGGGCTCTGCTGCTCTCCAAAGGGGATTCGTAGGGGCTGGAGGGCTGAGTGGGTCCCAGAGTTGCCTGGGAGTCAGAGCCAGGCTGACCTTTCAGGCTGAAGCCAGTGGTACTCGTAAAGCTCTCAGAGCCAGCAGTGAGGTGGTTCTTTTGGGAAGTGCGAGCCTTTGCTTCACATCCTTCCTCTGCCAGCTTGGAGCAGGCACTGGGAGTCCTTCAGGAGAGAGCCCTTGGCACTGCAGGGGTGTCTGGGGGGTTATCCTGTGGGCTGCCCCCTCGGCTGTGCTACAGCCTATCCCATATCCCACTGCCTGCTCCACTATCCTCTAGGCTGTATTACAGTCTATCCCATAAACTATCCCAGAGGTTAATCCCTTAGATTATTCCCCATGGCTATTCTGAGGTGGGCACAGCTTCTCCCACTTCAACAGCCCTTCCACACCAACCCCACTGCTCCTGTACATCAGTCAGGACCTCTGTGACCCAGCATCCCATAGCCTGCTCTGCTAAGCCTTAATCCTGTTCTGCCATGATTCAGTCCTGAGTGCCTTGACTGACCCAGCAGGTTTCTGAGGAAGATGGCCATGATGACAGAAATGCAACCATTTGGAAAGAGACAACAGCACTCCCTCTGGGAGGTGTACGTGGGGTATTTGGGGCTGTAGAGGAGGAGACTGAGCTCTCCCACCGTGATCACCCACTCCAGGAGTGGCCAGACAAGGTCACTGGTGCAGTGCAGGACTGGATCACACCTCGCTGAGACATCTAATCATCAGAGTCTCACACTGGTGAGAAACTACTTTTTGATTTTATTTTTTTCTTTTAAAGTGGCCAGCTTCTCCAGCCAGCAAAAAGACAAGCTCTGAAATCCAGGCGATCATTCTTAGTCCTGCCTCTCCACTGTCCCTGTCCTATCTACTCTCTCTGTGTATTTAAAATTGTGTTCCTTAAGCTCCAGCACACATCCCACTCTCCCTAATTACATTAATACTTGTTGGAAAAACTGCTTTGCTGTAAAGCTGCTGACTATTGCTCTTTTCAAGAACTTTTCATGTAGAAGTGAATCTTCAAAAGCTGAGCACTCAGAAATTACAACAAAAGCCTGATGCAATCGAAGGCACAGTTCAAGCCCATGCCTGAAAGGAGACAAAAGATAACATTCATCCAAGAGGATGTGCAGCACCAGCAGACCACTGCCTGCCTTGAGCTGGTTTAACCTTCCACAGTCTCCTTATTTCAGTGTACACTGGGCAATGGGAGCCAAAAATTATTGGAAAGCATCATCCTATCTCATCATATCATCCAAATCCAAGACCAAATCCAAGCAATACAGTACCAGACAATGATTTTCCATCAATTGTCTTAGAGGAATGTCTTGCCCAGCTCAGGGCAGCACCAGGCTCTTATTCCCCTGACCACAGGTGGCATGTCAGGCGTTTCACAGCTCTGTTTTGCCTTCCCTCAGTTGTTTACTGAGGCCAGCACTCCAGGGGTGCTCCCAAGGACTGAAAAAGGCACCTCTGTCTCCCAGCCCTGGCATCAGCTCCGTGTGTGTGGTTCAGAGGCAGCTTTATTAGGGTTTCCAGGGTGTAACCTGAGGATGTTGAGATCCCACATAGCCCTTGGACTCGCTGCTGTCGAGGCACAACTCACCCACGCTGCCTTTGCATGGGCTGAGATCTCCCCCTGCTGCAAACCTTGCTCAGAGGGCGAGGGAAAAGTTTTAGGGATGAAAAGGGCTGCTCAAGTCACTCTCCATGCGGGACTGGGGTGGGATGGCACCATTCCTGTCCCCTCCCAACTCTGTCCTTCTCCAATCCTGAAGTCACTGGCATGGTGGCACTGACACAGAGAATGACCCTCAGCCTCTCTGAAACCTGGTTTTCCTGCTGCACCCAAGAAATTCAGTGCCCCTTGCAACCTGCTGTGAGCAGCTGCACATCCAGACCTGGGGAGTGCACAGCAGGGATCTTCAGAGGGATTGAGATGAGGGGGAAAAGAGCCAGGAAATGTAAAACGTTCAGTGAAGGATTTTGTACTTTGAACAAAGTTTGCCTAGAATTAAAAACTGAGAATAATATTTATTTAAAATTAAATTTTTTTCCTTACCTCTTCCGTATCTAAGCCTTCAAGGTGCTTTCTTTGCCTGTTAATCCCTTCTCTTGCCTGTGTCTGTCCGTCTCCGTGTCCCCACAGGGCCTTGTCCTGCTGCTTTACCTCTCCATGCTCCAGCCTGCCAAAATGCCAGATTGCCCCTGGAGCTGGGAAGGTTTCCCTTTCCCTCCCACAGCTCCTCTTCTTTGCTTAGACTTTTCTCCCTCTTTTCACCCTCTTTGGTGTTTTGCCATTTTTGCTTCTAGGTGTTTCTTCCCCACAGACCCGAAGTCGTGCAGACTCTATGCAGGAATTAACCCTCTGATTTATGCTGTTACCAGCCAAACAATGGCTGTGGTAGTGGGAGCTCCTCCATGCAGAGCATGACTGACCTTTCCAGCCCAGCTCTCACTCCTCCCCACAAATCCACAGAAATAACACAGCGTGCTGCACATGGAAATTTCACCTCACTTTTTTGCACATTTCTTTTACACACTTCCAGGTTTCCACAGGCCCAGTCCTGGAAGTGATCACATTGAGTGTCAATTAGGGAATGACTGAGTAAAAATATTGGGACCTTGATAGGATTTGTCCACACAGGCCCTGAGAGCCCTGGAAACACCTGAAAGTGGTGTTTGGCCCCTCATCATGCAGCAGCACAGCTCTCCACCTCACTCCTGGCTCCAGCCCCATTTTTGGGCCCTGTTGCTCACCCCAGCCCCATTCCCAGTCCACGCAGTGAAGCCACACTCACTGTCATCCTGGTTTCCATGGCAAACACCCAGGAATGTGGGCTGGAAGGGAGCTGTGACATCTGACGTGGCAGGCTGGGGGCACGGGGTGCAGAAGCAGAGCTCTGTGGGAGATGTGGGATTGCACACTCGGGAACCAGCTTTGCTCTTTAATCCAGCAGTGCTGGCCACCCCAGAGATAATACAGCCTTTATTCTCTTTACAACTGTGGTGAAATTACTGGTGCCTACCAGAAGTTCTCGCTGTGTCTCAACGCTCAGAGCCAGTTTAGAGGCTCAGGTCTTGTGGAAGTGAAAAGAGCCGTCCCTGTTACCTCACAAATACCTGTCTGTGTGTGCAGTGCTGGCTTGGAGAAGAGCAGACTCAAGCTGTGGGCAATCCTTGCATTTTGAAAAGCACTTATCCAACACAGCATCTGACGTTTCTTGGCTTTTCTCTTTTGTCCATTGAGGGAAAAAACCTTTTCTCTCCTGCTCTATGTCAGCAATTCTTCTAGTGATCTGTTCCCTACAGCACTAGCAATACCTGGCAGGTCCCAGGCTGGTTTCCTGAAGCTCTCCCAGGGCTGCAGACCCATTGCCTTTCCCTGCTGGGTGTGGAAGGAGCTCACTCTCCATAAGCATTTCCTTTCACTGCAGCAGAGGCACCAGGTCCTTGGCACAGCCCACTCTCCATCCTGATTCCACTTTCCACCACCTCCAGGAGCCACAGTACCCCAGGAATCTCCATGCCCTGTACCATGGTGTGCTTACAGAGATCCTTGGCTGCCTTCCTTTCCACTGCAACCTCTGTGCTTGATTTTCAATCCCCCATCCCTCTCTACTTTCCATTTTCTACCTCTTCCCTTTGTTTCCCACTGCCATCTCCTCGATCCAGCTGTCTGTTCCTAGGCTTTCATTTAAAGCAGGAGAGAGCCAAGAGTGCCTCAAAACCCAGTCCCAGGCACTGCTGCAGGACGTGGAGCTTGCAAGGCAAATCACACACACACAGAGGGGCCCCAGACTGCTGCTAATGGCCCTGCTGCATCCCTGGAACAGAGCTGCTGGGAAAGCCCAGCTCTGGGAGCTGTGTTTTCATAAGGTTATGGAAGAAATTAAGAGACCCAACTGGAACTTTCGAGAGCTGATGAGAAAAAAATAAATGAAATTAAGTGTGCCTGGAGTCACCCACTGGATCATGTAGAGGGATGATGGCCAAGAAGCGGAAAAATCAATTCCCTCCACAGGGCAAGGCTGGCTCATGTTCTTGGCAGGGAAGTCTGAGTAGGGGCTGCAGCCCATGATCCCAGACTGGAGGGAAGGGATATATGGCTCGACTCAAAGAAAGCTGCCTGGCATTTTATGCGGTGCAGGAAAGCAAAGCTACTTCAGATGCCTGCTTTGGGAGGCTGCCATGTGAGCAGCTCGGAGCCGTGCAGTGACTCACTGTAAATCAGCTCCTCCATCTCTCCGACGAGCAGACCTCAGACACCCCAAAGTCTTGGCAAGGCAAAGATGAGCCCAAAGACTGAGGGTTGCTGATCCTGGTGCCAGCCTGATGCAATCTGTCCCACAGCCCACAGAGGTGGGGTCGGGGGTGTCTGGGCCAAAGACCCAGCCTGGGCAGAGCATGGGGTGATGGCTGCTGCATCCCTGACTCATCCCTGGGAGCCTCCCTGTCTGAACGCTGCTCATCACCCCCTCCTACCACATCAGCAGGAATGTCTGCAGAGTGTTTCACTGCTTGGGGCTGCTTTTCCATGGGTGGGACATTGTCCCTCAACTGCATCACTTCAGAGCCATGTGGAATTCCTGGGGGGGTCAAGAAGTCTTTGAAGTACATTGAAAATTAGACTTTCTGTGTTAACATTTTAGAAAACCGGTGTTCATAAATAGCTAGATATCTCTCAGATATATAACATTTTTTCTGTGATGTACGTAGTTTCTCATGTTTGCTCTGGTTGCACAGTGCTGTTTCCATTAACAGGCAAAAGAACATTTTCTCAATAGAAGAGATTAAAGAGTCCCAGCTTTTAGGGAGGGAGGCCAAAAAAACTGCCACAGAATCTGTGTGAAAAAGATGACAAAAGCCTCCAGTAGCACTGAAAGTGTCTGATCTGCTCTGCCAGAGTATTTGAAGCCAACATGAAATGGGGACATTTTTAACTAAATTCCCAAAATTACATGTACTTGAGTGTCACTTTTTCTGGGAGTCACAGATTTCTCCAGAGCATTCTCACAATCTCCAAAAATCTCCAAATGTATCTCCAAAAATCACAGGTCATGACCAAAGAAACTCAAAAGATTGGATGAGAAATCATTAGTGTCTGCCTTCAAACAACACATTTTTGGCTCTTCTTTTTAGTTGTCTCCTCTTTCCCAAACCTGACTGTTCATCCATGCCAGGTACATAAGATTCCCTCTAGAACTTTGAGATCCAGAAACCCTCACCGAGGAAAATTGAACTGAGATTTTCATGCAATAAGAGAATCCAATTTCCTGAGGAAACAGTAAACATCATGGATTAATGGTCTGGTCAGGAGAGAGGGCAGCACTGAAGTAACGCAGAAAATGAAATGGAAGTAGCTTTTGGGGGTAGCGATTGCCTCATACAGAACTTGATTTTTTTTTTTTTTTATTACCTTTCACTCTGCTTTCTCCAGCCTCCATTTGATTGGACATAGCCCAGGTTTTCACCCCAGTGCTGGGTCTCAGCCCATGACTCCCCTTCCCTCCTGCATCCTCCTTTTCTTAGAGGTGGCCCTAGGCAAACCTTTTAGTGAGAAGCTTCTTCAAGAGGGGCTTTGTTAGAGGCTGGATGCTCTCCAGTCACACTCCAACACAGCTGAAGCCATGTCTCCTTCCTGGTCCTTCATCCTCCTCTTCCTTCTTTTTTCTTCTTCCTCAAATGGATTTCACTGGATCCACACAGATTTTTTTTTTCCCCCTAAATCCTATCCTGGCACCTTCAGCTGCTTCCACACAACCTGGACACTGGATGTGAAGGTTTCCCTCTCCCTGGACCCTAGCCCCTGCCTAAAAGCTTCCAGTATGCAGGAAAGAGATTTTCAGACGAGAAACTGAGATCAGGAACGAGAAAGTGAGACCGAGGAACTAAGATCAAGAACACACAGAAAGAAACACACAGAAATAAAGTAAAAACCAGGAGCCCTCCATTAAAAAGGGCACAACATCGTGCCCAGCTCGATTCTCCAACCCCACACATTTTCCTTGCACTTTTACCCACTTGTTTTCCCCTGCTGCTGTTTCACCATCACCATTGTTGGAATCAGGAAAAGCTTGGGAACTTTTCCTGCTCCTCTGGGTGTTTGTTTTACCCTCAGAGCTCCACAAAAAAGGCTTGGCCTGCGAACCAAGCTTGTGGGAGCATTT
>VZRF01012982.1:0-58185 GCA_013396875.1 Vireo altiloquus | reverse complement strand
ACAAAATAAGATACGTAAAGTTTTCTAACTGGTTGATAATAGATATAAAAGCTACCTGCTTTGGGTAGCCATTGCCATTCTGCCCTCGTGTTCCTGGAGGTCACAGCACAGTCTCTGCCTCCGAAACTTTGATAAGAACCAGAAATAAACAAGCTTTGAAACAGCAGAAAGAAGCCTCATCTCATCTTTTTGGGACATGGGACATTGAAATAAGGGACACAGCCGGGCCAGGAGTCAGGGTCCAGAGAAGAACACCTCCTCCCTGACAACCATCATCTCCTCTGGCCAGAGCTCTGCTCCCTTCCCTCTCCCTCGCTGTCTTCACCTGAAGGCTGAAGGGGCTCCGTGCTCTTCCCCCTGCCCCACTGGTGCAATCTCCCTTCAGTTTGCCATCCAGCCCTCCTGCCAGCAGCACAGACAGCTCTCTGCCTCCCTCTGCCCGAGGAATTGTGCCCGGGAGCAGCAGCAAAGCCCCAGAGCCAGGATCAGGATTCCTGTGGAGGAACCCAAGCCCTGCTTACTTTGGAGCGTGTGAGCGCTCGGGAGAAAGCCAAAGGCAACACATCGCTTTGTTTCTCTTAATAAAATGGTGCTTTTGGTCTGTTTTATTCCTTCACGCTGCTCTCCCCTCCTCCCACCCAAACACATGGCATTCCCAGGGCGAGTGGCTGAGGGCTGGAGCGGTGTTTGGAGAAGAGAAGCCGCTGGTTTCTGTGCAGGTCTGTGAGCTCACCCATGTCTGGGAGAGTGTCCTCAAAGCTTCAAGGCATGACCTGCTCTGTGAACGTGCCTCCTTCCCCCTCGAACACACACACACGCACACGCACATCACTGAGACACGTGGCTCTGTGAATTCAATACTGTGTTACAGCATTGTGACAAACGTCATCGTTATTAGCTGTTCCCGCTGAGTATAAATTTTAGGAATTTCCACTGAGCCCTCTGCAAGAATACACAAACCTCCAAGATTAAGGCATCCCCACGCTCTCCTCGAGCCTTTGGAATCCAATTTCTCCCCAGTGCTGCCTCTGCTGTTCCCTGGGTGCATCAAGTCTGTGATTCTTTAGCCACGACCCTTGGGGAGCCTGCTGGCTTCAGAAACCAGCTCTGCCTCTCGTTCTAAAGGCGAGGAGGTTTAAACTCCATCAAGTCCCTCCTGAGACACAAACCCCATCACTCAGGATCACTTTGTGAAAGCATCCTGCCCTTGGCATCCCCGCCCAGCCTCCAGCACAAGCAGGAGATGCTGCAAGGCAGCTCAGATACCTGCACAGGCAGAGCCCAGCCAAGGCTGCTCCAAAACAGCCCAGGATTTGACTCTGGGTGAATCGAACTGTAATTCACAAAGTAATTGCTTGGACAAACTGGCTTGAAAACAGACTCATGCCACAGAATACTAAACTTGCAGGGAATTCATGCAGCACTACATCAAATTTTTTTTTCCCTAAAAAATAAGACCAGCAAGGTAGTTTATCATGGGGGTGTTTTTTGCTGTCGTTCCAAGCAGAACCCATTGATGTGGACAATTTCAACTGCGCTTGAAAAACAGAGACAGCAAAAACAATGCAGAAGGCAGCTCCTGATGTTTACAGAGCTGCATAAGGTGAACGTATCAGAGCTGCTAAATCATCCCTTTTGACTGCTTTTATGGGTCTGGGAAGCCTGAAAAAAAAATTGTGTATAGGAACCAGTCTGTATTTTGGAATAACATTTCCCTTTTGATGACACAGAGGAATGACATTTAGATGTTGCATTGACAGATGCATTATTTTATTAGAGGATTTCAAGCAGACAAACACAGGAGCTTTGTTTTCCCAGTTACTGTAAGGCTTGCATCATCTGCAACCTTTCTACCAGGAGGTCTCACTTCAAATGACAGTGAAAATTGTTCTGAGAAATGCTCAGAATCTGTTAGCTCTGCTTCAGGTGTTCATGGGATTTCATCCATTCTAGCATCATTTCTAGGTGCTCTGCTGGTGATGGATTTCACCCTCCTCAAAAGATTATTTGCTGACACCTGGGGTGAGTTTAGAGCATGATATGCCTGACAGGAATTTGTATGGGAATTTAATCTGTCTAATGCAGCTCTAACCTAATGTATCCTAAACCAAACATCCTTGGGCTTCTCTGCCTGCACTCAAGATTTGTCAGTCACCCTGGTTCTGCCTTTTTGGGCTGGTGACATCTATTTTGAGAACTGCCACGGTAAAAATCAGAGCAAGGAAACCTGAAGGTTTCTATTTTCCTCTGCTTTCAGCAACCGCAGAGATTTACAGGCAGACACGTGAACCAGCTGTGATAGTGGATCTCCCTTGGTGCCAAGCAAGTGAGCAAAATTTGGAAGAGAGAGTATGCTTTTGAGACATTTTTGTGACCTCTTCTGTTCTTTGTTACTGTATTTTCTTCCTTTCATGTCACTGTAAATCTGCAGCCAGAGGGAGAGGGGAGGAAGATTTATAAAGACTTTAAACAGCAATGGCTAAATTGAATCCCATTGTTACCTCTCAGTACAAAACCAAACCTGCAGATTCTGTCACAGGAGGACAAAATATTCAGCTGCTTCCAACCAGATGATCTGAGCAATTCAAGAATAAAATTCAGAACCTGCTGTACTTACTAAGCTGAAGCCTCCTGTGGCCCGTGGTGAAATTGGGTGACTCAGACTCGAGCACAATACCCTGTCCTTGCAGCAGAAACAACTGCAGTGTGTTTGGGGAAGATTCAGAGGGAACTCATCCCTTGCAAAGGTTTTGCCTGTGTCGTTCAGCTGTGATGGGCTGCCCTCACCCACCACCCTTCGAATCACACGGCAGAGAAGGTGAGAACTCAGACATTATTGATCACTTTGTTTCAACACACGAACTCAGGCTGCTGCTTCCAGTTCTGGCCCCAATGCTGGAAGCAGCTGCTGGTTTCTGAATAACCCATGAAATTCAGACCACCTGTTCAGGATTTAGGCACCAGATAAACTGAAAATATCTCCAGCCTTGTAACAGCGTTCCAAAGTTCATTCTTACATGGCAGTACATGTGAAGTCAGTTTAGTGTCCTCCTCTGCTGAAACAAACAACTGGACCAAAGGGAATATTGTGGAAATGTGGGTATTTGTCAGCTGCTTTGTAAGAGAAGGAGGGAGAGAAACCCTACCCCAGTATCATCATGAGGTGAAGAAAACATCCTTAAAATCCTCAGCATAAGTACAGCATTAAGAGACTCGGCACACATCTTTACAGCTGATCTGATGGAGGAGATGAAATATCAAATATGCTAAAGAAAGTTTGGCTCTTGTATTCCCAGTTTACAGAGCAGCCAATGTTTCACTGCAGTCAAAGGGTAACTGGTAGATAGAGGAATTACAGAGGGAAAAAAAAACCCAATAAACAAACAAACACCCCAAAAAACGCCACAAAAAAACGAAACAAACCAAAGAAAAGAAAAGAAAAGAAAAGAAAAGAAAAGAAAAGAAAAGAAAAGAAAAGAAAAGAAAAGAAAAGAAAAGAAAAGAAAAGAAAAGAAAAGAAAAGAAAAGAAAAGAAAAGAAAAGAAAAGAAAAGAAAAGAAAAGAAAAGAAAAGAAACCCCAAACATCTACTAATTATCTCCTTGTTCCAAACTGGAAAATACCCAAAAGAAGGGAGACAAAGAAGGAAACAACTAACGCTTTATAACAACCCAGTTTACTAAACTCTTAGGCAGTGAGGCACATAAACCAGCACTTAAGGTCACTGGATGTGAGGCTGAATTACACCAGCAGTTAAATCCCTCCCTTTCCCTCTCCCCAGCCATAGGGATGACAGTCACATTTTTAACTCAGCATGGCAGCAAATGTAGTTCAAGGTCCCTGGAGCCCCAGAGCAGCAGACACAGCCTCCAGCAGGGTCTGCAGTCCCTCCCCAGCCCCTGCAGGCTGTGACAGCAGGGCAGGATGTGTCCCCACCATCCCCTGGCTGCTTCAGCAGAGAGCAAAACAAAACCAAACCAGCCTTGCTCCAAGGTGAAAAGGGCATAGGTCAGCTATCAGAACATCCTATCAGAGGCTGGGACAAACCATGAAAAAATCTCATCTAGCCACTTACACAACACGCAGGCCATAAATTTAGTTCAGACCAGAGAACGCCACCAGTACCAATCCTGGGCCTCATCGTTTGATGGAATTGCAATCAATCTTCCCCAAATTAATTCCGTATGAAAACCAGCAGCCTCCAACAGCTCTAAACACCCTCTGATTTCATTTAGACTGACACCTGCCTAATTCTGAGCAGCAGTTCTCACACATCAGCCACTGCAGAAACCTTCCGGCAGCACCCAAAGAACCCCAGGCCTGAACACGACGAGTTCAGCCAAAGTCTGAGGCAGCACAGCATTGGCACAAACACATGTGGAGGATTCCCACTGTTATTCTAAGGATATTATGCCAGAAGCACACGCAATAACCTCCTGACACAAATGGCAGAATCCTTTCTGGAATTTCCCTAACTAGCAAAACGTTCAGGATTTAAGTCTTGGTGCACGGAGTGGGTTCACAGTTTAACTTGCAGGCAAAAGGAATCTCAAAGCAACTTGTGAACACAACACTGCTATCCCTGCTACTTATTTACCTTCTTCCCACCCTATAAACCCTTCCTACACAGAGATAACCTCCCCCTGCAGCATTTCCAGTGAGAGCTGGGGTTTTCACAAAGATTTTCACAAGGGAAGCTCCTGCTCTCCATCGGGCGCAACAGAAACTGGGATTTGAGTCTCCTTTCTTCTATATAACACCCCAGCCATTATTTGCCTATTCCTGGGAGGCATTTCAGGCATATTTTGATCAGAAATTCTGTAACTAGAAGTTGTTTTCCTTTTCAATCAGTTTTTTGCCAGTACGTCTGTGGTTTGGACATTGTATGTCAGACAGAGGCACAAAAACCCCATCAAACATCGTAACAGAATAAAGACAATAAATATTCAAGATGATCAGAGCTAGAGAGAAAGGATGAACCTTATCCATATCAATTCCATGTATACTGAAGAGCAAGCAAAGCAGACAACAAAAAAAGTCACCTCTCCACAGGAGCCACACAGCCCCTGACTCAGGCAAGTGTCCCAGCAGGGATGTCTGTCCTTCCTGACAATAAATGGAGCACTTCTTCATGCAGATGTAGAAGATAAAGCACTCAACACTTCTCATTTTAGAATAGAATCTATTTTTATTCAACACAGGATGGTGAAAGGATAAAATTCACAACAATCAGCATTAAAAAAACCCAACCCTGCAGATGCATTTAGATTTGGTTGTATCTACTGGTCACTCACATTTTTACACACAAAATTTTGTCAGTCTTGCCCATTTCCAGATTAATGGATATAGACACCTGATACTAACAAACCACACAGTTTATTCACTATCAAGGGGATCTTTAGGGTTTTTAAAACAAGAAAAACAAATCTTTATCTTTTTGACCAACAAATTCGTAGCTGGGAGGAACTGAAATGTAATCTGTCATTACCCCACACTCGAGTCACTGCAGTGCAAAAGCTATTCAAATAAATAAATAAATAACAGCAGCAGCCCCAACAAGTAAAACCCAAAGCATAGTTAAATATCTTTAGAAATACAACCAAAAGCTTTTTAACCTCAGACTTCAGCCCACAGGGAACAGCTTCTCAAAATCTTAGCGCAGCAGAGTTTGAACTGTTTCAATAAACTAGTGTAAAGCTCTTCACATATTTTTGGGGAAAAGGGATTGGAATCTTCAGCTAAAGTAGTCCTCCAACCATCCCTCCCTCCCCACACAGGCACTGAAGTTGTGCCAGGACTGCTGTTTTGGGGTTGCAATGTCATTTTTGCCCCATCAGAGGCTGTTTCAGCAGCGCCCCAGGTTCAGCCTGGCTGAGCAAGGAGCAGTTTGACATTCCAGGAGCAGTTTCCCATTCCAGGAGGAGGAAAGTCCCTTCAAATAACATTGCTGCACGATGCTGTCACATCTAACCACAGCCCAAGCACTGCACAGATTTTTGAGCTCACATGTTGGATATCTCCCCCCTGGTTTACTGAAAATGTGTGAGGTCAACCTTCCATCCAGGTAAGTGCAGGGACAGGACCCTGCTAGAGCTCCCTGCAAGGACCTGGAACCTTGCCTAAGTCACTGTGGGTCTGAGGTCATCCCTGCACCTCTGCTCAGCAAAACAGCTAAAAATGAGCCCATTCTGACACTGTTCCAGTCAGGCAAGAATCAAGTGCTGGATCAAACCAGTGAAGCAACTCAAAGACTGAGCAGTTACAAAAGAGCCCTGAAAATTAAGTGTTGTGCCAGCACGTGGAACACAACACCAGCAGATGATGGGACATTCCTGAACATTTTGCTGGGCTTTTAGAGTGTTTTGCTAATCAAGTGTAAAGACCACTGCACTGTCTCACAAAACTTAAGAGCAAGAAAAAGGCCTAGAACTTTAATAAATACAGTTAAGGACAACACACAGTTTAAATTACCTAATCTTTGTCATCTAAGTATAAACACCCCATAAAAAAGATTTCTTTTCACTTTGTACATCTTAAAAAAAAAAAAAAAGTCACAGAAACATTCTGTTTGCAAAACAGACAGCTGTACAAAGAAATGATATGTTCTGAAGACATTAAACCATCTATTTGCTGGGTAGCACTAGGTACTCAAATGTTCTCTTCTAAACTACCACCCACACAGGTGATTTTTCTTCTCTGATATTTTGGCTCCAAATCTGAAACCCAAGGCCACTTGAAAGTAGCCACTTGAGGGAGATTTCTGGATATTAAGGCCCAGATCTGAGGGTGACTTCAGCACTGAAACCCAGCAGAGATCCTTGATGCCAGCAGGCACCAACGCAGCTCCATCAGCTCAGTCCTGTGGTGCTGAGGCACAGGATGGTTCACAGCTCTCTGCCACCCCGAAGAAATCACCTCCCACGTCAGCCCAGCCTCACAGAGCAGCACAATTCCGTGACGTCTGCACCACCAGTTTATGATGCCCTGAAAAATCATTAGAGCCCCCACCGGAAATTCTGATTCATAAACTGCTTTTTGTTGCCTAGGACTCCTTTCCTTTTGCACAATCCTAATGGAGGACTAACATCCATCCAGAGAATCTGTGAAAACTGCTAAGTGCAGTACACACCAAGAGTAAATTCCATTTCACAACCCACCAAAAGGCTGGATGCTGTCCTTGGGAAGCAGTACTGTAGCTAAAAACTAATAATACAGTGGGGTTGTTTATTGTCTGAGCAGCTTCAAATACTAATAGCAGCACATCTTAATAACCAGCTGATATTGCCCTCTATAAAGTGATGCTCTCAGTGTACACAAGATGACATAAGAGACACATACTTTGCTCACTGACACTGGGACAGTCACTAGCAGGCTGTTAAAATTTCAACTTCCTCCTGCTCTTAGCTCTGCCTTGATTTTTGGCAAACACACAGTCCATAGTTTTAATTAAAAACATCCTATCAAAAGAAATAAGAAAGGCACTTGGTATTTCTCTTTGGCTCAGTTGAGGCGTGCTGCTGAAACCTTCCCAAAGTCCCCAAATCTTCAGCTGATGAACAGGTGCCATCCTGAGGTACTTATTCATGTGCAAAAAGTCAGAGCTTCAGGGATTTACCAGCTGCATGTCTCACACTGCTCCCAGCAAACGGGCAGGGCTCTTCACCACACAGAAACCCAAGTACAGCATAAGGTGTCCCACGGAGTTTGGTTTTCAGGGAAGAGCTCCAGCTGCTGGCACACTCCTTATCCCAGCTCTGGTCTCGTAGCTCAGTGCTCTTTAAACCTGGGGAAGAAGAACAACCAGGCAGGAAGAGCTGAGGTGTGACACAAAAATGCAGGATCCAGCCCCTGCCATGCATTTTTATATTGCCTCCATTCTGCTTCTCCAAAATGCTACAACCAAGGAGGGGCTCAGTTTAGATTTTGTGTATTGATTCTGTGGATTTGGGGTTTTTTTTTTCTCAATTCAAAACACTGTAAATTCAGAGTCACCCTTTTCTTTAAGGAGAACTTTTGGTAAAAGTTACATTTTAAACTATTATTAAAGACAGGGCAGGCAATTCCCCACCTGCATGATGAAACTGGTGCCTTGTTGGAGCTGCCTAAAACCAGAGGCTAGACAGAATTAAGAGGATAAAAGCAGGTATTTATTGAAGGGCCTTCAACAGGGCACACTATGGGTACAGAGCCTTAGGGCTACACCCAAAATGGACCACCAGTCATGAGTTTTCCACACTTTTATAAGTTTGGTCCATTTGCATATCGGGGTTAATCTTCCAATTACAATTTCAGGATTACCCCAAGTTTGTTCTCCCTTTTTAGAGGCTCAGTTTATATATTTTGGGGCCTGGGACAAGAAGGTGTCCTTGAGTCCCAGGCCTAGAGAGGGTTTGTTATGTCTGACCAGAATGGGAGAACAGTATCTATATGGAGTTTTAGAGTTACACCCTAAAGCAGTACAGGATCTGAAAAATATGAAAGCCAAAACCCTAAGGCCTCAAAACCCAGGAGGATCAAATATTTGGGGAAAAAAACATCCCCACAAACAAGAGGCTGTGACAGAGCTGTGTTTTCAGATATTTTTCAAAAGAAGATGTTCTGAAGGAAAAGTGTCCATGGTTTGAAAACATCAAACTGAGATTACTCTTTTGAAGCAGAATTACAACAGACAGATACAGATATACACAAACCTTAACATGTCCAGTCTACACTTAGGTATTATGGGGAAAAGGCTGGAATTGATCTTGGAGGTATCTTCCAAACTTAATGATCATTTATGACTCTATATGGAAGGCTTAGTAATGTGCTTAGAAAGTGTTACTAAAGAGCAGCAGCCATGCAAAACACTTACAGGGTGTGATCTGCAGGACACTGAAGTTCCTTCTGGATAAGACGGAGTAAGAGCTGCAAAACCAGTCACAAAATATCTATTAGTATTTACACAGATTAAAAAAAATAAGCTAAAAACTTATTTCAGGATAAGATGTTCATTGTTATTCAAAGAGTTTCTCATTTGAAACATTACCCTCTGATGCTGAACTCAGTTAAAAACAAAGAAACAAACAAACAAAAACCTTACAGATGCTCAGGATTGTTTGGAAGAGGAGCTTTCATAATAAATAGGCAGGAGGAAAGTAATTTCCTTTTTGCATCTGAGAGATCAATTTCTTCATAGAAACCAGAATGGTTTCCTGGTTATTTTACCAGCAAATGTGTACAGAAACCAGCAGAGGGACCCCGAGGCTTCAAGAAGATGTGTCAGAAAGGAATTTTGGAGCATAGAAGTATTTTAGCTGCTATTTGCAAAAACAACTGTGTGTGAAAAGCTTTAACCCCACAATTAGTCAAAGTGAGTACAGACAGCCACGTTTGCTTGTCTGTGCAGCATCAGGGCTCTCAAGTGCACTTTAAAAGGATTATTGAAAAAACAAAGAAATTTTACAAATTTCATTTTACAAATACAGTTTGATGGTTCTCCTGCACCTTAAAGATAGAATTGGAGCTTCCAGGGTTCCTCACTGTTTCAGGTTATGTTATCCTCAGAATCTCACTATTATGAATTTAAGTTTGTTCACTGTTGTAAGTAAGAATGTTTTAAGAAGTTAAATCTTATTTTTCAGAGGCACAGAATTGGCCAAGAATGAGAGAACTGAACACCCCATAGGAGGCTACAGCCTCTCCAGGTATCCTTGGAGAAATAACATTTGAACACAGGCATCCATATGCTGCATTGCAAAAACCAGGAAAAGCAGAACAGTTATGCAAAAAAGGATTTATTACAACTGCAGAGTCAAATCTCTCAAAACCAGAGCTTTGCAAAGGAGTTTTAATTGATTCTGCAAAGACATGTAGCATTTTTTCATTTTAATCAGAAACTGTAAGAGAAAAAAAAATGAGAACTTTATCTAGGAGAAATATGACAGCCTCCCAAGGTTCGCTCTGCACCATGAAATACCAAATACTGAAACCAGGATTTATATAGCAGCTGGCTACCAGTGGCAACACACTTCAGCTATTAACTTATCTAATTTATTTACTTAATTTCCAGAGATTTACTCTTAAACGTGAAAAAATTACTTTTAAATTTGGGGTTTTACTTGAATTTAGAAAAAAAAGCCTCAATTGTAACTCAGAGGCTTTCTGATTTTTTTGTGCCAGGAAGAGAATGACACTCTCAGCTCCTCTGCAGGAGCTCAGAGCTCAATGCTTTGCACCAAGCCACCACCTGGGTGCTCTTTTTTTCCCAAACATCTGCTCCTGGTTACTGTCAAAAGCCAGGATTGCCAGTTCTTCATCTAACTTAGTACAGCAGTTGCAGGGCCCATCTGGAAAATGTGATGTATTAACTTTCAACAGCTTCATTATCAGGGTGATTTTGGTGATACAGCAATGTAGAAAAACATTTGTTACAGCTTTGCTAAAATGGCTTTAAAGAAACCAGAAGTGATTCTTCCGTGAGGGGAATCTGAGACAACTTCTAGGTCTAAATATGAAGGTTTAATTGCAATTATGCCTGCTCTAAGCTGCTCAGCCAGCATTTAACAGCTGGGTATTTGCTCAGGAATTGAAGTGCATCAGAACTGATCTGCACTTTTGATTAAAATTAGATGAGAATTTCAAAACGAGAAAATTTGCTGTTAAGATTGAAAATCTCCTACACCACTGGAAGTCTAATACAACAGAGAATATTGAAATGGCAAAAGGACAATTTGCATTTTGTGATAGTTTGGCACAAGGAAAATACACAGCAAGTGAACAGTGTGTTTACACTTACTAGCAAGGCACATGCATCTGCCACCATGAGCATGTAAAACACGTTGTTCCAACCAGATGGGGAAATAAGGCCAGCCAGGAGAGGGCCCAGAGCTGCACCTAAAATATAATACTGGTATTATATTTTGGTATTTTATATTATATACTGTCAGAACCGTGCAATGTAAGATTTACTGTACTGAAATGTAGTTATTCTGAATTAGAGTATCAGTTTTTCCACCTTGTTAAATCAGTATTACTTTGGAAGGCTCCAAGAAGTGCAAACATTACTGGTACAGATACGAACCAGTGGGAAATCTAACAGGGAAGCTGGAAAACTGGATGCGCGATAAACACCTGCCTTTGGCTCAACAAAATGCCCATCCAGTGAATTTTACTCAGTTTTCCCTTCCACATGGAGGGCATAAATAAAATATCCCTGATCACAGAGCAGCCCATCTCCTTTTGCTGCCTGTGCCCAGGATCCATGATCCCCCCTCTTCCTCCCACCCTCAGGTGTGGGACCTCTGGAGGTTCCAGGTTAAGTTTGTGCTATTCCCCACTTCCAAAGTTGTTCTAAGTCCTGGCAAAATGTGACCTGAAGAGCCCAGTTTATCAAAAAGGCTTTGTTTTAACCTGTCACAGGTGAGGCAGGTGGCCTTGGCTTACCCACAGATCCTGTCCCGTCGATGATGGCCGTCACTGTGGACAAGGCTCTGGCGTTCCCTTTCAGGCTTTTATGGGTACCCTGGAGGGACAGAGAGGGCTTGGACCCATCCTGATCTGAGCTGTGAAAAAGCACTGATAACATCATCTATCACACAGCCCTGCACAGCAGATCTGTGCTGTGGAGATGCCCTAAGCACCTTGCAGTGTCCTGAGCCCCTTCAACAAGGCTGAGGATGACACGGGCATTGCCTGGTGGTCACCTTGGTCTTGCCAACGCCTCCAGGTCAAGGTTCCAGAGGATGTTTGGAGATCTCTGCCCTGCTCCTTTTCCTGTGGTTAGCCCACTTGTTAGAGGGCTTTTGCCTCTTTCTTGGTGCCTTAAGGAACCAGCCCCTCACACAGCAAACTTCCCAAGTCTCCCTCACGAGCAGTGTTAATGTTTTCCCATGGCATTTGTGACTCGGCTGACCTGATCCTGCTGGAAGTGCTGGCAGCCTGTGTACCTGGACTTTTTATTCTCCCGTACCTTTACTTCTGTAAAGGTCTGTGCCAGGTATGGCTTTTGCACTGATGGGGATTAAATCACCAGCTCATCTCTCACACAGGTGCAGCTCCTCCAATCATTTAAAAATGCGAAGCACAAAAGGGGTAAGGCAGCTGTGCACAGGCCTGGCTTTGCATGCAACCTTCAGATTCACTCTGGGCTGTCACCCACAAGATTTGGTCTGTCTTGTGAGTGGTCAAGAATAATTCAGAAGCCTCTCACAAGCATGGCACTCATTCACACTAAAACACAGATTCTAAAACAACCTCAGTGGCTGAGTTCAGCACTGCCGTTCCAGCACCTTATTCCTTTGCTTTGGGACAATGCAAACCCTTCCCTGGTGACCCTGCAGAAGTCCAAGGGCTCTCTCTGGAGGCTATGTGTCACAGGGAAAGCCAAACTCACCAAGTCAGCAGAGACAGCAGTGGTGATCAGGGCATAAGGGCCATTCACCAGGGCACCACTGATAAGCAGCATCACTGTTCCAAGTTAAAAAAAAAAAAGGAAAATGTGAGTTGCATGATAAACTGTTCACCATAATAACAGGAGACATCACAGTCTGTGGCTCCCAAATAGGGAACCTTACTCCTTCCTTGGCTCCCCTGACACAGTACAGAATTGGGAAAGAAAGAAAACCAACATCCATTTCTCTCTCTTTTCAGTGCTCATTCCATGATGTGAATTCTCAAACATACCAGAAGATGAGGCTGAGACAAAAAGCACTTCCCAGAGTCTTTATTGACTCTGGTAGCTTAGAGAAAGGGGAATATTTGACCAAACTGACCATGAGGGCAGGGGTTGTTCACAAGATACACCCATAAATCCCTTTTCTGCTTACAGAGGACCCTAAAAGTGAACAAGGTCTTTAGGTAGGTGAGGCATCACTGTCAGCACTTGGGCTTCCATTTCTGGTTTGAGGTAACAGAAAGCCACAAGTGAATTCAACCTATTCAAGTAAAGTTAACATTGCTGTCAAAAGTACTGCAGGCAAACTTTAAAACACCTCTGACATTTGGCACAAGGGATATAAAAAAAGCCTCTGCTGACACAACAAGCTCCAGAAAGACTAATGATGCTAACTAAATCTGTTCCCTTGCCATGCCTTACTCATTTCCTACCTTCCCCCTTTACCCTGTAAAAAGCCTGCAGGACCAAATCTAAGGAATTTGATTCCATACTTCCTCCTCTAAGGGAAAAGATGTAACAGGAGAAAAAAACAAGGAAGAAGCATCAAAGATCATAAACACAAAGTTCACAGAAAGCTAGGCAAAATAATTTAAAAATACTCACCTACAGTAGCCTCAAGGCCCATTTTACTGACTGCAGAGAACATGTATAGCTGTAAAGATAATAAATGAGCACTCTGAATACAACATATGGACTAACCCCGGGTTCCCCATTTCCCCCGTGTTAACTACAAGATATCTTAGCTGGTATTACACCAAAGTTCCAGGTTTTACTAAGCCATTTTAAGCCACAGCAGAATGATTGTTTGATTGGACACAGGAGGGAGATAAGGGGTAGGATCCCATTCCCCTGCGTCCTTTCAGAAGGAAGTGTTGTGTTATGAGGCCACTGAATTTTAAACTCTCCAATTGCAGCGTCAACACGGCCCAGAATACAGCTCATAAAAAGATCAAATAAAAATGCATCTCTCATGTCCATCTGCTGGTTTTCCAACAGTTACAACTCATAAATTTTATCCTCTGAGCAGCTAAAATTCTGGCTAACAACTGAACATCAAATTTTACAAGAGAGTGAAATTTTCCATATATTCTGTAAAAAAAAACCCAAACAAACATTAGACTTGTTTGCTTGTTTAGTAAACAAGCCTGTTAGCTTGTTTAGCCCCAATATCTATACTTGCTCCACTTTTCATGCCAGTTTTTAAAGTGGCCTGGACTCTTTACACCCAGGCTAGGAGATGCTGCCTGCAGAACTGTCCAGGGAATGGTGTCACAGCCTCAGCCATGGCTCTGAGAGAGGCTCTTACCGTGGGTGCTGCCAGCAGCAACATCATTCCACAGGTTGATGCCCTCTTCTCCAGCCTGTCCGAAATGAGACCTGCCAAAATCCCACCTGAAAAAAACACACAGGGGTGTGAGGAAAACATTCAGTGTGTGCTCAGCACAAAAGACATCGTTTTTATGGAATGAAACACAGCCCAACAACTTTTACTGCATGGTTACACATAATTCACACAGCAACATCCTCATTAACCCAACCAGTTTTGGCCTGAAGATAACAGAAGCAGACAGTTGTTCCTCCTCATTGTTTATTCCAAATAGCCAAGGCAAAAAGCCTTTTCCCAGGTGCCACATGGCCTCACTGCTGCAGTTTTGCAATCCACTCACTGGTCTCTTAAATCTCCACATACAACAGAAAACTTGGTTCTCTGTCCCTGTCACACTGCAGCCAGGGGAAATGGGCTATTTTAGATCTTGGGGCAAATAAAAACCTTGGTTTTCTCTCTAGGTAGTCAATCCAGATTCTTCAACTTCCCTCTGCTTCTTGTGATCTCCAACAACAGAAGAACTGATGTGAGGGTGTGGCTGGAGGGGGCTGAAAGGCCTGAGGGAAGGTGCTGACAAAATTGTATTAAGGGAACTTGCACAAGGAGAAGGAAAGGAAACTCTCTGGATTCTCCAGATTCCTGAATACTTGCTCCTCCCTTCCCAGCTGCCCATCTCCAAATCGCTCCCACCCTACTCGAATTAAAATATAAATGCCAGAGGTCCAGGCAGCACTGACAGGTTGTTAAGCCTGTGCCCACAGCAGAGTAAGATGCTGCTGAAAGATGTCACCCACCTCTCCAAGGTACTGCTGGCTCTGGCTTTGGGCTCTCTGGGATGAAATAAGCACAAGTCACATCCAGGAAAAGACAGAACAGTAACTGTAACACACCTTGACACCAACACCCTGACCTACACAGCCCTTGATCCAGGGAAAACTTCTCCATCATGAACCTTATTTTCCAAAGGACTGATACAGGGCTTATTTCCATAAGGGGAATAGGGGAAGTGGATAGGGATGTGTGTTTGGGGTAAGCCAACCAGCTTTCAGGATGATGATGATGATGTTTGTCTTATTATGAGCTCAACTATCTGCACTGCATCAAAATTTATTCAATGGTCACCTTACAAATTAGAAAGGAATAACCTACTCCTTATTATTATGATGATTCCCAATTTTATCACATATAAGGCATCAAAGAAAAAAACCAAAACAAGACACATGTGGCCACTCATCTTAGTGCTCACAAAAGCCACACACCACTGTACAAACTGGGACAGTTCTCTTAAGTTAGAGTGACAAAAGGAAGATACTTTGATGGGTGGTGACCAAGACTCATGGGATAGAGCTGATGAGAGCTAAAAGATTCCATAATTTGACTCCTCCAATCTGTAGTGGATAGTATCACTGGCTGTGATGATATTTTAGAAGATTTTCACTTCGCAACACAGCTCTCAGCTCAGTACCTTTACTGCCACTCTTCTTCAGTGAAAATAATGCATATGAACTATAAAATATGTAAGCTGTGTGTCCCAGAGCCTTTCCTGATTAGGAGTGTGAAATAACATTAAAACTTACCAAAGATTCCACCCACATCAAACAGCGTAGAAAGGTCCCCAGCTCTTTTGGCATCAAGATGCTCTGGTGAGAGAAGCAAAACATTTGTCTCATTTCTGGACTGTAAAACATGGAAATCTCAGCAGCCTTGTAATGCCAGGGGAAAGGCATCTTACAGCAGAGTTGTTTATTCACCAGAATAAGCCACAATGAGGTGACATTGTGTAAAAGAAATAAGAACAAAAGTAGGTATCCAGCAATACAGACTTCTGAATGCAATTACTCTCACTGCAACAGACATTTTACCACTTCTATAATCACAGAATTACAGCATAGTCTGGGTTGGAAGGGATCTTTAAAGTCCATCCAGTCCAATCCCTCTGCCATGAGCAGGGACATCTTCAATTAGATCAGGTTGCTCAGAGCTCCATCCAACCTGAGCTTGAATATTGCCACATATGGGGCAGCTTCTCTGGGCAACCTCCTGCAGCATTTCACAACCCTCACTGCAAAAAATTTCTCCTTTATATCTAGTCTAAATCTACCCTCTTTTAGTTTAAAATCATTACCCCTTTTCCTACCACAATAGACCCCAAAAAGTTGGTCTGTCTTGCACTCTAAAGCATAAAGAAAACAAAACAGCAGTCCTGAACAGAAAAATAAGCTTATTTATGTTATTTTGCATAGGTTTTAATAGGACACTTCGATCATGAAAAACACTGTTAGAAAGTAAGACTTTTTGATTTGTTTGCAAGAACCAAAGACACACCATTTATGCCTGGAATTACTGAAGATAAGCCAGACACTTTTGCTTGTTTTGAAAATGCCCTCTCATAACACTGAATTCATAAACCTGAGAAATATGCTGCTTGGTGACTTATAACTCCCCTGCTACTGCAGCACACAAAGCTTCTTTCAGAACCAGCAATGTTTATTTTCTTATTTATTCCAAGCTTGTATTTGCAGACACTTTGCAGCCATAATTCTGTATCCCTTTCCTGTGATACTCACCTACATTTGTGATGTAGAGGGGAAGCCAGAAGAGGAAAGTGTAGCTCACCAGCTTTGCAAACAGGAGACAAAGGGAGAACTCCACGACTCCCTGAGAGAATAAAGAAAACAGGGAGTTAGTATCTTGTCAGAGCTATTTGCTTTCACAGACCATTATGAAAATGGTTTCTAGGAAGCACTTAGGTTTTTCATTTTCTCTCATGCATTCCCAAGAAGCATTCTTGCCCTGAGAGCACAAAGCTTGCACTCTGAGCAGACTGTGGTATTTTACTTTCATGTTTTCTTTCAATTGTACTGAGCTGCCTGAAGAGAGGACACTAAAACGGTACTGAATAATCTGAGCAGAGAACACTATGTGAAGGATTTTATGCTGTTTGGGACACCTGTATCACTTATTTCCCTCGAATAAAGTTGTTATGCAGCATTATAGCAGGTTTGGAGTGTGCTCCAGAGAAACTGGCATCTTTCTGTGCTCTTTATCTCCTTCCTTGAGATGGGTTCAAGATTTCTCCCTTATTGTTCAGCTCTTTATAAAAAGCCACTAAACCAGTCTGACACAGCTCAGATCAGAACGTGGAAAGAGCACACCACAGACTGGGCAATGACCTGTTTAAAGCTCTAACTTGCTCCATCCTCTCTCCTGCTGGGCACATCAAAGTGTATTTACTGCAGAGAGCTGCAACTAAACTGCCAAATTAAACTATCTTCATTCCCCTCACCATCTGATGACTTTTTGTTTGAAACCAGATTTCTTAAATCCCTGGTATGGAGGGCTGCACTTATCCTGAGGAACAGCACACACACTCCACACGCAGCCATGACCCTTCCCAACAACAGGCAGGACAAATACCATGGGGTTCAGAGATCCCAGCTGGCAGCAGCAGCAATTTTTCACCCACTACTTCCACTTTGCCACAGGAAAAACAGTTGAGGACCAGACTGAACACAATGAGAAGACACATGAATATGGTGGTTGGGTGCAGGATTATTTTTTACTCTACATGTGGTCCAAATCAATTTGCAAATAATCCTACTTCTGCATTTAGGCTTCCGGTTGAGAGGACAATCAAAAATGACAGGTTCTGACCTCTAGGAAACTTTCCTTCCTTTAGCAGCAGTCCAAATGTTTGAGCTGCCTGAAACTTCTCAGATAAGAGATTTTAAGATTAAAGCTTTTAAAGATGCTGAGCAATGTAAAGAGGGGAGCCATAGAAGGAAGTTCTGACACAGATGTGCTTACAGACTCGGTTTGCTATTCCATCCTTAACACCTCCATGTCATTAGGTTCAGTCAACTTTTAAAACAGACTTCAGGATAGAATAAACTTTCAGTCAGAAGGACCTACAGCAACCACCCAGTCCAACTGCCTGACCCCTTCAGGGCTGACACAAGTTGAAGCACATTAATGCAGTCCTTATCCAAGTGCCTCTTGAACACTGTCACAGAGAGATCAGCAGCTCTCTCTGCACTCCCCCTCCTCAGGAAGCTGCAGGGAGCAATGAGGTCTCCTTTCAAATAAACCAAGCCCCAAGTCCTCAGCACTGCAAAATTGCAAGGCAGAGTTAATACCCACTACCACTCCACCCAGAACTTCATGGAAATAAGAATTCTGAGGCAAAGCCTAATTCTTAGGAAGAGCACAGGCACTCACAGGTATCCTCAGGGCCCCAAGGAAGCTGATGGCTGATGTCCCATGCCTTCCTTCCCCAGTGGCCACAGTGCTGGAGCTCAGTGACAGGCTGCAGCTCTCACTGTCAGTGAGTAAATGCTGCATCTCTGGATCCTGATTAACGGGTAAGAGAGAGAAAAGAACAAAGAAGCAAAATACAAGAAATCAAATAGTTCCAAAATATTTTTTAAAAACAAGTACCTATTTTATCAGAGAAAGTTACAGCTTTTAAAAATGTCTTGGCTTGCATATCCAGAGTACACAGAGAGAACAGAGACTATATTCAGAATATCAGGTGGTATCTGGTTGTTTCTGTCTGAGTGCACACAGCCTGTAACAGAATCCAGTTTCTGTTCTATTGAGGAACAAAGTCAAGTTGCAAAACCCCCACATAGTACAGTACACTCAGTGGAATAAAACAGTTTCCAATCTTCCCTCACCCCACTAGGTCTAATTAAACGTGGTCTAATTAAACGTGACAATCTACTGAGTCCTACAACATTGTATACAAGACGTTTCTAAAAGAACACATTTCTGTATAAAACCATGTTATTATCTCCTTTCTGTACAAATATTTAGCCCATTTTTCAGACTCTTTAACATCATCTTACTCACTGACCTAAATACAGGCCATCTTTCCACATGAATTACGGACAGTGAGTGCTTTATGTTAAGCAATCACTTATTTTTTTGGATCTGTTCCATTTGAGCATTGCAATCCCCAACTTATAAAAGCCTGGAGTTTACCAGCATTGCCTAGTTGTGAATTCTGAGTTCTCTTCTAGTAGTAGGAAGGATTTTATTCCTAGAATTCCACTGGCTGCTAAGAATACTTGTGGAGCAAGTTACCACTCCACAAGAACAAGCCATCACAGTGTAGCCAGAAGTGTTTATGTTATTTTTATTCCTCCACCAGACTAAAGTGAACTCTCAGAATAGAGCTGGAAATTTACATCTTACAGCTGTACAGAGTAAATAAAAATTCAGGTATAAATAGACCTCAGTACTTCTTTTCCAACTTGGAAAAAGGATGGGATGGAGCTATTTCACAGCAGCTATTTCACCTGCTGGCTGAGAGCTTCACCAAGCTGTGTACTTTTCCTAGTTATGTATTCTACACACTGTCTTCTTTCTCCTAATTCCTCAACATCTGAACAAAGCCTCAGTGAAGAATTAAGCCTCAAATATATATTTGACTGTAGGCTAGAAAGGATATAACAGTAGGCTGTTTCATTTCCAGTGCTTATTGCAAAGATGAAAACTTTGATTAATATTTGCTAAGCTGATGGAGGAAGGAAGAAAATAAGTGCTGGAAAAATTCAATTCTGCTATTTTACACTCAGTGATTCTAAATAAATTCTGCTTTTAAAGAACATCATTTAGGAGAGGGCACCAGGGAACCATCTGGACACCTGAGCCCAGACACTCAGCACAGTTTCAGAAGCTGCCATGCAGGATCCAAAATCCTAGACATGATTGTTAGATGGGATGCAGGATTTACAGGAGTCCAGTGTCTAGGCTCAGGTGATAAAGCATTAACTAGAAGACATAAAAAAAACATCTAGGGACCTTTGACTGGCACTGCAAACCTGTGTCATGGCCCAGGAGCCATTCCATCATCATAACAAATCCTTATCTTCTGAATTACTGGAGCAACTTCAAAACTTGAACTGTTTTAACAGCAGTTATTCAAACCACAAGCTATAAAAAAAAAATTTAAAAATGAGAGAGAGAGAGAGGAGAAAAAGAGGGAAAAAGAATGGTTTAAGCAGTGAAGCTCCCCACTGGATTCTAGGTGATATCTGAGTATCTCCTACACAATCAGCACAGCAAACCCAGCAAGGGCTGTCTGAAGCAATGCTGCTCAATTCTCAGACAAGCAGATCTAAATCTGTTTTAGAAGAGTGGGTAAATATTGCAGTAGAGGTGACCAAAGTCCAAATAACTTATTTAAGCTCACACTGGAAACTTTTGTCGATGATAGGGGTTTTTTTTATGGTGCACATAGCTAAAGGATAAATAAAACCAGCAGTTTGTGCTTGGCAGAGATGACGTTGTACAGCCTTGCCAGCTTGTCTCAGAGCATGATTAGGCATATGGCACACTCCTGATCTCTGGGGAAGGGTTCATTATCCCACAATTTTGTGTAATTTTTAAGAGGCCAACCTAACATAAGCAGCAATGAAGGCACAGAGGTATTCAGGTCACGCAGCCAAAAACACATTCTGCTTTCAATCACTGCAGATCCTGAGTATTTGCTTCCTTTTTACAGTAATTGTAGAGGTCAATGAAAACCCAGTAAAAGCTGCCATTCCAGTGTGCTTGGAGACCAGCTCATAAATGCAAAACATCTGCTGTTTGTAGAGGCTCAAAAGCTGACTGTGAAAATCAGCTCCACAGAACTGCAACACAACCCCTGTAAAAAAAGGGAAGATGTTCAGCTTGGCTCTGACAGGAAAAAGATGTTACTCTGTCACTGGCAGAAAATCAGGAAGTCCCAAATAGTGACAAACAAGGGTGTTTAATGATTTTATTCATTTCTCTCTAAACCTTGTTACGAGTCTGTATTACAAACACAACCCAGCTGGCAGGAGGGAGAGAGAAGGGGGGGATATTCCCAGGATTGCCAGCAAGGACTTACAGGAGAGTCCAGTGTTCATTGTCCATGTTGTCCTCCTGTCCTGCTCCCCAGGAACACCAGAGTGGGAGAGAGGTACATTTTCCTCACCCTTTGCTAAGCAGACCCTTCACAGGGTGTCAGTAGAGGCACCAGGAGTGTTAAAAAAGAAATCTCTTTCTACTGATTTGCTGATTTATGCATTTTTTTTAGCTTTGTCATCATGATGTAGAATCACAGGTTGGTTCGGGCTGGAAAGGACTTAAAGATCATCCAATTCCAACCCTCTTCCACCATCTCAGGTTGCTCCAAGTCCCATCCAGCCTGGCCTTGGACACTTTCAGGGATGGGGCAGCCACAGCTTCTCTGGGCAACCTGTGCCAGGGCTTCACCACCTTTTCTTCCATAGATTTAAAAGAATTTCTTCTGTCAATTCCAGGTTGCCATTAAAGACACCTGCTGATATTCTTACATCTCCCCTTTTCTTCCAGCTGGTTGTGAAATAACACTGACAAATGGTTTCTGGGTTGGAGACTGCTCTTGGGCAGCTCAAAACAAAAATAATAAACTCAGTACAGAGGGGGTTTAAACTGGACTGTGAAGTGTTTCCTTAGCAAAAATTTCAAAACCTTTTTACCAACGCTGATTATTCCACCCTGTGAATGCTCATTATTATTCTATGGGCAAAGAATGAACAGAACAGGAAGTTTCTATTTTCCTGGAAAAGTCTGAAAGAAGTTGAGAAAAAAAAAGTTATCCCCGCAGGGTACAAATTGCCAAGTGTACTGAATACAAACACAAAATTTCAAATGGAAATTTTCAGTTAATGTCCATCACAAGATAAAATGGTTTCCTGCCCACAAAATGGGCAAGTCCAGAATTCATTTTCTAGTGAGAATTTCCAGCACTCATGGCTACAAGCTTTTAGCAAGATTTTTGTGAATAATTGCTTATATTTAGAACTCTCCATCTCCAAACACAATCCTGTTAAGTACAGCTTTTGAAAGGAAAAGGGAGAGAAGTGAGACTGCGAGGATGGGACACAATATACATAATTTAAATACTTCAAGTGGGCTGCCTTTAAAATATTTTGCAGTGCATTATTTTTGCTGGAATTGTGTCAAGATCACACAAAAAAAAAAGAGCAACTGAGCAAGCACTGCTATCTCATACAGCTCAGTTTGCATTATTTATGGCAGGTAACACTTAGTTCCCTCATCTGAAGTTACATTTGTGTGTGAAGATGGATGCAGATTTCAGCATCATAAAACCGGGAGCAATCTTTACAAACAGTAAATGTTTCATGTGAGCCCTGAGAAGTTTTCTATGCTATTTTACAGCAGTATTTTATGTTTTACCTGAGATTTGCCATTCTCCTTAGCATTTAAGGTCGGCATCTGGATTCTGCACCGAGAGGCACCATTCAGGAAGGTTTTAGAATTCTAAAAAAAGAAAACAAAACAAACTCCATATTTTTGCTGCTTGTTTCTTTTTAGGATTACATTAGTGTCAATCATCTCTCTGGAACAAGTTTTTGTGCATTGTAACATAAACATAACCCCAAACGGAGCATCTTTAATTTGATGACCTTGTGTTTTGAGATTTTTCGAGTTCTTACACAGAGCTGTGGCAATGGACATAAAATGCCAGATCACAAACTGATCTGAAGATCACAAATTGATCTGAAGGCTGATTTCATACTGGTTTTATACAGAAGCAGCTGAATTCAGAGCACAATCATGCCCCTCTCAACAATTTTAGCTGCTTTTTCCTCTACTGAACTTACTGACATTGCAAACTTAATCCTTGTTCTTAAGCAGATGATTACAGCAGCAACTACAGAAGTTGATTTGTTTCATGAAAACCTTGATTTTTCACTTTCCTAACCCCTTTAACAGAAGTTCATCCCTTTAGCTTATATTCTATAGCACTGTATTCTTCTAACCCAGAAATGCAGTGTGCTCTTGTGGACAGGTGTGTTAATAAGGAATCTGAGCACCTCCAGCAAGTTCCAGAAGAAAAAACGAGACAAAAAAGCTGCATTTTAGGCACCAGATGGACTTGCTTTTTATCCTTACTTATTAACAAGCACGTTCCTGTGTCAGTTCACACCAAAACTGTCTTCACTGGAAAACACCATTTTGAGATCTTTAGTTTAAAAAGATTTACCAGATTTAGTTTAAAAAGACACTCAGATTTGTCTGCTGAATTAGATATACAGCTCTAAAGCAGGTGTGCAGTCAGGTATGGACAACCTATTGCTATGTCCAAAAGAAGCACTGTGGATTCCTCAGGGATGAGATGTTTAAATTTCTAATCACACACTGGATGCCACATTTAAAAAAAAAACAAAAACAAAACAACCCAACAAAAAAACCCTACAAACTCTGCTCTGAATAATACCCTCCTCAAGCTCAGCACCACAAATAAAAAAAGAATGCAAATCCTTACTGAACAATCCAGCTCAAAATCAATCACTGCATAATTCTTCCCCTCCCCCCTCCAAAATTTCAGAGTATGTATTTCAGTATTTTTTAGACAAATTGCCCTTCACCAATCAAATCCTTCCAAGAAGGCAAAGTACTTTTGAGGATAAATTGTAGTATTTCTGCTGCTCAGTACAGAGCTGAGGCACAAGCAGTCTTGGACATGCATTCCTCAAAATAAACCAAGAGCACTCAAGGCCCCAGGGTCTGATAGAACAAATTTTTAAGTTTCATCTTACAGAAAATCTGGCTCTTGTCAAAAATGTGATTTACAATAATCTGTGGGGAAGAAAATCCATCACCTAGAGAAAAGTCATCTACATTTTTAATCAGCAGCTCAGCAGAGGAAAAATGAATGACTATTTCATTTGACTGTCAAAAAATAAGATTTACTGTGGTAAGGAGAAAATACGTAGGGAAAAGGACTAGATTGAGAGGCTGCACATTTAATACTTAGATTTCTTCCTCCTTTTCAGGACATAAAAATTGCAGCCTGGTAATTTTTAAATGCACAAGCACTTTGCAACAGGAGTTTAAGGGAGGGAAGTTTTCTGGGAATGCCAAGTCAAGATAAAGGAAGTTTCTTGAGCACATAGTTACATGATCTAACTATGAAAGAGAAAAAGACGATGGGAGAAAATATGAGAAGTAATAAAACTAGTTCTAAATCACATTTCCCAAAGGGAAAACCAAGTTAAATCTCCTCTTTAACTTTCATGAAGGAAGCGCAGAAACTCTGAATAAAGCCCACTGACTTCTCACTCACATTTGTCATAGGTACAGCCCTTCAGAAAGTCAAGATTAAGCCTCCAATGCCAGCCATTTAAAAGCACTTTATTGTCCTCAAGTATCTATGTGGAAACAAATTTCAGACGGGTAAAGCAGAGCCAAGATGAATTCAGGCAAATGAAGCACAGCCCAGGAAACCAGAGAATAAAGAGAACCACACGTTTGAGGCTCTGTGCCTGACTCTCCATCTGTGGTTTTGGACAACTCAATGAAATCAGATTACTCACCACTACAAACTCTGTAGAAATACTGGGCTCACGACCACGCTGCAAATAAACAGTAGACCAAATTCATCCAAGACAGTGATATCATACAGAGAGGAACCTGATCTCTGAATCTTAATATAAACCCTAAGTCCTTCCCTCGTGCTGAGCATTTATTTTAGTGGTGCTTAAATTTAACTGGCCTCATTCTTCCACAATGAAATTTGGTTTTCAGCACCAGCCAGCAGAGCTGCCTGCACCTACCCAGGACATCTGGCCAAAATGACCTGAACCTGATGAGAACATCAAGTGTGTACATTTAATGCCTCAAAAAAAAAAAAAAAAANNAAAAAAAAAAAAAAAAGATTTCTAACTATTTGCAAAAACACACAAGGTTGTTCAGGTTGTCACTGAAATGACTGAACAAAAAAAGGACAGCAAGCATTTGATGCCTGTCAAATTCTGCCCCAGTACAACACAGAGGAAATATTTTTTTCCCTATTTTACTACATGAACCTTCCTTCAATTAGCACTCACTTTTCTTTGCAGTCAGAAACCGTCATTACCACATCTACATCTGGACATCCTGAACTTCTACTCTTACCTAATTAATTTCCTTGGTTTAGAAACCCACCCTCCTTGCAGTGAGCAGAAGCTGTGAGCCCCTTCCATGAGGGTTTAGAATCCTTGCAGACCACTCAGGACTGAAGTATTTGAGCAGTTCCAATGACATAAAGCTCCCAAGGACAAAGCAAATCCCAGTTCGAGAAGGGTTCAAGGCAGGTGGGGAAGCCCTGTTATAAACTCCTCCCAGGTTTCCAGATGTGAAATGGGAATGGAGAAGGAAGAAGTGATTCCTTTGGCTCTGGAGAGCGAAGTTTCCAGGGAAACAGAAGGTCAAATGCATCCCACACAGTGAGAGTGAGCCTGGAGCAGTGACCTTGCTGCTGCACTAGAGAGGATTAAGGCAAATGCTCATCCTTTTCTGCAACTGGGGGAAAATAGCTCCTAAAGCACTAAAGTTCTGTTAAAAATATCATGGCAATTAGATATTCCATGTCAAACCTTTCCATACCAGCTCACTGAGACATATGAGCAACATACTGTGCACAGCTCTTTAGTTATGCTTTCCAGTTAAAGTGTATTTGAAACAAATATTTATTTCCATAAGGCTTAACTGGATATTGTGTAAAAAGGATGCTCTGAACTACCTAAAAGCTAAGGAAAAATGGGACTCCTAACAGCAGTGAGAGTTACTTAAAATACTCTCACACTTTACAGATGTTACTTCTAAGAAATGAAAAGAGAAATAAATGAAAAATATAGTGCAGTGTGAGCCCACCTTGTCTCACAGGAATAAACTAAGAACAGGAGTTCCATAGAGCATTAAAAGCATTCAGAAGCTTTATCAGAAGTCCTTCATACGAAGATAAAAAAAAAAGCATTAACTGGTAAAGAAGAGAGAACACAGACTAGAAAAGTTGCTTTCAGTCCCTATTCAAGAGCACTTGAAATGTAAAACCCCATCTATCTGAAAATATTAGGTGGTGAAAAAACAGCAATCAACCGGTGAGATATGCAAAGAAAAGGTTATATGTATCCACGTGTGCAGACAATTCCCATGTGGGATTCCCCTGGGACCTTCACCAACAGCCCTGATTTGCCCTCAGACAGGGGAAACCTCACGGCCTGTTCTGCCAATCCCCTCTACTATCCCAAAAAATTACTTGGAAATGTGGCAGACCTCATTGCCCAAAGGTTCCTGGGAGCATGGAGCAAGAATTGCTCCAGAGTTTGGCTGCAGTAGAACCAAACACAGATCAGAGTATCAGGGAACATGAAACAAGATCAACCTGTGAGCACAGCCCTGAACAAAACTGGGCCAGGGATGACATTCTGTTACAAGAAGTTAAACACAGCTGGTCTTCCTAATGCTCTCTTTGGTCCCTTTCCTTGCTTTTTACTTTTCTCCAATTCCATTTGGATTGTCTCCCTCCTCCTGGGTCACAGCTACACAAGGCAGGAAAGGAATTGTATTCTCACAAAGCAACTCAGGATTTCCAAAGACATCTTCCCACCACTGACACAACTTTCTAAAATCCTTAATTCAGAGTACACAAAACACCCTAGGAAGATGCTCAGGAAGACTGAAGAAAAGTAAGAAAACTCAACAAAAAAATAGAGATGAACAGTTTTTGCTTGGTTTACTGTAATTAGATAATTTGTTCCAAAACTTTCTTTAAAACAAATTAATTCACCTCTTGATCCACTTGCTTTGAGAGAAAATAAGCTTCTGGTTTACCAGTGAAGCACAGATCAATCATTGCCTCAAGTATAGGATCAGTTATAACAGCCTGGCACAAAGGGTCACCCAGACAATCTGATTTCCAGAACTGTCTTAATAAATGCGTGTATTAGGAGGCAAAAATCAAAAAAGAAAATGCATTCACTTACACTGGACAGCGTGCAGGAGCAACTCACATCTTTAGGATCTGAAATAAAATAGCACACATAGTTAATAGTGAAAACAAGCCTAAGAAAGATCCCTTAAAACACTTTCAAACATTGTAATTTACTGACCTACAAACTGAAAGTACAGATAAAAAGTGGTATTCTGGCAGTCCAGCTCATGACAGAATTACATCTGCCAAAATTTACTTCCTGAGGCAGGACAGTTGCAGTAAAACAAGCATTCACATCTCTGAGTCTGCACAGGGACAGGATGGGGCATTCCTCTTTAATTTCTAATTTAAAGTGTCAAAAACCTGCTCCATCAGCTGCCTTCTGCATTTCCCAGTACAGAGGATGGGTGGCATGGGCTGAATGGGAGCACAGGAGCTGCACTGCAGGCAGGTGGGACGTTCTGCCAAGAGGCACCAGAACAATTTACCAGCACAGGGAGCTAATGACAGGGCTGAACTCTCAAGTGTCACTCTGTCAGGGGCGCTGGGGAGAGCTCTGGGGCACAATTCAGATGAGGAACAGCTGAGGGGGCTCTGTCTGGACAAAAGGAGGCTCAGGGGTGTTTTATCTCTCTATAATTCCCTGACAGGAGGGGGCAGTTTGGGGGGTCAGGCTCTGCTCGCAGGGAACAGGGACAGGAGGAGAGGGAACAGCCTCAGGCTGTGCCAGGAGAGGAATTTCTCCACTGAAAGAGTGGTCAAGCATTGGAAGGAGCTGCCCAGGGAGGTGGAGGAGTCCCCATGGAGTTCAGGGAATAACTGGACGTGGCACTCAGTGCTCTGGGCTGGGTGACAAGGTGGGAATCGGCCAAAGTCAGACTTGATGACTTTGGAGGGCTTTTCCACCCTCAGTGATTCTATGATTCTGCCTATATAAGCTCCTTGGAGGTACACAGGCTCTTCCCCACCAAGTGTTCTGGGAAGAAGCTCTCTAAGCACAGGCACAGCTTGAGGAATACGAGCTCTCCGTGGTCGTGTCCCACTGAAGCACTCACGTTCAATAAGGAACAGGAAACAAACAACCCCCATGACAGCCACGACGACCCCAGGCACCACGAAGGAGAGACCCCAGCACGTGGACACCCAATAAGCAGCAATCAAGGATCCCAAGATATTCCCCACTGAAGTGTGCGAATTCCAGACTCCCATGATCAAACCTCTCCTGCATTAAAAAAAAAAAACACAACCAAACAAATCCACAATCATTTTTTATAAGCACTAATCTCTTCATAAATGTGTATCAAAATGGCTGTTCATCTGTGGTGTCACTGAAATATCTGCAGTCTTATGGTTCTTTAACTGATCATTTATTTAGGCTACAATCTCCACCTGAAATTTCAAGGCACCTAAATATTAATAAAACTGTTGTAAATACTCTGTGCAAGACAGAATTCATCCTGCACTTACTGGCACTTAAAAACACCACTAGGGCTTTATTTCTGGATAGTTTGATTAAAACAAGTATGCTGATGTTGTGTAGCATGTGGACACCAAGTCTGATGCTTTTGGGAATAAAAATCCTGCGAACACATCACACCAATAATCTGATGCTTGCAGGACACGTCAGACTTATCACGCAGAGGAAAACAAACTGTACAGGATATGTGGGGCAAATTCAGTATTTTCTGATCCCACTCTGGACTTGCTGGGCTCTGGTAGAAGGTGACACCTGCACAAGCTTGGCTAAAACACACATCAGGCTCCTGTCTGCCTGGAAATCCCAAATTAGAGCTGCTGCACATCAGCTCCAGCCGAGCTAAGGAAAAGCACAAAAATCCCACTCAAGTCATGACAGCAGGGATGGGTTTTTTTCCCTGCCTTGCCCTCAGCAGGATTTTACCTGGAGCAGCCTAATTTGAACAAACCCAAATCTTTTCCACGGTCTGAAGACAAGATCTAAGAGGTCTGCTCAAGCTTCATGGAATTTATAGCAGAATGAAACCAAGAATCAGGTCACTGAAATTCAAACCAGAGCCTTACTCACCAGTCCACTGTGTGGCATCCAAAAAGTAAAGGATGTTGCTTTTGCACAAAGCAAAACCTGAATAAATGTATTTATTTTGCCCAAACACACTGATTTTGTTCAGTATTGTATGACAGTTACAATTCTCTGCATTTCCTAATGGAAAATTAGTTTGAGCCTAAATCTTCTTAACTATCCTGTGGTTTATATAAAAATCAAATACTGAATTTCAGTACATCCTTCTCTGGAACAGACTGACAATAACACTACATATAAAAAGGATGGTACCATAGCAGCATTATTATATGCTACATGCATCAACCATTATCAGAACCAGTGGGTTTAGCATGCAGCTCTTGCAAAATTTATGGAAAATCACTGTATGGTGTGACAAAATAAACATCATGAGTGCTCTCTGTGCAGGATTAAGACAAAAGTACCCCAAGGAGATGATTTAAAGAAGGTGATAAAATTAAGGTTAAATCAGTTGCCATATGTACTTTGTCTTTTAAATTAAATTTTCAAGTTTATGTAAGTGTTTTAGAAAAAAAGACATTACACAAAGGTATCTTTTACAGTTACACTCTGACTACTGTTTTGAAACACAAACGAAAACAAAGGAAATTCCACATTAAAATGGCATAATAACAGCCTTTACTCAGAGCAGTTTTAGACTCTTCATATTTGCAAGACTTATTCTAATATAATTCTGAAATAATTCACCTGAAGAAGAGCTACTGCAGAACACTGTTTTGACATGAGGGAGACAGTTTCAAACTCATATATAAATTAATCAGCATAACAAAGGAGGCTTCTCTTAAAATTCTAACTTCTTGTTTCATCCAAAAAAAAAACAAAACAGAGAAGATATTTAAAGGTAGATATTTAAATGGATTATAATATCACACTCAGAATGTATCGATCTGTATTTCTAAAACTTTGGATTATTTATCATTTACCTTCCTTTTCCAAACCAGTTGCCAATACATGTAACGACACTCGGCCAGCCAGTGGTTTGCACCAATCCATTAGCTATCTGAAAGTATATAAATAATAAATAAACATTTCCTGTCATCAGTCAGGCTCCTACACCATTCCTGCCAAGTGTTGCATTGGGAAAAGGAACTCTACACAAATGTTTTGAATTTAGAAATTTAGTGGGGGGTTTTTGAAGACATTGTTTTTCTCCCCAAGAATAATCAAATTATAAAGTTTTGCAGAGATTCTTCCCTCTGCCTACATCTCTATAATTAATGATTTAAATCACAGAATACTGTAATTCAGTCACATGCTTACCAAAAATCACATTGCTCTGAGCTCAACAGAGAAGTGAATTCCCCACACTCAAGCAGCACCATAACACTTATCTCAACTTGAGCATATGGCAAAGCATGTTTGCAATCAAATAAAGCAGAAAAAAAAAAAAAGGCAACTTTAGGGGAGACTGGATAACTTTAAAATGCTTAACAGACACCTGTAAATAAACTGAGAGGAGGAACTTAATATATTCAGAGTGAAATAAGAACTGTTTCAGCCTCCTCATTGCACAGAACTTTAACTCAACTCCTAAAAAGCTCCCTCTCTACAACTGCACCATAACATAAATATCACAATGCAAAAATCTCACATTTGAACATGCAACAAAACCCAACCTCAGTCTACCCAACAAAAACCAGTGGGGCTGGTGGTGTGAGACCACCTGTGGAGTTACTGACCACATCCCACAGGGCACAGACAGCCAGCTCAACCCTAAAGGAGGCAGCTCCTGCCCTGCAAAACTCCTGATCCAAGAGGGCAGTGACATTAAATTGGTGCCAAGGCTCCAGAAGTGCTGTGCCCAGGTTAGTACCTCTGCACATCACCTTGCTCAGGGCCATGCAGACATGCCAGAGGTCAGAATGTTACTGCAACAACACAGAGAAAGCAGCAGTGCAAGGTGCAGACCTGTCCAAAATGGCCCCAGTGCCAACCCTACCCTGGTCCTGACCTAAATTCCATTTTGGGCCAACGGTAAAAATTCTTGTGACACCTGATCAGAGCTCTGAAAGATCTCACACAGTGAATCTCGTTACATAAGCTGCCTGCTCCCAGCTACACCAGTGTGGGAGACTGCTCATCATTAGCAGTGTAAATGGAATTTTCCTGCAGAGAAAGCCAGGATGTGTCACTCAGGTCTTGGCAGACTGACAGAAGTAAACACGCTTGTTTTAAAACTCGCCCACATTTAAGCTTGCAAAGATTTGATCACTGATTTGACACAGACTGAAACACACTCATTTGCTTCCACTAAAAAAAAAAAACCCACCATTTTTCAAAAATAAAGTCAGGGGGTATCCACTCTATCACTTCTGCCTGTCATCAACAACATATTCCAAAATTAACATCCTCCCACCCAACCATCACTGTGTGCAAGTGAAAAATCCCCAATATCACCCTAAGCAGCACCATGGGAACTCTTTGAGTGTCTAAATGAACACTGTGCCTACCTGGGCCATTATGTAAAACCACAGATTATGCACATTATAGAAATAACCCAATCCAAACATTGCAGTGAAGAGCCCACTGGCGAGCATCCCCCCTGTCAGGTAGTACCGGATGGGCAGCCGCTCTCCGATGAGTCCACTTGGAACAGGGAAAGAAATTAAAAGAGAAAAGCCACAATTAAAAATGAGATCACACCCCCAAAAGCCTTCACAAATGAAGAATATTTTGTGCTGTTTAATTCTGGTTGAGGAGAAACTGTACTGGTAGTCGCTGGTTGCCTTTGCAGCAGCAAAGGAGCAATTTTTAGCACTTGACAGGGAATAAAAAACCCCAACAAAACATTTCAAGTTCATTAATTGCTAAGTTCTGACATCTGCACAACCATCTTTCAGGGAGATACTCATCTGGAGCACATTCAAAGTCATTTACTTACAGAGTCATTTTCCAAATTATGTGTCTCCAGCCATCTGAAGTGAGACTTGTCTCCCTTGCTAACAATTCTAGTCATGGAGGATTTGGCTTTAGTCAACAAAAAGAAGCATCTCCAAATGGCAGCTAAGACTACACACTTTAAGATGGGTTTGGTATTCTTTTTAGGAGGTGTCTGCACCATTCTTTGACTCTAAAGAAAGCCAGGATAATAATTTTAATCCAATCAGTGCAATTTGAAGACTGATTAAGTTTGAGGACACATATTCCAGTGCATATTCCTTTATATTCTAGATGAAAAAAAAGACAGGCTAGACTTCAACCTGGAAAATATTCTGCATAAAGCAGTCAAGACTGGTGCAGGTAAAAAGCTTTCTATGTATCAGAGATTGATACCACTGAGGCTCAGAATCACGTTGGTTTTTTCCCCCTCAGCAATCAATTTCTCACTCTCCATCAGAAACTCTCCAGCAGGAAAGCCCAGTACCTCAGAATTCACACAGCCTCATAAATAAACAGTAAAGAGAGGGGGGTTTTACCTTAAATACATTCCAACTGCATATGCACACAAAAATGAGTAATCCAGTGCTCCCAGTAGCTGTTTGTAGTTGCTCTTATCTAAGAATAATTTTCAAAACAAATTATCAGTTTAAATGTACTAATTACTTCCCAGCCATTTTTACACAGAACAAGAAAAATGTCAGTGAATGTGCACTGACATTTAATTTTCAATAGGCACATTCAGACTTCAGCAAATATTTTGCCCTTGTTTTATTTAACAAAAAAACACCCTTCTGCCTCTAAAATATTAGGAAAATATTGGTAGGCCCATCCTAAACTCTTCCTTATTCAAAAAAACATTTTGGAAGAGAAGAAACTTCAGTTATTGGCAAGGTGCCCTTTTCTTATAAGGCTTTAGGCAAAAGAAAATCCAAAATCCAATTTAACAGACTTGATTAAAAGTGGAAAGATGAGTTACAAAAGCATGAGATCCTAGGAGTCAAAATGGCTGAAAAAAAATCCATTATAGAGGCTTTTAAAGAATCAGCTTAATACGGGTTTTTTTTAATAGGTAGAGGCTTTTGCATTTCATTTTCCAACTTTTCACAAGGCACAGAGAAGTCTTGCTTAAAAAAACCCCAGAGTTCTGCCCTGTAGAGCAAACAACCATAATCACACCTAAATGGGAACTGCAGACAGGATGGAGGGAGCAGAAGGGGCTCCACCCTGATGGAAACACCAAGTCAAGTCTCAAGGGACCTGAGCTCATACCAAGACAGACAGTTTGTATATTTATTTGCAATAAATTGCCAGAATTGCCACTGGCTTTGACCATGAAGTCACAGATATTAAGGCATATTCCTTCTTTCAGTGTCACTCCCAGCTTTGCCAGACAAACAGCTGAAAGGATAAATTTAGAGTGTCATCCCAAAGGGGCAGCTTGGCAATAATGCCCCTGGAAAAAGAAGGACATTTGGCCTCAGAAATCTCCATTAAAAAAGTCAATCAGTGTTTCAGACAAACAAACTCAACCCCCCCTTGGTTCAGGGACAAGAAACACTCCCCAAGTTTAACTGCATCCCACCTGGGGGATTAAATTTTTCCAGTAGACCCTGCAGGAGGCAGTTAATACACTGGATTTTGTCCACAGAAACCCCAGAGCTCAGATCTTTAATTATCTTTGAAGAGAGCAGGACTTTTTTTTTAATTGCTAATTAGAGACTAATTAGAATGTATGGCTACACAGACTGTGGTGGACTGGCACATTGACAGACTGGACTAATCTGTTTCACTGATGTTTCTGGTGGCAATAAAAGTGTCAAGAAGTGATTCAGAGTCTCATTTAAAGTCAAATACGATGAAATTAAAATTTAATTGTTCAGTAGGCAAATATTTTTTTTCCATTCAAGTGAAAGGCCAGGTTCATAAGCTATCCAGTAAGTTGTCAAGTCTCTCCTGCAATAAAGTATCCCCTTTTTCTTCATTAAAATGGAGAGAAAAATATTCTTTCAGGCAGATAAGGACTGCAAAGTTCCAATTTAGATAAGCACCAAGTAATTTTCACTTACAAGATTGCTCGACCTTGAATTAAGCAAGCATAAAATGGTAATTATTGATTTTGTTCTTCACCCTTTTGTCCTCAATAGACATGCTAAAGACAAATCCCATTTTCTGACTGAAAATTGATCTACTGAAACCATCTTATAGCTATAATAAGTAAAATAATAGTGCTTGTTTAAGGGACTTTAGGTAGCAAAGACATCATAGGGTAAGGCACAACTTCACTTTCTGTGGAGAAATCAGTGAGGACATGGAAAAAAAAAAACATAGCTTCCATGCACATCCCTCCACATAGAAATAGCAAGAAGCAAATAATCTAATTATGAATATCAGCTCGTTATTAAGAGAGAAAAACACAAAACCAAAATCTAAGCCTTACCAAATGGCTCCCAGCCACACTGAGAGGCATTAAATGGCTTTTTGACAGGCTGGATCTGGGCAGCATATTCTTTGTAGGAGTCAAGCTCAACTTCATGTGAAGCAGCACAATGCTTGTGCAGCTCTCCCTGAAACAGAAAGGACATTTGAAAATGGAAAATTCACTTGTGAATTGGGGACCTATAATTCTCCTACAGCAAGCAATTTAGTAATTCTAGATTCATATGCACCTGTATCAAATCCACCAAAATCAGTAAAATTGTTGGCCTTTACTAATTGCTTGGTGAAGCCACTGTTACAGGGAAGAGTAACGGCAGGGTTAGAAAAAACATTCCACAGTAATCTGGTGTTTCTGACAGTGAAAACCTTTGAAATTCTGCAGTAATATCAAGTACTCTGCCCATTGTTACTCATCAGCTTTTATACAATGCAGCACTGGGGGATTTGGTTTGTGTTTGGCACAAGTTATAAACACTGAAGAATAAAGCAACAAACCCAAAATTTGTGTCATCAGCTTCACTCAGAACAGTCACAAGGGTGACAGAAAACGATGACTGTGATGCTCAACAGTACTGGGAACACCCTTGGAAATGCCAGTGGAATGTTCAACTCATCAGTTACGAGCAACATTTCTCAACCCTAAGAATGCAGACCTCTCAAATATCTCTGATTAGATTAATTCACATGAATTAAGTGTAGGCACAGCTGTTTCCAGCCCAAACCTCAGACTTACATGCAATATTCTAGGTGTGGTCTCCCTAAAGTTTATCAAGCAAATATCACTGTGTACCAGCTTTATCAGTCTTTCATCTTGAATGTATTTCAAGTCAAACTTTAACCCTGCCTTTCACAACAGGAAATACTGAAAAAGATGACGACGTCCGTGTCTGACAGGAGCAGGAGGATGTTTAAACAAGGACTCCACCTCTCTTACCTTCACTATACTGATAGGTTTCCTTGACAGATGGAAGCTGGCATACAGCAGGAAAGTGAGAGAGAAAATGAAAGCTCTATACCTACGATACAAAAAAAAAAAAATTGAAAATTATTTTATTCAGATTTTCTTTTAACACCAAGTTACACAAGAACATTTCACAAGTCATTGATAATACTGGAAGACAACTTTTTTGTGATCTCCAGCAGCCTGAAGAACCACCCTCTCAGTTATGGTGCTTCCCATCTGCTCTGATGAGGCTTTGGGAGGGAGCCTGGTGGCACATGGGAACAGGCAGGACAACGTGGCAGTGCCCTGAGCCCACGGAGCTGACCTGCCTTGTTTGCAACCCTCCTTTGGGGGCTGTTAAATATCAGTTTGACACTAAACACACTGATAATCAGCCTGCACACCTCCCTGTCTGACTGGGTTTTGTGGTATTACTAGCACATGAGTGATGCCTCTCTCATTTGTCGGTTTGGATACGTCCTTCTTTTCTTACTGCTTTTAGCATTTTACTTTAACTTCTGCCTTCCTCTACCAATAGAAATCAGTCATTTCTAGAGATGGACAACGGGACTGACACTGGGGCTCACTGAACAGAATTGAGCAGCTTTGGGATTTGGAAGGAATTCTCCTTTGTGCCTCACTGGCATCCTTGGGACTTTCTTTACTGTTCAGCTGAATTAAAAGGGCATTAATCTCACTGTCACGGCAAGCATTAAACAAAGACATTAATCTGATTTATTCTATTCTTTACCTGCAATTTCAGTTGTTAAGGAGAGCATTTTGTGGATTTGTGCTTCTAAAAGTACCCAAAGTGTGTCTACTAACTCCTTCTAGCCTTGCTCTTAAAATTAACATCTGTAAATGAAACTATATATGTACACACAAATATCTGATATCACACGGCCTGCTACAGTCCCTGATTTTTAATGAACCTTTTCAGTCATTTTTTGCCTTATGAACTTTTACATAACCAGGGTCTTGTTTTATAGTTTTGGCATATTCACAGGGGTATTAAAAAGAGTCATCCCATGAGCAGAGTTATTCACCCTCATGACTGAAAACATCCTCACAAGGGATAAAACTGAAATTACTCCTGCTGCTCAGCTAGAGAAAACATCTGATCAAACTGCTCAGATGGAAAGTGCTTGGTCTTTCATTAGTTATTTTTTTGTTATTCACACACAATTGACTCAGTATTCTATCTCAGAAAGCACATGAACTGATGCCATAAAACTTTCAGAATTAGTTTTCCTAAAGCAAGGAGGATTTGATTTTTGTTTGGTTTTGCTGGGGGGCTTTGCTGTTTTTTATTTTTTTAATACTGCAGTAGAAAGAACTAAAACTGTAATTGTACAAGTCTGTCTCACACATCAAATTACTGGGGAGAAAATACACTTCTGTCTAAGAAGAGAAAGCTAATCTTGAACACTCTTCCCACCTAGGAGCTTGAAAATGCAATTTATCCTTTCAAACACATACCTTGCATAGAAAGGACAAAAGGCTTTATTCTCCAGCACACTTAACTAGTAAGGATTTGCCTGGGTTTCCCAACAAAGTATCTCACTTTTTAAATGTCAGCAATATTTATTCATTATACACCTGACTGTATGTTCTTCCTGTATGTATTAAGCAATGAAAAAGCAAAAATTCTGAGCAAGGCCATAGATACAAACTCACACTGTCCACACCAAGGATCACCATCAACATTTCAAGACTTACCACTGATCTCGTGAGAATGAAGTGATGAAACGAATGCCAGGAGGAAGCTGAGCCATCTACACTAGAGCTGGTACCAGATTTTAGGTGACACAATGATGTACGTGTGACAGCGTTATTTGTTCTTCTGGAAGCGTAACAAAGATCCCCCAAAACCTTTGGATTCCACAGATGTGGAGTATCTGCTGCTGAGCTGATCTCTCTTTAGGTTTTTGTTTGTTTTTTTTTTTTCTTTCTTCTACCTTCAGTCACGACGTGGCAAATTCTTCACTCTGCCTTTGTTTACTGCTGATCTTCAAACAAGAGAAGCTGGTAAGTAAATAGTCTGGTCGAGTTATTGGGATATTTTCTAATCATAACACTTGAATCAGCAATTATCCATTTCAGAGGCAAGTAATTAACATCACTAACCTTCACATTAAAAATGCAGTGGAGAATTTTAAGTCTATATAAATTGCAGCCTTCTGCGATTTTTATAATTTATAATTTATTTCGCGAGGTCGGCATAGTACAAAGCAGTGGAGACACAAAGGAAAGATGTACTCAAATCTTGATCCAAAGCCAGCTTACATCAAAACACTCTGCTTTTGTTCCAGAAAGACTACAAATAGGCAATTGCCCGGCTCACAAAGATCTGTTTGAGCACATCAGAGACATTCATGAGCTTGCAATTTGTTCAAAAATGGCTGTAGTGTTTCCAGCCTGGAATAAGAGACTCCTCCAGCTTGAGAGTGGGTGCTGCTGAACGATGCTGCCAGCAAGGCTTGACCAGCACTCCCTCTTGCACCCCATTTCCCTGACCCAGTATCAGCACTGCACAAAGCTCCACATCCTCAGAAAACTTGGAAAAGGGAAAAAAACCAAGTTTTTTCACCACATGGACTCCCTACACCAGCAGATGGGAGAAGGCAGGATCACATGTGTCCTCGACACAGAGCGAAGAGCGAGACCGTGGCAGTTTGGTTTAAAGTATCACAAAGTTCCTCCTGGGTTTGTTCCAATGTGAGCTGAACCCTCTGGACAATAAAAAACCCCACACTTTATTACAGGTACTGCAACAGGAACTGGCTGCAGTTACCTGGCAGCAGCTCAGGCAGCTGCTGAGTCAGGTGGCAAAAGGAGCTGTAGGCAAAAGGTGCGACCGCAACTCAGGTGAGCAAACCAAGCTACCCCAGCCGGATGCCAGGGGACACTCCAGGGTCTGCAACAACCTCACCACCCTCCTGGCAGCCCTGCTTAATGTCAGCAAAAGCCATGCTCATGCTCCTGACAGAACGCTGGTAGGATTCAGGATCAGCTCTCCGGGTAAAAAATGGGAGGTGAGCCAAAGCAAGAAAGCACAACTGCCAAACCCATGGTTGGTGTTCACCTGAGAATTTTAGGGGCTGCCACAGAGCAGGCAAAGGTGTGAGAGTCTCTCTTCTCATCTTCGTTGCCCCATCTTACTCCAGAAATCAAAGCTGCTACTCCTCAGCCAGGTAAATGACAACAAACAGGATCTGCTGTATCCAAGCTGGCAACTTGAAAGCTTCACCACCTACACAGGCCTTCTCCCCAGGAACAGAGGAACACTTCCCCCTCCTTACATAACCGAGTATCCCACCAGAAGATCAAGGCTCTGCTCCTTTATGCTAACACATTTTTGTCATACCTCTATTTTTTCTACAGTGTCCTGGTTCAGCCTGCCACCTCCCTACCCTAAAAGTGAATTGACTTGCTAATCTCGTTTGGCATGTTCCACCCCCTCCCTGGCCCTGAATCAGATTGTGCAATTAATCAAACCCCATAATCATTCTCACCCAGCACGAGTTTCCTACCTCCTCTCTGAGGCTACAGAGGTTAGGGAAAGTGCAACCCCACCCCCTCCTCCCCTCTCCCAACTCCAGATACAGATCCCTGCTTCCCTCTGAGTCAGACCTTGGAGTCCTACAGCCATGGTTTAGGTGCCTGATCCATCAGAAATCCTGCCCTGAAATACAGCTGATCCAATGGGGAATATTAACTCATTCTGTGGCCACAGAACTGCCACGTAGGATGAATCCAAGGCAGCAGGAGCATAAAGACAAGGACTAAAAAGGTGGAATTGCCCCTTACAGCCACAGCTGGCTAGTTATGTCAGATTTCAAAATTTCCAATTCAAAACAACAATTTCTCATCAGTAATCTGTGTTTGGTTGAAATGAGCTGGAGATAGCTCCAAGTGGGAGAAAAAAGGTAAGGAGAAAAAGAGGTTGGCACAAGTAGCTTACACCAGGAGTGAATTTTTCTTCCAGCAGTAGAAGATCCATTTCAGGGTGATCCCAAACCCCTTTTCTCCTCTCTCACAGCTGTCTCAAACACCAAAATTATTTCACTGACCACACTAAGTGAGGTGACAAAAACAACCTGCTGGGAATAAACCTGAGAGGCCAGCAAAGAACAAACACCTGAGGTCAAACACCTCCTTAAATGGTTCTCTGAAAATATAATGGGACAGGGCAATTATCATTATAGCAAAGCAATTGTTTAACAGGTTACTATTTAACAGCTTTACTGCAAGCAGGAAAAGACTTCACACATCTCACAAAAGGTTTCAGGGCTCAGCGGTGCCACGAGGTTGCACATCTGTGCACCTGCTGCACAGATCATACACCACCTCCCAGCCGTGCATCCTTGCCATAAATCCCCCATCACAAGGATCCCAGTCATTTCCAGCAAAGATGACTCAACTATCAGCAGCACAGAGAGAACTGCAGCCTAACTCTGTTTGACAGGGGTTGATTTCATTTTATGCACTGCAGGCAGAAACACCTGAGTTCTCATTTACCTGTCAACAACTTATCTCTATCTCCCCACATCCATTAGTTTCTCCGACGTTCCCGTGGATTTTAATAAACATTAAAAATACCCTCCACATAAGCAAAGAAATTTGTGGCAATAAATTTTGTGATAACAGGTTGTAAATACCTTTTACTGAAGATTAAAGGAGATTTAAAAAACCAAGCTATACTTCAGAAATTACACTAATAGGCTACAACACATAAACAGTAGCTTACCAACACCTTTTTAATATTTCAGATTTACTGATGAAGCCCAAGGACAACGTCCCATTCAATCACACAAGCTTTTTTAATATTCTTTCATTTTCAGCAACTATTTCTGCCGACAGTGAAAGCAACCCTTCACTTCCTCCTTGCTGCACTGCAATGTACAAAGAGACATTCTGCTATCTACTTTGAAACCGTGTTTACCTTTCAAACTTGGTATTGCTCCTTCTCTGCAGTGGCTGAAGCATACCTTCCTCCCTATTCCAGGAAAAGAGTCACTGGTGAGCGGCTTTTTCCCCCTGCAAACACGGCAAACCCCGGATCAGCTGTGCTGGAGAGGCAGAGGGAAGGTCCTGCCCGGCCACGGCGCAGCTCCCCCGGGGCTGAGATTAATTCTGTGTCTGCAGACACCGGGTAACCAAACCCTCCCCGGGGTGTCCTTAAGGGCTCCAAACGCCTCCGCACACACGCGGATCTAATGCATATTGTGCATAATACTCGGCAGCTCTGCACCTGAGCCAGAACCTGCCAAATCCATCACTCTGGGGCCTTAAATAGCCGCTTTCCTTCTATTTAATACAGGGGGGGGAAAGGGCTCACCGTGGCTTAGCCACAGAGGAGCACAGCCCCTGTGAGCACACGGTGAGCTGCTGCTCTCCGCAGGACCGACCAGAGCGGCTCCAGCCATCCCAAAGGTCAAGGGCATTGGGAGCCGAGTCGGGGAAGGAGCAAGGCACCGCCTTCCCAGGGCACCGACAGCCAGGACAGGGCAGGGCTGGGCTCTGTCTCGGGTGCCGCCGGCAGCCCCGTGCCCCCGGGGCATCAACCTGCGGTGGGCGCCTCCCCACCGACCCTCCCCGTCCAGCAGGATGGGGGGCTCCGGGCAGCTCCCGCCCGCGCAGAAATAAACGGGAGAAAAGGAAACAAAAGGTGGCGGAGCGCTGGTGGCCGGCAGGGTGACGGAGCTCCCCAGCACCCCCGGCCGGCCCGGCCCGGTCCGGCCCAGCCNCCTCCTCCTCCTCCTCCTGCCAGCCTGCCGAGCCGAGCGGCCGGGCCGGGCGCGGCTGCGGATCGCCGCCCGCCGCCGGAGCTGCGCGGCGGGACCCGGCGGCCTCGGCCCCTCCCCGCCGCGGAGGAGGAGCCAGCGGAGAGAGCCCTTTGCTTTAGGAAGAGCAGTGCCTGCAGGTCAGGAAGGTGATCCTGATCCTCTGTCCAGACCAGGTGAGGCACATCTGGGGTGCCGTGTCCAGGTCTGGGCTCCTCAGGACAAGAGAGATGTGGAACTCCTGGAACAGGTCCAGCGGAGCCTACGAAGATTAAGGGACTGGAGCATCTCTCTGACGAGGAAAGGCTGAGGGAGCTGGGGCTGTTCAGCCTCGAGAGAAGACAGCTGAGAGGGGACCTCATTAATGTGTATAAATATCTGAAGAAGGGTGCCAAGAGGATGGATCCAGGCTCTTCAGCAGGACAAGAGGTAGCGGGCAGGAACTGATGCCCAGAAAGTTCCACTTGAACATGAGGAAGAACTTCTTTACTGTGCAGCGACCAAGCACTGAACAGACTGTCTAGAGAGGGTGTAGAGTCTCCCTCACTGGAGATATTCCAGAACTACGTGGACATAATCCTGTGCCGTGTGCTCTGGGATGGTGCTGCTGGAGCAGGGATGTTGGACCTGGTGATCCACTGTGATCCCTTCCAGCTTGACCGATCTGTGATTGTGAACTGCTGCCCCTGGCCTCTGGCAGGGCCCCAGCTCACCCCTGTCCTGCCAGAGAGGGAAAAGCTGCTCCCTTTTGCCTGCTGTTCCCATCTGTCACCCGGCAGCCTCTTCCACTCCCGGTGTTTCAGAGTGGTGGCTCATCCCCTCTGCACCGCGCAGCATCACCAGCAGGATCCCCAGGCAGGCAGCCCCAGCCTGGGCAGGTGTGCACAGGTGCTTCCCTGCAGCACTGTCAGACATACACAAAGGTATTTCTGGTGCCAGGCATGGACAGATCACACAGCAGATCATCTGAAAGCCGAGGGAAACATTCAGCAGGGCTTCCTTAAAGAAGCAAGAATATATTTATTTTAGTTGTCTCCTGGTTTCCTGATGCTGCAGTGTTTCAGAAACCCATGTATCAAAGCTCAGTTTCTTTATCTAAATGCACACTTCCTGCTGCAGGTGTATTTCTTCATCATGGCCACCTCACCAGTGCAAAAAAACCCTGTCCTATTCACTTCATCCGAGACTGAGTAGCTGCTAAAGTTACCTCATGCAGGTTTAATTTTATCTAAGTCTGTCCTTTATACAGCACCATGTGCCTGACACCAGAGTGTCCAATTTTTTTCTGTTTTCCCTCTCATCTTGAACTGCCTGTGCTGGGAATACCAGTAGAAGAAACTCTTTGACTCCCAGTCTGATGTTACTTAGGCCCCACATGTCAAACACTTGGAAACATGCTCAGCTTGCCTCTGTGATCCCAGAGCATCTTTCCTTCACCTTCTCCCAATCCGTAAAGGAACCCTTCACCCTTATTTTCACATTTAAAAAGTCAGGGTCTCAGAGTTGCACCCAGATCATTGCAAAGGCAGGTGGCTGCAGTAAAATCTGCTGCTTTAAAGCTTGTTGGTGGCAAATGTTGATCCTATCTTTCTTGCTGAGGTTTTCAAGTAGTGAATCAGAGGTTAAAAAAAATCATTTTCCCAAATGCTACAAATGTCCTGCTTGGAAAGCTAATGCACTGCTCTTGATTATCACCAATCTTACCTTCTGAGGAGATGATTTGCATGAACCATGTGGCTGCACTTTTGCACCAGCACCAGAAGAAACCCTGGCACTGTCTATTCTGACTGGTGCACAGACACACACACAAGAAAAAAGATTTGTCTTTTTACAGTACAAAAGGTCAGACCCATCACTGTGGATTTGTATACATGGTTAGCCATCCCAAATCATCACAACAACTATTTATCATCATGTGAAATCCTCTTTTTTTAAAAAAAAATTACTGTCACCTTGGCCCTTTCTAAATTCCTTAAAGAATTTAACCTTGCTTAATTATCTTCCTATTCTTAGTTACAAGCAGCTTGCAAAAAGCATGAGCCAAACAGCCCCAGAAAACCCTGATATTTTTCATACTTAAAGCAGAAACTGTGTCTCCCATTCAAATAAATGTTTCCTGTAATCCATTCCCCTGGCATCACTGAAACCTGCTGGCTGCCACACTTGGCACAGCTGCTGTCTCTGCTATGCCAGTGTGGGTCACCAGCAGCTACAATTGCCAGAAGCCATCAAATAAGTAGGAATACAGGGAGAGAGAGCAGCAGGAGCTCGTGCTGCTTGTTGCACAACAGCTTGCTGGTGTAGAGCATCAAAGGGGGGCCAGAGGTCAGGAGGAGATTAAAAGGAGATCTACATGGTTCAAAAAACAGAACACACACACACACAAGTTTTAAAATAACATGTGTAATCAAGAACCTCACAGAAAAACAAACAGAAATCACACTTTGCCAGTTGCTTTCCAGAAGGAAACACAAATTAAGGATTTCATCCAGGAAATTGTTGTGCTGGGTAGAACGTGTGGCAGCGGTTTGGCTTTTTAAGCCCTTGGCAATGTTCATACCAGAGGAAATAGCAAAGGACGAGTTCTTGTCTGCAAAAGCAAACAGAAGTAAAGATGTATGAGTTGGCAGATGCTTTCATATGCTTGTGATGGTGCTTCTCTCAGCAGAGATAATCTAATTTCCCGGTTGACAGTTAAATTTTACTTTCACAAGTGGTGCTCTTAACTCCTCAAGTCCAGAAAAAGCAAAACACTTTGGAGTCAGTGGATATCAGCATCATCTTTCCTTCACTGAATAGGTGATGCTGGCTGAGCAGAGGTCTGGATGCCAACTATTGCACCCCTTAGCTGATTAAAATATTTATTTTCTTTACAGTAAATTGCATTAAAAAGTATCTTTTATGATTCATAATTGCACAGATGGAAAAGACTAATCTGTTTGGCCACGGAGTGATCACTTTGTCTTAGGGGAACAGAAAAATTCATAACTTATTTACATAATAATGGGTTGTTAAATAGTATTGACTATCTAAAAATTGATATTTACTTAGACTTTATTCCCCACAAATAGCAGGATTCTCAGGACTGATATAATCGTGGCTTTTGGTTGCCTTTATTAGTTTTACGTGCTTTGTTTTCCCAACAGAGCAGCTGGAATATTGCATAAGCAATTCACATCAGGACTGGGAGCAATTCAAATATAACCTGCCATCGAGCTTTGGCAGACCAAAAAAAAATAATATCCAAAAGAGCCCAAAAAAGAGAGGCTTTGAAGGCTGTGCCTGCATGTTTGGGAGTAGATGGGCACTTGGAGGGGCTGGAAGCTGTCAAGCTGAGTTCGCACATTATGTCCTTCCTGTTGAGGATAAAGTTTAGTGCTGGCTTAGTGCCACACTAATATGACCACAGAATTTCCACACTGGTACTTTCATTGCATGTATCTTGCTAGAAAGCCAGTGACAATCACCTGCTGGTAGCTTTAGGAAAAGACACCTGAGACGAGACAAGACCACTGGGCCAGCACAGGCTTTTCCCCAGGCAGAGCAGGGCAGTACCCGAGTACTAAAGGGGACTTATGAAGAAAACACCCTATAACATGTGGAACATGGGCAGGGAGGGGCAGTAAAACTGCATAAAGATGCCTACATAAAGATAGATATTGGTTAGCCTGGAGGAGACAATTAGAAATAACAGAAATAAATAATAATTTCAAATAATTTATTTGAAATCCCTGAGTTGTCAACTGGACTCTGCCTGCTCTAACTCTTCCCAAGATTTTCCAGAGGGCTGGAGAGTGGGAGGGTTAAATCACTTTAAAGAGCTTTAAAAGAAGTGGTTAACGCAGCAATGGTGTCTATTGGGGTAAAATCTGCTGGACAGGGTTCTGGGCAGAACTGCTGCACAGGACCTGTTGCTCCTGGGATCAGTGGCTCCTGTAGGAGGGATGGAGGTTCCCTGGAGCAGCTCTCACACTTTCAGCCACCTGCTAACAGAAAAATGAACAAGAATATTCTGAGGATGCAGAATTAAAACAAACAAACAAAGAAACAAACAACAAAAACACAACCAAAGCCAAAACACAACCAAGCTGTATTATTATAGGTGGAATCTGTGAAACAACATGTAGACCATTGTCCATTACAAAATGCGAATCTATTTTGAGGAACTTATCTTGAGGAATTAATTCTGCTTCCTGCAGGAAATGGGATAGTTTTCTTGTAACTTTGCCCTTATTTCTACTCTTAAATTTCCTGGGGAACTGGGGGAAAGTGAAAGATATGGCTACAGAAACAATTGCTGAGGAGTAAACAGAGTGAATTAGGCAGATTTCCTTTTTCCTTGCTTGCAGACTTCATCACTGAAAGGTAGTTATATGAGAAGGGAGCACTGAGGCATTTTGTAATGCCAGAAATCAAATACCAGAACCATGGTAAAATAGAAAGCAGACCAGAACAGAGACCTTACACTAAAGCAATTGCCTTGCAAGCCATGAATAAGAAGAGGAAGTATGAAGGTATTTGAGCTGACAGGAATGAGGAGAGAGCAAATTAGTCCCATCTACCTCAATCATTTCATTATTGTCTATTGAATTAATTCTGAATTACCAGGTTAGGACTTCAGGGGGTATAGACAAAAGGCTTGGGCTGCTTGAGCTTTATGACATTACAAGCTCTGCCTGAATAAAGAAGCTTAGGCTTGGGGTTTTATTTAATGAAAAAAAAAACCACCCAAAAACACTTCCAGAGAAAAACAGAGAAAATTGTAATATTGATGCTGCTTTATTCTTATACTGACCATAAGATTTATTTTTTTATTTCGTGAATGCTAACTGCTTTCTTGGTATCACTAGTAACATTGACTGTCATCAAAGTCTTGAGAAAAGGTATCAGCAACAACTTCCTAAATAGAACTAAAGTGAACTCTATATGTCCCCATTGCACTTTAGTGGAAAGGGAGATCCCTTAGGTAAAAGGAAAAACCTGACAACTTTCCCAGATGTCTGGAGAATGGAATGCAGTTTGTACTTCAAATTGAGCAGTGAGGTCAGAGAAATGGGAGGCAGGATATAAATACAGCAGAACACTTTCCCTTGGATAATCTGCAGGAGGGAAATGAAAGGTCATATTTAGCCAAGAGACAAAAAAAGCATTATCTGTATTTCAAGAATGGCTTTCACACAAACTTAGCTTTTCGAATTGTCCTGCCTTCGGGATATGCAATGTTAATTGTATTTGGAGGAGGCAGTTGTAAACTGAGTGGCTAGAAAGGTCATTTGCTTGTTTTTCTGACTTAGTTATGAGCACAAAAAGAGGCTATCTTTACTCTATACACACAGAGTAAGCAGATTTCACTTTGCCAGTAAAGATCTTAAAAAGAGCTGTGCGGAGAGGAAAAAAAAAATCCCATTTTGCAAAGGATTTTGACATTTCAGAATCTTGCTTAATTCTGAATTGGATGGGGGAAAAAACAGTATATGGAAGTTAGTGACAGTAAATTCCACTTTGTCCACTGTTTGTTCCCATAATCTCAGAAAATATTGAAAGTGTGTCTGATGATATTGCAGAATAATAAAAAGACCTGGAATATATATTCCCAAACAAGAACTCCCTTTAGGATATTATTTCAATTCTCTAATCCCACATTTTTCTTCCAAAAGGCTGTTGAAAACAATCTGGTTTATATTTAAATTACAGGAGGAACAGAACTGATTTCATTAAGTTTTTCTTGACAGCTTCTGTTTACACTTTGCTAGTACCTGTTACTAGCCAGGCATTACATTTTTATAAGGAGAAAGAGGTAAATTACTGTCTTCTAAGAGATAAAAATTATTTCCTTGCAGATTTCTGTTTTAAAGTCTTGTCAAAAGAGGTAATATTGCTCAGGTCTGCCCTCCCAAAAGCAATGAAGGATCACTTGCACCTCTAATCGAGCCCAGAGCAAAGCTCAAACTGAGCTGAGTGCCAAGGATTGGCCCTCCCAGAGTAACCAACTCTGTCAGGAATGATTGAGTAATGTTTGAAGTGAGGAAACCAGCCTGTGAGTCAGGCAAATTATCTCCACTCATCCTATTAATTTCGATGGCAGAAGATTAAAAGGCAGCTCCCTAGAGCCACACTGCTGGCAGGGTGGACAAAAGTGGCTCACAGAGGCACTGTCCCTTGAAGAAGGTTCCATGGTAGGACAGAGGCAGAGAGCTCCTGGAGGGCAGGAATTCCAAAATGCACCGAGTGGGAATTAAGCAGCATGCTGCCTTTACCACCTCACAGGCTGTGTGTGCACCCTGCTGTATTTTTATCACCCCTTTGAAGCAAGACACTGATTGAAATGTAGAGGTCAACTAATAGTCCCGTTGTTTCTAATGTTCATTGTGCAATGCGTGTTTTCAGAGCTTGGTCAGTGCTGGAAGGAAGCATTCAGGTTGTTTCACAGGCCTGGCACAGCAGCATTTTCCCTGCAAAAACCCTGCACTGCCAAAAGTCTCCCCCTCCTAACAGAAGGTAAAGTCCAAGGAGAAACAGGAGCATAACTGGCCTTAAAAGCACTTTTTGGCCATTTCTCTCTGCAGAGGATCTCTCTGGTTAAAATCAAACTGAGGACCTGCAAGGCAAGATAAAAGGACATCCAGGGCTGTCCTTTCCTGCAGGAGGAACATTCTGGGATCTTGTTCCCACCAGCCTTTTACTTCCCTATGTTGTTGTCTTTCTCTGTTTTTAAGCACCTCTGGCAGCAATGGCTTTGGGTTTCAGTGGAGCTCCAGCTCCCTACGGGGTTTCTGTCAAACTGAAACCTGGAGCTTCCCCAGGGCCACTCCCAGCTGTGGCAGCTTCTGCTGTCCCTGCCAGGGCGACTGGCAGTCAGTGCAGGCAGCTGCCAGCTCAGCCAGCAGCAAGGGCAGAGCAGATAATCAGCACAAATTACCCTCTCGGGACTTTGGACAAATGAAATTTGTATGCAAGATCAGCAGGGCCTTAAGAATATTGGTCCTTTGACAGAAAAAGGAAAAGAACAGGAAAATAAGGATGATAGGAGACTTCCTTTCAACTGTGACATACCTGAAGCTTAACTTTAATCTGACATTGAAATACACCGAAATTCAACTGGAAGATAAGAAACTACGAGATAAATTCTTGTCATTAATTATATATATCCTTATAAGTAGTAGTTGTTCTCACAAGACAGTTTCTAGGTATAGAAAATTTTACATGATGTCTCCCTCATTTAAGTAAAACAATCCTGAGACATTTGTTCTATCTGCCACTTCTGGGTGCTGAGCAGTTTAACTTTTACAAAGAAAGAGCTCTTGCTGTTTCCCAGGAAAACTGAGCTTCTTCAGACCCTTTTTCTCCTTCACAACTCTGAAACAATAAGCAAGAGCAGTTAATGATCATTATAAGTGGTCATCCAGGGGAGTGACTGATGTCTTGTCGCTGCTTCCTGTTTGTGTCACAGCTGTTCCCTGGGCCACGTCACCTTCCAGGCCAAAAGACACGTCTGGTTATTTTTGTTTAACAGGGAGCACTTCCCTATACATTCCAAACATAAATTCCCTTACCACTCTGAGCTGCAGTATCTGCTTAAAATGAATACACCACGCACAGACCAAGTGAGCATTTTAATAATTAGAGACATTACCTTATCATCGATAAAAGAATTTAGCCAGTCCTAGGTGCAAGGAGAAACAGAGGCAACATCAAGAGTAAGAAAGAAAGAACTGCACAGACTTCAGATAATGTGCACTCATGTCAGCTCTGCAGGAGCTGAGCAGAGCACTAGTTTGCATATTCTGCAATTGCTTATTAACAGTACATTATGCAAATTAGGCTTCCCTAGTCAAATGCTGGGAACGTGAAGGAAAGAGAAATAACCATACAGTTTGGAGTCAGTAAATGTATAGCTTCTTAATGCTCTGCTAGCTAACAAAATTTAATTTCAGTGTTCTTAACTCTTTCCAAGGGTCCAAATGAGTAACTGGCCGTTAGCTCAGAAGCCAGTTCCTATCAACACAGAGGTATTTAGCAATAGTCTTTTCCTTTTGCATCTTTACCCAACTGAAAACAAAAAGACACTTGCCACAGAAGTGACACCTTATTACTATTCATTCATTATCCAAAAACTGGCTATTTAGATTCCCACCTCTGAAAAGGAAGGAACTCACCTGAACATGGTGTATCTTTGTATAGTGATGACCCTGTTTTTCTTCTGGTTTGGGTGGTGAAGCTTTGATCTAGGGCATAAGGTGACCTCCACCACATTTTCCAACCACTTGCCAACCCTGCCTACCTCAGAAGCGTCACCTGCTCTGCCCAGTGCTTGTCTAGCTCACTGCTTTTCACCAAGCATGTCCTTACCCAGCTCCTCTTGTGAATTCTTGGCCATTAAATTTATTGTGCAAAGTGATGGTGAGATGATTTGCTGGATGCCTGTCAGAGAGAAAACAGGAAGTGGACTGGTATTTTGGAACATCAATAAACCTGCCCAAAAATAAAAGAATCTAGGTGAAGGGCTGGGTTTAAAATCCAAAATGTTGTTTTCAGGCCAGACCAGCTTAACTACTGGGAGCTCTCAGAAGGCTGAGGAGTCTCAGGCCACATCCCAGACATCACCAGTTTTAACATACAAAAGGCACTGGCTTGGGAAAGAGGGGGAAGAGGCAGAGGGTTGGAGTGACCTCTGGAGATCAACCAGTCCAACCCCCTGCCAAGGCAGGGCCACCCGGAGCAGGTGACACAGGAACACATCCAGGTGGGTTTGGAATGTCTCCAGAGAGGGAACTCTGTGTCCTCCCTGGGCAGCTGTTCCAGAGCTCTGCCACCCTCAGCATAAAGAAATTCTTCCCCATGTTGAGGTGGAACTTCTTGTGTTTTATTTTACGGCCATTGCTCCTCATCCTGATGCTGGGCACCACTGAACAGAGTCTGGCACTGTTTTAAAAGGAGCCTGTGCAGCAGTGGTGGGAAAATGTTGCGAAGAGACTTAATCCATGAAATAGTTAATAGATGGGCAAGCTCTGGGTGATGTCCATGTGTTAGAAAAGCCAATTAAAAGTTTAGGGCTTGACATACTTTAGTGCTCTCAGACCTGGAGAAGGAAGTTAGCAGAGCATTTATTGTTGAGAACTGAACAGAATTTATAAACCACATTACATAAAGCAGCCCTATCTGGGAAAAAGATAATAAAAAGACTGAAAAATGCGGACCAATCAGCATGATAAGTGAGAAATCAGTAACGAATAGAAGACAGAATACTAATTAATGAAGAGAAAGATGTAAACTGTAAGCCAATGAACACTAATCTCTTTGCTGAAATATACAAATAGTTAAAAGTTTAGATTACTGACACGCATATTCTGGGGAGCTACCCCCATGTTCCTTCACGGCCGAACCATTAGTGCCGACTTTGTGAGGAGCAGGTTGGAGAGTTTATTTCGCTGCGCTCGGCGCTGCGGTGTCCGGGCGCGGGCCGGGCACAAGGCCGCGCTGAGGGGAGGCCCTGCCGGCCTCGCTCGGTTGTCACAGCGACGGCGACGCCGCGGCCATGTCGGATCTGGGCTCTGAGGACGCCGATGAGTCCGCGGAGGGTGCCGCAGGCATCGGGGTGCGCTGGGGGCCGGGAGGAGCGGCAGAGGGAAAGGGAACATCCCCCGCGGATGAGGCGCTCAGTGCCCGCCGGGCCGGGCCGGGCCGGGCCGAGGAGGGCTCCCGAGGGGCAGCCCCCCGGGCAGGACGTTTCGGGAGTGCGGCTGTGTCATTCCGCTTTTTGTGCCCCGCTTTTTCCAGGGGTTTGAAACAACGCATACACGGTTTTTAGCTGTGTGCCAGGAAGCTTTGGGGTGCCAGGGTCTGATTGAAGCCGAGCTGGAGCAGCTTTCCTCAAACACCTGTTTCCCTCTGTCAGATGAGGTTGGATTCAGTCAAGCCCAGCCCTTTAACACCGTTTTCCCTCCGCATTTATCAGGAATATGAAGGCGATCGCAATGGCGAAGGGGAGCGGCATGGGTTTGGGAAGGCACGGCTGCCCAATGGTGACACCTACGAAGGGCAATACGAGCGTGGTTTGAGGAATGGACATGTAAGACACCGACCCTGGTTGTGGTTCTGCTGCAGTTGTGTAATTTGGGCACTGTATTGAACCAAGGGTGAGAACTGACAGGTATTTCATCTGTACCAAATGTGTTTCAGGGGACCTACAGGTTTAAAAACGGTGCTCTCTACACCGGGGACTACCTTCAAAACAAAAAGCATGGAAAAGGTGTATTTTTTTATCCCGATGGATCAAAATATGCAGGTAAAACACTGAACATAGTTGCAAGGATTTCTGTAGCCAGAAGGACACATTCCCCCCTCTCTCCTCCTCCACCGCAAATTAAAAGAGACAGGGAATTGGAGAATGTCTTGTTTTAATATACATTTGCTACAAGATACTTTCCTCTTATTCCCTATTTAGTAATAGTTTTGAGAAGCTTGGGGTTTATTTATGGGGATTTATGTTAGGACATTTATTAGATCTATCGTTAAAAAATAGGCTGCTTATCAGAGCCCTTATTTAGGGATTGGGATACCTCTGAAGTTTGAAGAAGTTGAAATTCAGTTTCTCTGCTTGCTGGAGAGTACCTGAAACACTCAGAATATCAGTTATGTTTCAAGGGAGAGTATTTCCCCCACTCCTTTCTAAGCTAGGAAAGACATTCACGTTGTGAGGGCTAAAAGCTGAGAGCAAAAAGCAGCCCAGTCTTCCCATGCAGGAGCATATGCACTGTGATTTTTTTAGTATTATTATTTCTTTTAAGTTTGATTAGAAGACACACCATCTAGCATCCTTCTGAATATATGTACCCCATGACTGACAGGACAACTTTAGCAAATAAGTCAAAGTAGCTCCTCTTTATGTGGAAATGTCACACTATCTAATGCAACTGTAATACATTATCCAATTTAAAGATAGGACTGGGTTGTTATGTGTTCATAATGGTAATAGAGAGTGATAATGGAGACAGGTAATGATGGAAAAATGAAGAGGGAGGTCAGGCAGCAGCATAAATACATGTGGAGAGGAACTGACTGATGAAAAAAGAGCAAGGGACTCTAGAGTGAGGAGTGGTATAAGGAATAGTGAGGAATCCCAACAGTATCATAGCTTTCTTCTCTAATTCTTGTATGATAAGGTTACAAACTGGCCACTGTATCACACAATGAAATAAACCAGGTCTCACACTGCTTTTATCCTTTTGTCCTTAAAGGAGACTGGGTGCACGACCAGAGACAGGGCTTTGGAGAATATGTGTATGCAAATGGAGACACATACACTGGAGAATGGGCTAACAACAAGAGGTTTGTTTCATTCTCACAGGGATGTTTCAAGTCACCCCATGGCATTAAAATGCAAAGATTATTTTCAGAGCATGTCTGACTGCAGCAAATGACGTCCAGGGGTGACCTTGGCAATTTAGTCCAGCTTGAGTAGTTTCAGCTGCTTAATTAATACAGTTTTAATGCCTTAATTATAACAACATCCTAAACTCTTAATACTCACTAGTATAAAACAAAATGATTGTTTTCTCTTTAGGCATGGGCAAGGCACATATGTCTATAAAGACACAGGATCTAAGTATGTTGGTGCTTGGATAAATGGAATCCAGGAAGGACCAGCTGAACTTATCCACCTAAACCATAGATTTAAGGGCACATTTCTCAATGGAAAGGTAGGTGTGCAGGAACACTTTCTATTCATCTGAACAGTTAGTGAGGAATTGCCTTAATATGACCTATTTCTTAAAATAAGAAGCTAAGCTTCTGATCTTCTGTAGTAGTTCTTGTATCGTAAGTGTAACACATGAAACTGAATTAACTGGTACAATACAATGCCAAGTTTCTTTGCAACATTGCTTTCAAACTGTAGTGTTAGTGACTATTGCATGGAATTTGTAGTAAAGGAAATTTTACATTTCTGTGCTTAGAATGGATTAACTGTTTAGTTCTGCTGATGTTTTTGTGTCTTTATGCAGCCTTTAAGTCATGGCAAATTTGTCTTTGATATTGGATGTGAGCAGCATGGTGAATACATACAACCAGTGCAGGTAAAAGAAATAGTGCAAGTTGTAGTGAGTATCAGAGAACTCAGTAAATCAAATCTATTATTGAAGAATATATGAAATGCCTTACAGACAGTGATGTTAAAGCAGATCTGATGAGTCAAAAAAGGTGGAAGCCTGTGCATTCTTAAAAATGAAATGAGGTTTCATTTTGCTTTTTTTTTAAATGTTCTCTACTGTGTAAGCTTTGAAAACTACATGGTGTGATTTTGCACTGTTGCAGACATGAATCCTTTCCACTTAAAAAGAATCAAGGCCTTCCCAAAACATTTGAATTTTCAAATCACAGAGGAATTTAGATATATTTGTCTGCACATTTAGTCTCTATGACATTTTCTTCTGAACACCAGAAAACAATGAACAATATTTCTTGTATTTCTGAACTGCTTGGTGCTATGCATACAAATGGTAATTTCCAGCAGATTCATGTTTGGGAAATATATCCTATTGTTGTTCTGGTCCTGTTAGGAGCTTCGTATCTATGGCTTCTAATAGTTGTAGGGAGTGTCTGGCATCAAAGTGTGTTTTTCCTTCTCCCTTATGCATGAATGTTTTGAAAAATTTCTGATTAACATGGTGCAAAAATAGCTACAGAAGTTAGAAATATATTTTAATATTACTGTTTGATTTCAAGAAAAATTGCCAAATTCTAGCTTAGAGTTTGCTACCTCTGTTTTGTGACGCATTAGTTCCCATCACACACTCTTTGAAAATTGTCTGATACAGCAATCATTTCTGAAGGATAAAATAATAATCATCAAAATCCTATCAGTTGTGATAGAGATTAGCAAAGCTTGGAGACTGTTTTGCTTTTTTCAGGCTAAAAGCAAGAGATCCTCCAATTAAGTATCAGATTGATAGGAGTATCCAAACTAATGTGTATTTCCTTAGTTCAGTTGGGAATTCTTGGATGACCTTTGTAAAGCAAGGGACAGTGCTGTCACTAAAATAAGATTAAATTTTGCCCTTTTGCTTTAGTTGAAGTAATTGCAGAACAAAGCTTATTAAAAAAAAGAGAAAAAATTAGCTAATAATACGATTCAATTATTGACTTTTTCGTATTTGTAGAAAAAGCATGATTTTTTTTAAATTTAAAAAAATACCTTCACATTTCAAAACCTTAGGCTTTGTGCACTACCTTACTGCTTCCTAGATCCTTTCAAATGTCTCCCCCTAGGCAGAGACTGAGGCAGAAACAGCTGCTTTTTCAGTCTGTTTCTGTGTGAGACAGACAGTGAAGTGCTTACCAGACAGAGCATCAGGTGTCAATCAGCAGTAACAGTCAACTGAACTTCATCAAGGTTCAAAGTGTAGTTTTTGTCCAAGATTTGCAGCTGCTGAAGTTTCTCCACCTGGAAATACTTTCAAGTCATTGCCATTTTGATCCCAGATAAGGAGGTTTGAGTAGACTAACCCATCATCTTAGTTACTGTCTGTAGGATGAGATACTGGATTTCATGAGTCCTCTTCTAGGAAAAAGATGAGGAAGAAGATGAGGAACCAGAATCACCTGCTGAACCAAAATGGAAAGCATCAGCAATTACCAAATTAACACTCTGGTCTCCCCATGACGAGGAGTCAGCCCATAGAGAAGCAGGAGCAGTAGCTGAAGAGGAGAACATTCCATCAGTTACAGGTTTGTTCTGGAAACATCTGGAAACTCCATGCTTTCACTATGGTGACCATGGTTTTACAGGTTTATAATCAAGTAATATGAGAGGGGGTTTGTGTTTTATTTTGTTTTTCCTATGATTTTCCATGTATTGAATGTTTGGAACTTCCAAGTCCATTCGTAAACTGCACAATATGTATGTATCTGTTTTATTTCACATAGCATGAGATACAACTGTCTTGGGAAGCCTGTGAGTTATTTTACTCTATGGCTTATTATACAAACTTGATAATAAACAGAGAAGATTTTTTGGGGTTTCTCATGTGAACAAGAACTGCGGCCTTCAGTAGGAGTTAGCTGGTATTACATGAAAACAAAGGCTGAGTGCAAATTTGTAAAATTGATTTTCTTTGGTATTTCTAATTTCTCATATTTCAATAACTGCAGAGGGTGAGCCCTCCAGTGAAGTTTTAAATCCAGCAAGTGATGGTGGGGAAGGTGAGGGAAGAGAGGAAGAAGTAGACCAAGATCAGTAGGATCAAGGTGAGAAATGGGGCATGTGTGCTCATTCTTTAATTAGCAGTCAGGGTTTGAAATTATGGATGTCAATCAGCTGAAGCCATGCTGCTGCTGGGAGACCATGGGAATCTCTACCTTTCATAAGGAGGGCAGTCCTCTGGAGAGGTAAACTGTGAGAAGTCAAATTCACATACTGCAACAGTACAAATTAAAAGTGACACTTTTGTGCATGTACACTTGACAGCACTTGCAGAGCTGAATTTGTAAGAGACTGCATTTTTTTTTTAACAAAAATGAGAGAGAAGATGTTAGATCCTGAAAAGTTTAGGCCGTTTTGAGCACTTCACTTTTCTCTCATGAATGCAACTGTGTATTCTTCTGTCAATTGTAGTTCAAAAGCAGGCAAAACAAATACAAAGAAACAAATTTTAGGTGTTGTTATGCATTATGGTTTGAATAACCTCTGGTTGGTTTGTTTCTCCTGCAAACCAAAGAGATTTGAAATTCAGATGTTCAGGTTTTCTTCCAGGCAGTTCAGAAGCCTGTTTTAAATACACAGCTACAAGAAGCAACAGGGATGCATCCATGTTTACTCATATTTAGCTTATAGGCCTCCACCCAATTGTGGTGTTCGTATTTATTCTTAAAATTTACAAGCTTGCCCATCTGATGTATGAAAATACCAGATAAATTTATCCATTTCTAATCAGTCCATTTTACAGTAAATCCAAGCAAACCACTGTCTTCAGGGATTAGAAAATATCTTAAACCATATGAAAATGCCTGGAGGTATACACGAAACATTTAGGTCAGCTCTTGCAGTTTTCATAGTTTATTTGCTCTCAATTTTCACCTCTGAAGGTGCTCTCCAGCTTCAGGGCAGAGCAGGCAGCTGGCTGACCTTGTGTGTAGGACTGACATCTTACAGGATCCCTGGGCTTGGGCCAAACCCAACAGAAATCTCAGCAGGTTATAGCTCTGCTTTGGATTTGGCAAAAGTGCATTGAGCCTGACTTGTCTCAAAGACCCTTGGACTCAAATAACCATTTGGACTGGACTTCATTCTAATAAATTTTCTGGCTCACCACAACAGAACAGTTCTGGTTTCCCCAGTGGCTTTTGTAGGGTGTGTTTGAGAACAAACGAGCCCAGATATCTGTCAGATATGGCACAGAGGCAGATGCCAGTGCCTGAAAACACAGCAAAGTGATAGATGTTCTCAAAGTTCCCTCCAACTCTTTATTTCCAGAATCAAGGAGCTGGATCATTTTAAATATTTTTCAGCACAGGTCTCCATCCATAATTAATGAGGCAACATATTGTTCCCCTTGTCTTTATGTTTAGCAAGATTAAGTTATAGTAAGAGGGAATGGTTTGGAGAAAATATGCATCCTGTGAAGAGCAGATGTAACAAAATCTGTTTTCTTGCAGCCTTGTATTCCCAGCCCCTTTACAATCATTCTTTTTCCACACAGAAATTCCCTCCTTCTTGTTCCACATTCCTTATGATAACCAGGGGCCTTTTTTTGCCTGTTTAGAGTTACATATGGGCTGGCTGGCAGTCAGTGTGTGTGTACTGAGTCTGTCTGCCAGCTGACAAAATGTAAACAACTTAAACTCAAGTATTGCCATTGAAAGGCAGTGGGTGAGGAGGACTGGGCTGGACAGCAGAGTTCTAGAGTTATGTTTTAGATTACTGGGATTACTTTCCAGTGTTTTATAATAAAATGCATCTCTATGCCCTGTGTTTCGTTCTGTTCCACAGAAATTACTGATTGAGGAGGATGAACCAGAAGAAACAGAGGAACTGGGTACAACTAAAGAAAAAGACCCAAAAAAATGAAATTTTGAAGTAGATGATTTAGTGCAGTAAGCCTGCAATATTTTTATTTGTAAAAAGGTGTTATAAGATGCTTTGAATAAACATTTCTGTCACTGTTCTGTCTGGAATGTCTTCAGACCCTTTATAATCTCAGACTCTCACAGCAACTTCCTTTATTCCATGTATCCTGTAATGAGGTGTTGAATTCAGTGCAGAGTTATTCTGGATTTGTGAAGCCATGAAGCTGTGTCCACACAACTTAATCTTCTCCTTCTACTGGTAGGTGCTGTCTTTCTTGAACCCTGCCTCTGGGCACAGAGACTTGTGGGTCTTGTCTTGGGTGAAGACAAAGGCAGCACTGGGCTTCCCAGCTCTCTCCATTTTCCCTGTCACTAGGCCACCATTCCAGGCCTCAGTTTTCCTTGTTTATTTTGCTCTTGTCCTTGCAACAATCTGTAGAAGCTCTTCTTGTTGCCGTAAATCTTCCCTTGCCAGTTTGAACTGAAACGGAATTTTTTTATCCTAACACACTGGTACAGTGTTTTGAAATTCTTCCTTTTTTTCTCATTTTGCTTCTGCTTTCTGTATACTACTTGTTTGGTTTGGTTTGATTTTGGTGTGTTGCAGCTCAGTCCCAAGATCCTTCTTTACCATGTGGCTTCCTTAAGCTGATTCAAGGACACTGTCAACCGATCAGGATGAGGAGGTGGCTCTGTAACAAATTCCAAGCACTGTGCCACATCATCATAATGATCATCAGTGATCCACAAGCTCTTAGCAAAAATGTTGTCCAGATACAGAACAGTTTCGTGCATTCAAGCAGCTTCTTCACATAGAAGAAAACTCTCCTCCAAATTCTCCCTTTCTGTCTTTACTAATGAGCCCTTCATTCATTGGAGAGCTCTGGTTGTGTGAGCTCTCCCTCTGTGTTTCAGCTTTCCCAAGGATGTCACTGTGCTGCATCTGCACACACAGCAGTTCCTAGTTCCTCCTTTCTTTTCCCAGTTTTATACATATACTCTAAGGCAGGCTTCCTTTTGAGTTGTTTTATCTTCATGATGGGTATCTCACTGTCATCACCCTGCTCCATTTACTTAGCAGCCCTGAACTTCATTTCCTTAGTGTAAGCATTTCTTGCTATCCTCCAGGATACCAAGTTTCTCCTTGTCAGACTCTCACCTGTTGGAAAACACTCTCAGCCCACCTTGTTGCTCAAAGAGGGATCCATGGTGATTAAAGCCAAAGCAGGAGCACTGTGCTCCTATTGCTACTGAGGTACAAGAGGTGGCAAAGGCAGCAACTTAACCTGCCCCGCTCAGCTTCCCATC
>VZRF01012981.1:0-209235 GCA_013396875.1 Vireo altiloquus | reverse complement strand
AAATATTTTATGTTCTTCCACATAATAAAGGTATCTCAAAAATCTCAGGTGATGATATATTTGCCACAGCATCCTAATAGCATTCTTTTGGGCAAAGAATACTGACCCAAGAGAAAGTTGTTGCTTTGCTGGTGTGCTTATACAGTGGCAGTACAGCTCACATTACCTCGTCTCTGTATATTTGTTAAAAGCAAAATTCTTCAATTTCAGTTTTTGAAAACAGATCAGCTGCTGAAGCTCAGGAACAACTGCAGAAAATGGGCAGCAAGATTGCCCCATGTATTACTGGGAGTAATATAATTAAAATAATCACCTCCACGTGAACAGCCTCCTCGGAAAGGTTTTCTCTCTGTTACTCAAGCAAAGTCCCAATTATATACACAGGTTTTCACACATTTTAGTGGGACAGCCTCTAATTCATGCTGTGTGCTCATATTCCTTATTTGTGAAAATACACGAGACTGGAAACTGTGGCAGTTGATTCCAGTGACAGCAAGGAATGAGGCATAAAGTTCAGATGAAAGAAGTCTTTTATTAAGAAAATCTTGCCTTTTTTATATCTAAGATCGCTAGAGCAGGACACAATCATTGGTTCTGGGGTGAACAGCTCTTCAGTATCATTGGTTAGTTACAGACCAACAAGTTAAAATAACAAAATGTATAAAACACCACTTGCAACCTGCAGTTTAAAAAAGCACCCAAGATGGTTTTCACAAACTTCTCTTAGTTCTCAGCTCCACTTCTGAGAAAACAACTTCTTCTCACGGACAAGACCGAAAATCGGAAAATTTCTCCCTAACTTATTAACGTCCAAGGGAAACCCCAAACATTTCCTATTGCACACAACGTGAGGCAAATAAAGAAAGAGATCTTATTCTCATTTACACACTTTAGCAATGTATCACAACACTGTAAAAACCACTTCTCTTCAAACTTCTGTGCTTATTCAAGCACGGTTAGAATTAGTGAATTTCTGGGAATGAGGTGTTTTGTAACCTTCCTCACTGTTTCTGGAAACAAAGCAGGTCCCTTTGCTGGGCTGGTGAAAGGTTTGGCCCTGTTTTGCTTGGAGGCTCTGGCTACCAGCCCACAGGGTGACAGCCTCAGTAAATGCATCTTGATGTGCTCCAGCATCCAGCGCGCCAGAATTAGTAACTCAGCTGACCTTATTGATTAAAGCTGGGAACATGGATGGGTGTAATTGATTTTAACAGATCCAGTATCTTATCCAAGGTCTCTATAAGCTGTCAAAAAGCTACAGCCACTGAATCACCAAAGATTAACCTACCCATTAGAAATATGAGTCTACTTTAGATGTTCAAAAAGACAAAGCAATCTGAGTTCAAGAGTTTTACACAAACTTAGCTTTAGATATATCATATCCTGTGATTCTAAGAGCATTGTGTAAGCTGTCATTCCCTCATTCCCATGAGTAAATTTCTGAGTATATGCTATTGAAAAGTCTTGTGAAAACATTTTTTCTAGAAAGAGAGGGTACCATTTTCAGGGACACTTGGACCAACAGCAGAGAGGTCAGCTGGATGCACAGCTCTGCTCAGCAGGGCTCATTTGCTTAAGCCAAGCAAAGTGTCTTTAACCAATCCAGAAAAGCTATTTCTAGGTCACACTACATGGATGTGAACAAACAGAGCTATAAGCACCTGTAAAATATTTGAACAGATAAAACACCTTGAACTAAGCAACAGTTACATCTGGTTTGCTCCCAGACTCGAGTTACATTTTCTCTAATGGACAATCTAGCAGCAACTTCTCTTTATCGTTTGGGAATTTCAGTCCACTATGAACTAAAAAGAATCAAAAATAATTAATCTGTTTCTATTATTTGTTGCTCAATTTCAGTTCTGTTTCGGTCATTACTCATTCCCAGACTATCCTGAAACCCATCTTTCAACATATAAACTTTTAATATTATAGTATTTTTAATACAGTCACCTCAGTCACCTGAATTTTAAAATCTTTATCTTTTATTATTCCACTTTGTTTTGAAATTAAAGAACTCAATAATATTTATTATACCTGATTTTGATAAGGTATTTATTTTTTGAAATGTTTTATGTTCTTCCACGTAATAAAGGTATCTCAAAAATCTCAGGTGATGATATATTTACCACAGCATCCTAATAGCAGCTCCATAAACAAAACTGTCAGACATTTCACAGTGTTGGCCAGTGATATTTAATGTATTCCAGGCTGGCTGGCAGTTTACCAGTTTAGATTGTGACTTTGTGCTGATAATAGTTGCCCTGCAAGATTTGTCCAGCTTTGCTTGGGTAAAAGACAAGCCTGGTCTGAGGAAATTTAAAACAGGTCAGAAGGAAAGCTGCATTCTGGCTGAGCACACAAAAATCTGCTGCAGAACAACATGGGACAAGCAGTGATCTCTCACTTTGGTACTTAAAGCATCAACATTTCTAAATTAAGAGAAATGGCAAAGATTGAGCAGCATGACATAAATGCATGCCGTACTTCTCACCCTTAACAACAGCACTTAGTGCTTCACACCACTACAGAGATTAGAATGGTCAGTCACATTCATTTTGAGGTCAGTAGGATTTCAAGTACTCAGTTTTTTCCTGCATTGAGAGCTAAAATTTATTTTACCTTGCAAAGACAGGAAAAGTTTGCTCATGTTCATCAAGAGAAGGGGTACTGAGATAACCACTGTGGATATGACTGGAAAGGTTATTCCTAACAAAAGCTCATCTAAAAATCAAATAGTGAATCCTATTTTCATCCCTGCCATGGTTAGTAATTCCTACTAGAATATGAACTGACCTTGGAATACTGCAGCTGCTGACATGAACAGCCCTGAAAAATAGAAAAACATTTAGAAGTGTTAGTTCTATCAAAATTGACCCATATATTGCAAACTAAGGATAGCTCAGCTATTATGTAGACAAAGCATTTGAATAACAACTTCAGCACATTCTAGAATTACATCTGACTTTAAACCACTTAATTATCTGAAAAGTATTCCCTGTGCGATCAAGGGGGAACTTTAATACACTCCTAGAAAAAATTGGAACATTTCTATCACATAGTTGTACTTTCTCATGCAATTTCATTTTATAATCAATAAACTCAACCTTTTTCTTGGACAGTAAAGCAGGATTTTTAAATTTGCAATAATTTTCTTATTCAGTCTGATGAAGTGTAAAGCTGTAAAAAACAAACCCAGAGGAACATATTTTAAACTAATGTCAGAGGTATAACATTAAAAGAATTTGCATTTAGAGATATCCACAATACAATGCACACTTGTGCTTTGCAGTTTTGATAAATGGACACAAACTCCAGAGAAACTTTCTTTACTATATTAAAATACCTGTTTTCCATTGAAACAGATGACCATTTGGAAGAAGTCATAAGTTCTGTCTTTAAATTTAGTTCTGCATGTTAATCACGTTTCTGCCAAGCCTCCCTGAAATTTTCAGCTATGCAAGTTTTCCTTTATCTCTTATCCTAAGTTAATTAATTAATTAATTAATTGCATACTTGTTACACTACTTAAACAAACCTGCATGACCAAGATACTCTTCCACCTTGGCTTGTTGCATGTAAAAACGACAAGAAAATATCAATCAATAAATAGGTTTCTGAGTAGCAAATGCCTGATGCCATTTCTTTTTTAACAAATTCATTGCCTACTATGCCACGAAATTCCAGCAGTTACCAAAATTATACTGGAAAAATGTTATTTTTAGAACTCTGCTGAGTTGTGTTATCAAAAGCTTTGTCTCAGCCAAATGTCACAAAAAGACACTTGACCCAAGGAGACAGAGAAGGTCTCTCAAAAAATCCTGTCTTCTGAGGCAATGCCAGACTTACTGAGAGAGAAAACATATCTAATTTAAAAGTACTGAACTCAAGGCATCAGTAGCGGAAATTAATTTGGATCAATATTTAAATAAAAAGTCATACCTTTGATTCCACATAATTTCTAGTATTTAGCATGAATAGATGTGAAGCTGAGTTACTTATGCAGTGGCTTGAATATGAGTTTTGAGGGCAAGAGAGATCTGCCCTTTCTTACTGCACACCACTTCAAGAGCACAAAGAAGTTATTTGTCCATAGGTGCAGTAAAAAGATCATCAGATTTCTAATTCCTTATTTGCAATCGTCTGACATGCTTAAACTGTCAAAACAAGTGTATAATCTATCAGTGAAATTGTATTAAATAGCACAAATAAAGTTAGAACGATAAAGTTAATTCATTTCAGATGTGGGTGATATTTGTATTATCTCTGTTGGTTTCTGTACCATTTTCCTTCACTCACATTGCATTTTGAAGACTGTGTAAATAACATGCTGCTTCTTCTAAAATCATGCAAGCTTATGAATACTGCCAAATATTTTAGCAACTTTAAACCTACAACTTCCAGCCAGTAGTAGCCAGATAGAGACTGTGTTACTTAATTTTCATATTGTTGTATTTGGCACTGTTTTAACAGAAAGCTCTTTGTTCTAACACAAGCAGCAGTTTTCTGTACGTTTTCATAATGATTTATTTTACTCTTCTTCAGGCATCTGTAAAATATCCATGGCTCAGGATCAAACACTACCTTTTACAAAACCAAGAACTTCTATCTCCTCTTTTCCCCAACCTCATCTCGAGAAGGAAAATCTTTGTAAATTCTACTATTGGCTGTTTCGGCAATAGAATTTGCTGTTTCTGGAACACAAATACTGTGTCCATTTTAAGAAAGCCAGATAGAAAACTACCCAGTCTTCATCAGTGTGAGAATGTGACAACTCCTCTAGCTGGGGATCAGCTCCTTGCAGAAGAGTCTGAAGTTTATTAAAGCTAATTAGAAAGTGGCAGACAAGTTGGCTATGAGGAGATCGTAGAGACGTGTAAACAGGAAAGGATTTTTGACAGTGGGGTCTTTGAGCAACATCTGAACAGCATGCACAACAAATTAAATATTATTACCATTTTAATAACAGGGGTGGCACGAGGGTGGCAATGGGGAACCAATGTCTGAACACTGCAAGGGAGCTTTTGTCAGACAACTTGATCCTACTGCCCAAAGCTAAAGCATTAAAAATTCAGGGGGAATTCTCTCACTTACTTACAAATGCCATGAACAAAAGGTGGCCAAAGCCAAAGCACAGGCAAGGTTTGCAGCGAAATGAGAAAGGCAACAACCAGCAGGCATCACAGGGTCTGTGTGTCAGTGAAGCCTGTGAGTAAATCAGGGTGACTGCAGTGATTTCCAGGGAGCTGTGCCCAGCCCCAGCTGATGTGACCCCAGGGCTGATCCTGCACTGAGCAGGATGCTGGACAAGGTTCCCCAGGGACAGAGGGATTCTGGGGCTTGCTCTATGCCATGATTTTGCTGCTGACAGGGGAGAACACTAACAGCTTTGTTTATATAATTTAAACTCCTACTGGATTCTACTTTGTCTAAGACTTATGACTGTCAAAGGAGGATAGAAAAGAGAGAGAAAAAGGGGATTTTGTGTTTTGTTCTCGTTCCCGCTGGGGAGCAGCAATAAAGCACCCGAAGTATTGACTGCACAGCTTAACCATGTCTGCGTCACATCTGTAAAAAGACAGTGCCACAAAAGTTTTGCTGGGTCCAGCTCAGCAGGCATTGAAAATTCCTCTCCATATTCACAAATTTCATACATATTAAGTGTGAACAAACAGTATTTTGCTATGTTTTTTTAATAATAGATAGGTCTGCTTTTAACTTTCTGGGGAAAGAACAGGGGAATGTTTGTGCCATCATAACTCAGCAATCCAATTGTCATGTAAGCATCAATATTCCTGTGGTGCTTGATCTTTTTTTTTTTTAAAGCAAATGATACTGGAAATGTTCTTTCCTCCTCTACTCAGGATTTCCTCACAAGTGGCAGAAGGTAATGTGGTAGCCATAAAATACTTTCATTGGCCTAATTGCAATTTATTCAGCATTTACATTATTTAAAAGTATTTTTCCTCAGCAGTACCAGTTTAAAGGTGGTTCAAAATTACTGTATTGCTCATCAACATTACAAAATAAGTCATTAGATGAAGGCTAATTTGATCAGCTTTTGCTTTATTCTTGACTTCTAATTACCATTACATCCATGTCTATAAAGCTGGAAACGAAAGAAAACAAACACTAGATGCATATTATTCAAGCTCTTGCCTAAAAGCCAACTGTAACTAAGGGTATTCAATGGTTAATACTAAGTCAAAACAAGTCATAAAGTCTGGTGTCATTAAATCCCATGTATTACACTTTCTATGAAATGTTGAGCACTGAAGATGACTGTATTGGTATTTCTGATGCAACCACCCCCCCAGTACTTCTTAAGATAAATGTCCATTTACACCTGGGAAAAACTTATAGACACAAATAAATATGATGTACAAAGGAGAGAGTTATTTTTCTTTAAGAAGTTGAGTTTGGGTTTTTTCGGTGGTGTTGCTTGCAAAATAACCTTGAAAATGTAAAAACTTGTAAATGACTGTAAGTTCTCCTGTTCATCCTGTGTCATTCCTACTTGGTAGAAATTTGCTACAGGTAGAAATGCCTGTTATCTGCTTCATTTCCACAATCACAAAGACTCAGAGCTCTGAGAACTCAAAATTCAGTTCTCTAATATAGGTTTGCTAATAAAATAAAAATTAATCATCATGAACCCCTCAGCTTTGTACAATAGCACAGGTCAGGTTAAGGTTGCCTCCTCACCAGATCTACATTTATGACCTTGTTGCAGAACCTCTAATAAAGTTCAAGGGAAAAGAATGATATTTTTGTCCATTTACATAAATCAGTGTGGATCTTTAAGTCTTTTTCAAGTATGAATAGACCAATTTAAAAAACACAGACTGATAGAACCACTCAAATCAGTTCTTCAAAAACACTGCTAAATCTTAAAGGCCAATGGCCAGTGCAATAATGCATTAATGCATTAAGACCTAAGTATTTAGAAGTTTTAAGTATCTTACTTATGAATGCCTATGAATAAACACAAAGGCCTGGAAACTCTTACATTAAATACAGAATGCTGTAGTATCATTGATTTCTGAGACAGTCCTGGTTCACGAGCACGCAAGTGAGAGGAGAGGCAAGTCCAGAAAAACATCCTCCAGAAATACAGATGAGGAAAAATAGCCACAAGGCAGATTTTACTTCTCTTCAGTGTCAGATAACAAAATTTTGATGTACTTCTTTTTTTTTTTTTTTTTTTGGAAAAGAAGAATTAATCCAGTGGGATTTGTTGAGGAAAAAATGCCATTTCAAAGTAGTAAACATCAGTGTCTCAGTGTAAAAAGAAATCTCCGTAGCTGTCATATGCAATAGAAGAGGTTGGCCTTTCAATACGCTTTGTATTCCTGACATGCAGATACACATTAATGTGCCAGCTACAGTGCTCTAGTAAAAACATCTTTTGCAATTCCTAATCCAGCCTCCCAGAAATGAGTGTCTGACACTAAACCCCTTCGAACAGCTTAGGCTCTCAAGTGGGATTTGTGTTTTATATGTACTTGTCATTGTAATGGAAAGCACATTGTCCTAATGCCAGGTTCTTAAAGCAAGGAGGGTCCTTTACAACAAATAGTTATTCCAGGATTTACACAGCAATGGCAGAGAGGTTTCTCTTAAGGATGGATTTTAGCTAATCACGTAAAAGCATTCCATGCATCCTTTTTTAATGCAAAATAAGGATGAGATTGAGGCCACCTTGGTTGGGGCTCTGAGCATCCTGGTTTAGTGGAAGCTGTTCCTGACCATGAAGGGAGGTTGGAATGAATTTATTTTTAAGGTCCTTTCCAATTGAAACCATTCTATGAAATTTCTATGAAATGCAGTGTACTTATAAAAGCTTTTGTTGATTATGGCAATAGGCATAATTATGCAATAGGACTGTGGGGTTACCTGTGGAATTAAAGTCACAAACCAGTCAAATCCGTGAACTCTGTCTATGTATGGAAGGCTGAAAATATAGTGGAATTTCAGTAAGAAATCTGGTCATTGCTTCCTTTATTCCGTCTTGAACTTCAGTTCCTAAGTTTTTCTGTCGTAAGACTGATAATCCCTGGTCACTGACTTAATGCAGTTTCATTGAACATGTAATAATTCCAGAATATAACAACTGGGATTGAGGACTCACTGTCAGGTCACTCTGGCAATGAAGTCACCTGTAAAATGTATGTGATAGTCAATGGAGGCTCCTCAGTGAGGAAACACTTTCTCAACTTCTTCAGCAGCTTGAATAGGCATCTACATATATCAAAATCTTAAGGGGAAAACCTTATCTCCATGAACCCTGGGAAATTACCAAATAATCTCATAAAGGGGTGAAAGAGCACTGGGGGAGGTGAGGACGTCTCTATCCAGAACATTCAGGGAGATGTAACTTCTAATCCTTAAAATGCATGGTAAAGTTAAAATGCTCCACACAACCATTTTGTTTATTTTTTTTCCTGAACCTGTTTGTACATTGGAAGCTAAAGTCATAAACATTAATAAGAATTTAACAGCTGAACTGATGTAATAATCCCTGCCCTTTAAAAGAAGTAATCCTTTTCTCTCATAACCCTATCCTTGTCTCTCCCTCTTAGTGCATTTATTTTGTTCTCTGAGTTTGCTTTCTGCCATTCAAATGCTCTCATATGGCTCACCAAGGAGAGGAACCAGACAAAGGGAGGGAAGTGGAAGGAAGGAGTACGTGATCAAGAGTGAAGGAAGACTCTAGGGGAGGTGGAACTTTCTTCAGTAAAAGGTGGAACTTTCTTCTAACCCTATCCTATTATAAACAGCTGTATCTCCACAACAGAGCGATTCTGTGGGAAATGCAAAAGGTGAGAAGGCTTTGAGATGGAGTGAGAAAAACAGACTTCAGAAATAAAGCAAAGATTTTAGGTTCAGCTGCAACAGCAAAAGCCAGAAGGTAGAAGAAGATATAATTATCTAGACAGCAAGGACATTAAAACAAGGGTTAGTGTTTCTAGGTTTGGCTCAGAGAAGTCTTGAAGCTGCATAAAATGTGCTTAGCCAGATAGTTAAATTTCAAGCTTAATAATGGAATATTGTGCATTGTTGTTATAAGGCATACAAGCGAGCATTGTTTGTAACAGGTGTATGTGTGCTTTTCACTGATTAAAAACTACTGGTGAAAGTAGTTGCCTGTAAACTTTAGAAGTCTAACCAGAAGTTAAGATAAAAAATGTTTTGTATGAGACAAAACTTTTGTAAGAAGTAGGAGACCAATCAAAAGTATAAAAGGTGGCTAGAGAGGAGGAAGAGAAAGGAAGCCAAAAATCTACATGATTAAATTACAAGTGAGGTCCAAATTAAACTACATCAGGTCTGAAAGGTATGAAAATCTTGAAAATTAATGCCATTGGCTAAAAAACTTTTAAGAATGTTCTGCAACAAAGAGACTTTTGGCTGCTGGTCCAGGCGTAAGCTGTGTACCACCTCTTGTGTAACTGAAGCTGATGCCTGAATGAAATAATAAAAAGCTCCTGGAATGCCTGCCTGGGCCCCCGTCCCATTCACAATGTACACCGACAGGACTCCTTTGAGCTGACAAATTGGATATATCAGTTCAGTGAAAACACGCTACTGAAGTGACTCCGTGGCCTCTTATACTCCAAATCCCTTATTTAGAGATACCTAAGCTGTGCTGAGTGGGATGGGACTTGGACAGATCCTGTTCTGTGTGTTTGCTCATTCTGCTGCAGGCACCTAGTACAGAAGGATTGTCAGCTTCAGCAAGACTCTGTGAGAGGTTTTAGTACACATTTATCTGACAGTGAAGTCTGACAGGGCACAGAACAAGCAATTGGACTAAAATATAGCTCTCAGAACAGGTTGCTGTACAGACAATCTTGATCTCTGAATCAAACCTAGACATTTTCCCTGTGTGTAATGGCAGTGTGAGTACTCAGTATAAAAGCTTAAAATATTTGCCACACATAAATGATACCTGGAGATGTGTCAGGATGCTTGACCAGATCCAATCAGAAACCAAGAGAAGACCACAATGATCCAACCATCAGAACTAGGACAGACATCTTTGGTTTTAAAATACATATTAAAAAACCTTTAGCAGTTTCACTGAGCAAGACCACCAGCCATAAGTTAATGCTTCATGCAAGATTAAATGGCATCTTTCTGTTCAAGAGGAAACTCAGTCTGTTTTATTGCAGCCACCGTAATGGACACAGCCCACTAACAGCAGAGAATTCTTCACTGATCAGTGCAAATCCAAGAGGATTTTGTGTCCTCTTTGCAGAGGTAAAACAGGGCTGCAGACACCACTTATCTGCCCTAAGTGCCGAGTGGCTGTCCCTGGCAGCAGGGCTCTGACCTGGGGTGGGTGTGATGGGGCTGTGGCTGCTGGGCACTGCAATGAGCTAAGGAACAACCAGTGTGGGAGCTCAGGGGTGAAAGGTGAGTGCAAAGCAGAAGGCAAGGAGCCCCTGGTGTCTGCTAACACCATGTACCACTGTAATGCCTTGGATGGCTTTTAAGGCGCAGCCTGAAGCCAAATCAATTTTCTACAGTTTGCGCTGGACAGAGACCAGTTACTAATCTTCTTTCTCCTCTTTCCTGCTGCTTAACAAGGCTACAAATAATGGTTTTTGGTTAAAATTACTCTCTGAGACCTATCCACATGACTTTCAGAGTAGAAACCAAAGTTAACTTAAATGATCAAAAATCGTTTATGTTTCAAGGTGAAATGTCTTTGAAATTCACAGAAAAGAAAAATCCTGGTTAAAATTAATCCAGAAATACCAGTGTTTTGTGGCCACTGTAAGGGTCCCATCTGGATTTGCAATCATGTAAAAGAATCAATTAGGAGTCAAATTTAAAACATTGAGAAAGAAGTAAAGGGAACTCCTCAGTATGTATTCAGATGTTGCAGAACACTTACCATCATTCTGGCATTGCCAAACAACTATAAATCTATTTAATTAACCTGTTAAGTGGGGTTTGTACCTGCTCTGCATTGCTAGAGAATCAAAACAGCTGGAGCACAATGACAACTCTGCTTGTGTGAAGGTTGAGGCTGATTAGGTCTTTAAGAGGCAGCTCTTCCTGATACTGTTATGTGAAAAACATCCCCCAACACCCAGAAGTCTACATAAAATTACGAATGCAAACCTAATAAATGTGCTATAAGAGAAGCATGGAGTTTCCTCTTAAGGCCTACTTCTCACTCTGAAGTATGTTTGAATGGTGGTACTAATGTCATAGACCTGCTCTGCACTTATGGTACACAACACTTGGTAATGCAACCAACTTCCGTAAAATATTTAAATATTTTCTCAATTTCAGGAGAAGGGGTCACTCATGAACCTCTTATGTACAGTGTTGAGGTGAAATATAAGCCTGGATATGCACAACACATAACCTTTCCAGCCTTGTCCAGTGTCAGATTGAAAGGAAGGGAAATTTCCTCTGGTTATACCAAATACATAATACAAAAAGTCAATTTTTGCTCTCAGTTCTCGATTAACTTTAGAAATATAAGAAATATTGTTGAGTTCTCAAATCAAAATTATCTTTCTATGCACTCCATTAAATGTCTCTATTTTAACTTCACTCACACATAAAACACCTTTACTACTACCTGCTGACCAGAATCTGTAAGACAAAAAAGTTGTGCTGAAAGTTTTGACTTTGATAATACATACAAAAAAGAAATTTTTACAAATATTTTGTATGTATCTTGTCTCTTTGAAAAACAGTGTTTTTTCCCCTCTTAATGTAGGTTTTCATTACTTGCCAAGCGCTTTTGGTCAGCTGCTTACTGAAATCCATCTCTAATACAATTTTAAGTATTGTGAAACAGAGACAATATTTTTTCATCTGCGCTGTTTCATTAGACTGGGGAAAAGAATCAATAGTCCCTTATTACATGAAGACATAATGCCTTGGATTGAAACAGTGACAGAGGTTAATCGATATGAAATGAGTTCACTCAAGGATACCTAAGAACAGAATGTGAATGACCAACAAGTGGCACAGCTTTCTACTACAGCTCTGCTCTTTGGCACCTAGAGAAGAACACGAGTTGTGGATCTGGATTATTATAAAATGTAGGTTCCTTATATGGAAGAAGCCCAGGGAATGTCTAATACAGAGCAGCTTCAGACTCACTGATTACTTATTATCATGTTATCATGTATAAAATTGCACATAATTTATTCCAGTATGCATAGTTACATGTGCATGAAAACTGTTAATCAATTTTCTTTTAACTCATAGAAATGTCTGAAAGAAAAGTACAAAAATACTTGGAATAATACCTTTGATTTCAAGCTACATCAGGTAAATTTCTGTCAGCAAACTCAGACTGCATCTGATACATCAAATGCTTCTGGAGCCCCTTTAGCTAATATAGAATTAACATGGATTCAATTCCAAATGTTAAACTTGCAGAGATTGTGAAGAGCCATTTGTCTAGAGAAAATCAGGCATGTGACAATTTGCATCATTCCAGAAGTCAATGAGGAACTCTAGAGGAATTCTTGCTCACGTGCCTGCTGCAAACCAAAGGAATTCACACAAAGGTGCTCAGCTCCACCTCATCTCACCAGCTCTGGCAGTGAAACTGCAGCACTATGGGCTGGGAGGTTACACTCTGCTAGCATTGGCTCATCTTTGTGTGTCAGTTCAAGTGCCTAAGAATTCAGAGTTCCATACTGCAAACTCTGTAAAGTCTTATGTAAAAATAGATTAATACCAGTTCACTTCTGCAATGAATGTAGCCACTGCATGGCTACAGCTCAGTGAAATCACCAGCATCTACAATAAAAGCAGGTTTTTTGAGAGATTCCTAGAATGCATACTCTAATTTCTTCCCTGCAATATTTTAGGATCACACTGAGTGATGATCATTTGGAATTTATGCTCATGTCTTACTTCATAATGCTGAAAGGTCAGGCTTGATCACAAGCTCTCCAGAAAAACTGCAGAGCAAAATACAAAGGGCAATACATAAAATTAAACATTTGAGAGAAGTTTGACTCGTAGAAGCAAACCCCTTCCTTTGTGAACCTGTAAACATTACAGCAAAGTAATGCAAGCACTGTTAAAAATCAGTTATTAATTTCCCATTTATTTCCACAACAAACGATGGACAGATTTGAAAAACAGTAATGAATTTAAAGTGGTTAAGACATGAAGATGAATTAACACAATCCTAACTTGATTACTTGGAAAGTGAATCAGAGATTCAAAATAGCTGTTTTAGACTAAGAAATATATTATTTGATTGTAGTAAGTAAAATCTGGAGGCACAAGGTGAGGACAAATATCTTTGGTAGGCTTTTATTAAGCAGTAGCAGGTCATGTGGTAATTAGTTTCTAATAAAGGTATTTAATTTATGTTTTAAAGCCTAACCGGAAGTTAAGATAAAAAATGTTTTGTATGAGACAAAACTTTTGTAAGAAGTAGGAGACCAATCAAAAGTATAAAAGGTGGCTAGAGAGGAGGAAGAGAAAGGAAGCCAAAAATCTACATGATTAAATTACAAGTGAGGTCCAAATTAAACTACATCAGGTCTGAAAGGTATGAAAATCTCGAAAATTAATGACTCATTACATGAACAATGACACCTGGAAAATGAGTTGATAGGAGAACGGAGTGTGGGGTGTATGACACCACAAGGAAATCATCTTCTACCACAGCACATACAGAAACCCACAAGTGACATATTAGGGGATTTTTGTTCTATTCAGAAATCAGGCTCTTGAAATTGTCTCGTTAGAGAACAACAGCTGTTTTGATAGTGAAATAATCGAATTTATTCACCTCCTTCACTGAAATTAAAGACCTTACTCCACCATTACCCTGAGCAATAAAATTAAAGGGAGAACAGCCTAGACTGTATTACTGGTACTGTAATATTTGAACTACAACCAAGAATTTTACTAAAAGTGAGGGCTCCTCACTCATTAATTTTCTGTCTTGTGCTGCAAGCACTGCAGTTGAAATGTCATGTTTTCTGGTTTCTTCCAAATCCCTGTTCTACAAGAGCAGAGGTCTGACAGTTTCACTGCAATCAGACTTTGCTACTCATTCAGGCTTTTCATTAAATTACTAGAAAAAACAAAAATACAAACAAAGCTGGCATGAAATTAGGTTACACACTATGAAATTACTTACAGCAGCCCACCAAGCCCTGCACCAGGGAAAGTCACAGTGTCTGAGACTGCAGAATTTATGCAGCCTGACTGTACTACATCTGCAGGCCGACAGCTGGTTATTATGTACACCTAATTTATCCAAGCTGTAAATACCACACGTAGAGAAAGTGTATTCACCTAAGGCTTATGGTTCAGTTGGTTTAGTATTTTATGTTTCAAATAAAATGCAGAATAAATTACGAGCAAATCTTCTCCACACTTGCTCAACAGTGCATGATGCTCCAAAGAGTAAATACACTAAATGGAGCAACTTTGATCTAATTACAAATCTGGCAAAGAACCCTATACCCAATTGTTTTTGAAAACAATTGCAATAATAATTTTAAATCCCAATATCCCTAATCATTCTAGGTAAATGACAAAAGATATTGGAACAATTAGACTACAACTGACAGCAAAGGACTACTTACAGCCTACAACCACTAGGAAAAAATCCCAGCAGAGTGGTTTCTTGCAAGGGGTACTGAAATTACTTGAATATTTGTTAGCTCAGACCCTAAGAAGAATACCAAGAAAGTATAGTAGTAATAATATTTTGCATACCTATGCTAATTCCCATTCAGGTATCACTCAGCATATGCAAACCGTGACTTAAACTCTACAACGGCCTTACGAGGATATGTCTAAGCATAATTGAATAAAAGTAAATTGACTCTGGAGAAAAGCATTTGAGGAGGGAGATTCTCTAGATAACAGTGCTCAATCTCACTGAAAAACAGAAGGCAGCTATTCCAAAGAAACCTTTTTGAATTACAAAAGCCCCATGCATATACAGAAATGCTGAGCAAGTTTCTCTTCATGTTGCTTCCAGGATTAAAAGTCAATTTTTCACTTTCTCTCAATTCTCAGTGCCCAAATCATAGAAAGGCCTGGGTTGGAGGGGACCTCAAGGATCATCTCATTCCAACAGGTCCCTCCTCCACATGCAAGGACATCACAGACCAGACCAGACCCAGAGCCCCATGGAACCCAGCCCTGAACACAGCCAGGGACGGGGCAGCCTCAGCTTCTCTGGGCACCCTGTGCCAGGGCCTCACCACCCTCTGGGTTAAGAATTTCTCCCCAACACTTTTACCCAAATCTCTCAGCTCTTAGTGTGAAACCATTCCCTCTTGTCCTCTCCCTGCCTGCCCATGTCAAAAGTCACTCTCCCCTTTAAGTACTGGAAGAAATGAAGTCATTGAGGTCTCCCTAGAGCCTTCTTTTCCTCAGGCTGAACAACCTCAGACTGTCTCTGCAGGAGAGGAGCTCCAGCCGTCTGAGCATCTTTGTGGCCTCCTCTGCACCTGTTCTAACTGACTCAGATTTTTTTTTTTTTAAATCAAATTGTTTAGTATTTTTCGGGCTTATCAGGCTTGTGTAAGAAAGAGGGTATAAAAATCTACTGGTATTATGCCTTCTGAAAAAAAAAAGTTGAGCTGTTATCCCTGTCTCCTGTGGCCATCCCTCTTCACTCAAAAGGAATACGAATCAGAAATTTTACAGATCTTTCTAAAAATTAAAACTGACAACTTAAAATGAAATACTAATATTCTCAAACTTGTTTTTAGTGAGCCAATAATTTTGAAAACTACTTGCTTCATAGGGAAGAATATCAGGTGTGGGGGTTTTAATATTTGGGAAGAAATACAGCAATAAAAATTGAAAAAACCCCAAGGTTCTGGAACTACTTAGAAAATTCATTCTAAATTCAACCACCAACAAAAGCAGGTCATTACTTTGCCAACTTGAACTCCCTGAGATTGCTAAATCAAGCCATCATTTCTTATTCTATCAAAGAGGTGTGCAAAGAAATACAGTAAGAGCCAGAGTAAAATTCCCCTACCTGCCGTCAGTCTATTATGCCTTTACATTTCTTGTGAATATATTTCATCTTATCCAAGTGTTCATCCTTGCTCTCGGCTTGTTGCTCTTTCTCAGACATCACTTATTCAGATTGCATGTATTTATCTTCTTAATGTTACCTCATAAATCATTCTCGGAGATAAAATTCTTGGTTTTCTTCATTCTTATTCTCTCTTCATTCTCTCTCCTTTGGTTCATCTCTTTTCAAACAATTTACATGTATTGGTTGTTGTTGAATGCAAAATCTTAATAATACTTTAAAAAGCTGATTTTGGCGGGGTTGAAGAGGAACAAAACTATTCAACAACAGTTGGATTTTTTTTAAAACAATGACTGATACCTGCAGCAGTTTCTGGAGAAGTTCCAAGCAATCTCTCCCATTATTGTAAATATTATCCCCCCATCATTGTACATAGCTGTTCCTCTGAGTTTTATTTGCACCCTGTGACATTACAATTGTACAGCACACAGAATGCAAAGATTCCTATAAAGCAAATATGGGGCAATATAGTGGCCTTAAATGGAGTCTTCTTTAGCTTAGGCTATAAAATCCTATGACAAAGATAGAATTAAAAAATCCAAGTTATCCTCTAGAAATGGAATCTCTCCATTTCCTTATAAAGAATCTAATTCTCCACTCACAGAATTAAAAATCATTAATATAAAAAAGCCATAGATGGGATTTGAAGCTGAAAAGCCCTCGATGGGTCAGCACAGTTGAACCAAGACTAAGCACAGACACTGTGTGCACTTGCCACAGGCTTCTGCCACAGCACTGTGCGAGACAATTTAGAATGCATAGCAGAGAATTATATGCAGTGTATATGTTGGATGTTTAATGTATATACTGTATAGCTATGACATGCTTTATACAGTTATATACACCATATTTATAACACAATTGTCATATATTATGTATGTAACATATAACACATAATATATCACAAATCATATCTCTCATAATATATAACATTATATATACAGTACATGTTATATGTTTAACTTGTGAGAGTGTGTTTTTGTGTGCACCACAAATCTCAAGCAGAGCTCCTGCTGTTTAAAACACTTGCTGTTATAAAATGTTATGACTTTAGCATGTTCAACCTCAAAATTACTGTTCAATTAATCTGTTAAGACTGTTTTGAACCTGTTGGCCTTGATGCAATTTTCCGTTCTTATTTTCCACAAATGATTTTCATTCTCTAAGCTTGGCCTTAAAATTCTCCTTAAGCTGTTGGATGAATTTTGCTGGCCTGTCACCCCTCTAGCATTTTTTGCTAAATTGTGGTACACATTAACTCCAATATAATGTCAAATACATTACTCTGAAACAGCTTTTTGACATCTAGAATCATCAACCTGGTTAACCAGGTTAACCTTTTATCTCTTTCTCTCCATTTTCCTTTAAGCAGTTTCCTGTCTTAAAAATGCTTTAGGAATGAAATTTCCTGGATGCCATTCTTACATAGAGAAGTTAAATGTAGGTCCATTTTGATCTCTAGAACATCTTGAATCAGATCTAAATTAAGTGCTACATCTACTTTTGAAGATTTCCTGACTGATTTCTCCAAAAAAGACTGACTCAAATTTTAGATATATCAGAAGCAATCATTCTGCCCTGCTACAACATTTATCCAATATTTATGAAGCTGCAACTGTGCCTTGCAGCCTTCTTAATCTTTTGTGTTTCATGTTCTTTCTCCCTTACCATCATTGTGTGGAGAGAGCACAGACCTGAGGAGATTCTCTCTGGAATTGGACACTACATTTAAATCCATGGAGACTCTGTGGTACTGCTGAAAGAGCCACCTTAACTCTCTGCTCTGGCTCCATGTTTTGATGTATCCTGCCTGTCGTGAACTGTAAAATCCACAGTAAAGGTACAATGCAATGTCTACTTTGGAACTATTTGATGAAGCATTCCTATCGAGGTGATGGTTTTATTGCTGTGCTCATTTAAATGCACCCAGTTAAATTCAGTTGTTCAGGAACAACCACTGCCTGTAGGAACACAGAAGGGCACATGTGCTGAAGCCTATTCACACGTACCTTTCACAACTGAACATGTGTAAAAATGTTCTTTCCCATTTCCCACTCCCTTGTTTGCTTAGTTAGTATCTGTGTGCTATACCTTTTTCCTGGAATAAGTAGGATTTAAAACTCAATCCTGAAATTAAAGGCCCTCCTGTACCATATGCTATTTGTATCAAGTGGCTGAATCCAGAAAATGCTTTAAAAATAATACAAGTAAGCATATATTATTTTAGAGACACTCAGGACCATTTAAGAGAAGAAATAAACGCATTCTGGTCCCTAATTTATCTTTCCTCTTTCCTCTTCCTCAAGTCAGTTATGCAGGTTTTGCCTCCTCTCACCATGTAGTAGCTTATACAGCCAGCTACTGTAATGTAATAACTTATTTCTTCTTGAAAAGAGAAATTATAATCTACAGATGTGTATTTCGCATTTAAATTTTATAGCAACAATGAAAACCTCTCTTGAAAATGTAAAGCCAATACATGAAATAAAGTCTGTGTTCATACATAGTTCTCTTTCACGTGACATATCAAACACCTGAGTATTGGAAATCCTGAAGAAAATTCAGTTGGGCCACAATTGCAGACTGGTGGTAAAGCTGATAAGTGAAAGGCACAGAATCTGTCACAGTGGAAAGCCAGAAACAGAGCATGTCAATATTTTTTCCAGTTCACTGATATTAATGGTATTAGGATCAGAAAACTAATGGCTGTATAGATTGATTAGGAGTTTTGTTTGATTTAAATGCATTTATAGACTAAGAAAAACTTATTTTTCTACTTACCTCTACTAATCACAAACACTTGAGAAGGTTATTTAAACACCTTTATGGCTGCCCTGCAGGCCCTCGGTGCTTGTTTACTTGACATAATATGTTTTTCTGACTTTCCCATCATGTTTGCAAAAACAGCAACAAAAAGAATAAAAAGACATAAATTCCAAATAGCAGCTGCCTGTAGTTTGTTTTTCCATTACCCAAATTGATTTATAATGCCTGTAAGATGCATTTCGCTGTGGAGCTCTGTATGGTATAAGCACTCAGCAAGCTCATTCCATGCTGCTGCTCCATTCTCATCATCAAAGCTTGGGCTTGGTCTCAGCAACTTCGTATCAGTCAGCAACAGAGAGTTTACAGCCCAACTCCCACAGTACTGACCCAAACCATTAAAGGCTCAAAGTGCTCACATCAGTGGCGATTTGCACCTTGGAGAACTGAGCACTGTCAGAGCAGAATGGTGAGGCAAAGATGAGGCCCTAATAGCCAGCTAGGACTTGTCCACAAAATGACTCCATCTTCATAGAATTTTTCCTCAGAAGGCTTGTCTTGGAGTGAATATATGGTGTATCCTATATCGTCTGCTTTATGCCTGGAAAATGAATTTTATGCCTTTCTGTGTCTTTAAACTGAGCCTGAGAGGGGAGAGAAGAAAAAAGCCAAGTAGTTCTGTGTTTCAAGGTCACTACTCTTTGTTGTTCTGCTGCTGTTGGGGAGTGATAGCGGCTGGGGCAGAGAGAGAGGAAGGAGGAAGCACCTTCTTGACTTTTTCCAGCCAGCTCTCAGCCCTGTTTTCTTTGGGAGAAGAGAGATGGAGTTTTTTCTGGGACTTTGGGTTTCTTCTTTTTTTTTCCCCTCTTCTGGACTTGTTCAGAACATCAGAACATTGAACTCTCACTGAGAGGCTTCCCACTGGTCCCCCAACGCTCTGGGGAGGAGAGAGGCCACACCCAACTTTTTCCCACGTTTCTCTCTCCACAGTGAGAGATTTTATTATTTAGCATTATTATTCTTTTCCTCTGTGTTTATTAAATAAATAGTTTTTTTCCTTTTCACTTTCCTCCAAGGAAAAGTTTTTCCTGAACCTGGTGGGGAGAGGGGTAACTACAACCTGCTTTCCGTCAGGGGATACTCTCCTCTCAATTTGTCTCAAACAGGGACAAGGCTTTACTTACATCAAGAACAGGGATCAAACCTTTTTGCCCTCCAGCCATGTAAGCTGAAGGTTGTCTCCTCGTGTGTCTGTGTGTCTCCAGCACAGTCTCACAAATATGAAAACAAAGACAAAACTCTTTCATTGGTCAAGGAGAGCACCTTACCTAAACATCTTTCATTATTTACATTCTTCTCCTGGGAACCTACAGAAGTTCCCTTTTAAAAATGGAGTAACTGTTACATTTCGAGACAAGTTAAAAAAGGAATTGCTTTCTCCAGCTTTTTGCTGGGATCTCTCTATGATCCACTAAGGATTCAGCACCACAGAATGGCAGAGAGCTCCCAGCACGGGCGCCAGCAGCAGGGCTTGCATTGGAACCCACAAATAATCCCCATCCAAGGAAAACCACTCTGCCAAAAGCAGACACGACTTGGCTCCTGAACCCCGAACACCAAATACTGTGAGATTGCTACTCAAGTAATCTAATTCTGCTAATAAGGAGGGTCACTTTACTCAAAGTTTCCACTACAGTCTTCATATTACAACCTGTGATAAAGGGCAAATGTCCCTGATTCTACCAGTGCCCATCACTGCCAGAGCTCTTCTGAAGGCAAGAATCCCCAACGTGTACAGCAGGATGGCAATTTCAATATATCTTTAAAAAAGTATATTACCTCTGCCATTTAGCTATTCAATAATATCTCTGTTGGTGCTCTGTTTTCCTGTGAAATCCATTCAAATGCACATTGTTACCTAAGAGGATTAACTTTTTTCTTGTCCTAGCAGCATTTTCAGAAAGAAATAAGTTTTATACAAACATTTTAATAAAAGATTAATAAATCGGGAGGTTTCTCTAGGCACGTACATTGGGACAACAGTGCAATCACTGCAAGAAACTTGCTCTCATCTTTTACAGAAAAAAGACTTGAAATATATATTCAGGAATTAATATGTATTTCAGAAGTTTAGCAGCTCTCTGGTTGACTCTGTAGAAAACTACATTCTAACTTCTTGACAGACACTGAAAAAGTAAAAATCTGTTTGCATTTAGCACAGTGAAATGTTTTTCTTCTCCCAGTATTATTCTGGATGGAATGCCAAGTAAATAAAAAAGGGGCAGCAATGCCCTGTCGGAATCAGTCACGAGCCCAGTATTCAGTGTTGTTTCAAAATTCAGGCTCAAGGATGATTTGTACATCAAGTGAGAGTTTGCTCATAGATCCTGCAGACCCATATATGATACAAATCCATTTACTAAACTGAATCCATGGCAGGTTAAAGGAAAGTAATAAAAACAAAATTTAAAAAAATAGAAGCTACCCAAAAGAGTATCTTGAAGTGTTCACTTGCAGCAATCTGACAGTGCTTTGACTGCCATACGTACAACATCATTATACACTTTTGGGTCTTTTAGTTCACCCCTTTAACCCTAGATTTATTTGGAATGGCAAGTTAAACATATCAGCTTTTTAACACATCCACTTAATGAGCGCAATATTTACCACATACTTTTTTCCTGTCCTATTCCCTGATAAGGTTTGGTAGGAATAGATAAAAACCTTAAATTTAAAAAAATAGAAGCTACAGCTTCTTAAATTAGTAAGACTGCAGCTTCTCCAGACACAGTGAAAGGATAAAATGAGCAGAGTCAGATAAAACTATCCCCTATTCTTTTTTTACTACAATAGACTCTTTGGAGAAAATATTCTTTTTCTTTGCCCAAGGCTATATCCAGCCCTGCCTAAGGCAGTTTCTAAATTATTGATAATTTTTTTTTTATTCCTAACGTTTAAGAATTCATAGAATTCTAACACTAGAAATGAAATGGCATCCCAAGATTTCAAACATATAGTAATTATACTTAGGGTCATTAAGCAACTCAACTATAACAGTTTTGGTGATATTCCACATAGTGATCTCAATTCTGACTCTGAAAATTAAATTAAAAAAATTTAAATACTTAAACTCTCATTCTCTGGAGTCGAGAGTAAAAGACCCCAGAATATCCAGTCTGTGGGTCAGATGGACAAATCTACACATATTGGAGAGAGAAAGAGAGAGAGATAATCTTTTCTCTGCAAAAAAACTAGAAGAAGAAAAGTTCACTGCTTAATGATGAAAATTGTCATTAATCGAGTTAACAAAAATAATATACCCTGATCTTAATTATAAAAATTCTAGCTGTGCTTGGACTGCAGGTCAAAAACAGAAAAAAAAAAAAATAGTGAAAATGCCAAGGTATATAACTATGCTGATGGGGAAGAACTAATAATCACAAAGGGCTAAAGAGTCAGGAGCCACAAAGTTATGAAGTCACCCATTTGATTTAGTTAAACCAAGAGAGTAAAAAAATTGCTGTCATTTGTCTTGAGTCACAGTAACTCCAAACTTTTGGAAAATAAAGACTGGATGCATAATTGCATGAGTACTCTCCTTCTGGAATAGTACATCCTAAAAGGCAGGACTATTTTTGGAATTGGAGACTTGAAGTAGAGCTTAACACTTCTTTTTTGGCAACTGTATGGTGTTTTAACAGTTTGCACCCCCATTATTTTTGGCTTCAGGGATCTTTTTAATTAGGTTCATTAGTAAGTAAGGCAAACAGTCCATGAACTCCAGAATCACAAAGTGTTTATAATTGGATTACATAACTTTTATGATTGGATCTTCTCTAATGCAAATTTCTTTTCCATTTGGGAACTCTCTGGAGCAGCTAATGATTGCCTCAAACTTATTTATTCTTTGATATTACCCACTAAATGCTTTTAGAAAATACTTATTGAGATGCAACAAAATACTGCATTTCAGACCCAGTGTAGCAAAGAGGAGATAAAAAATAACTGAGCAGCCAGCGAAGAAACCCCAAAAGTAGTGCAGTGAGTTCAGTAATAAGTTGATTGTGAATAACCCACATATGGGAAACAAGTAACCCTGGGAAACAGGTCTGGCTTACTGTAGTCATCAATTTTCTGAGAGAAAGGGTATTTGTTCAGGAACTGGGACAACTAATTCTCTTACATAATCTTCATTTTCTTTACCAGTTTTTTTTCTCACCTCCCATGACAGAACTTTCTTACGTTGGTTAACACAAAAAAGCCAAAACTTTGCTTTGATTGCTGATGTTCTGCAGTCTCTTGTTTATGTTAAAGAGAAGCAAAGCAGATTGACACAACTCTCCTGTAGCTGGTTTGTTTGTAAAAGGATGAAGTATTACCAGCTATGCTAGATTCCATGGCCAGGAATCCATTCCTGAGAGGTGCAGTTTCCACTGGAATTAACTGATTTGGCAGAAATTCCCAGCCTACTTCCCAAAAAGTAGTTACATGCAGTTCCTTGATGCCACTCTTCAGAACAAACTCTCAGGAAAGCAGCAGATAACTCAGTATTTTATTTCAGAAATAAGCATAACCCAAACCCACCTGATTCAAGTTTAGCTCCCCACTTGCCATTAGAGTACAAGACTGGAGTGAGATTTCCAAATTTCACTCATAGGGGGTTACTTTTAAAGGGTATTTAGAAATAATATTGCAGAATCACAGAATGGTTAAGGTAAGAATAAACAGCAATGCCTTATGCAAACACAAAAATAAGCTACTAGTAAAGTTTGAGAGAAGTGTATTTTTGTTTGAAGGGTTGAAGAAAAAATTCCAAGCACAATTTCTTTTTTTTAAAAATCTGCATTTTATTTTTCTACAGAGTATCCTGAAAACTGAGACAACTGAAAGTGCATCTACTAAGAACAGTCAAAAAAATGTCATTCATGAGAGTCTCAATGCCTCCCATTTCTACCCCACCAAGCTTCTTTCACATTTTTTCCCCCAACACCAATTTGAGAGTAGAAAGGAACTCGTTGTATAAAATTGCTTTGGCATTTAGATGGATATCTGCATATAAATTAATATGTTAATTACACTCATATAATGAGATTTGCAGAGAACACTTAATGCTAGCCTTGAGTAGTGGATGTGTCGAAACATCAGGCTCTTTTTAAAACTTGTCATTTATATAAACTTATAAATCATAAAAAAGTTGAATTTATTTTTATGCTTTTTTTTAAAAAAAGATAATCTCTTGGAAATATTACAACCTAAGCAGTAGGAATTGCCAGGTCTGATAAAAGAGAATAAGAGCAAAACCAGACAAGAGAAGGATCACCAATATATCTTCATGATTAAAAGCATTTATACTTTATCTGATCTTCTAGGTTGCTGCTACTTTGTTATGGTCAGATATTCAATAGTAATGTACAAAATACCTACATACACTAGAGTCAAGTTTTTAAAAAAAATTAAACAAAAATTCTTGAATTTTCAGGGGATAAATCTTCTGCACTTCTGAAAAGTTTTTTCCTTTTAAAATCATGGAGAGGAAAACCCCACAAACTCTGGAAAATCCTAATTATATATAGCATATATGCTATACAGTTATACCCCTTCCACCAATCAATAGGCTATCAATGTAAAACAATCTATAAATTTAAGTGCCTATGGAGCTGTAACAATTCCAAGTTGCTGTGGGTATTTTTAATTGTATTATGTTTAATCGAAAATCACAAAATACAGCTCTATGTTAATTACTCATTTTTATCTATGCAGAAGATGAATTTGTATAACACTTGCTCCTGTTAACAGTGCAAGGTTATCCCAATAAATCCAGTATTGAAGTTATTTCAATACTGAACAGTTAAGTCCTCAATAAGAATCATTAACTATCTATTCACAGTAATAGGGAAAGCTGAACTTTTGACCTCTGGGGAGAGGTGGGAGGAAGATCTCTTACTGGGTGATTCAAAGATTTCTGATATATGTTTGAGTTTCTGGTATTTCAACTACAGCTTTGAACCAGATCTAAGGCAAGCAGTAAAAAGAAACTTTTCTTCAAAAATAATTTAAAAAAATGAAATAGAAGTTAGTGTCTCCTTGGGCATTACATTTCTTTGTCGTCTGTAGGGAAAACATTAAGAGAATTTACAGATTAGGGAGAAAATATACTAACAGCAAGATAAAATTTTTACATTTTCACTAAGATTTTTTCAGTGAAAATGCTTTTACTTTTTTTTGGTCACACTTTCTTGGAGAAGGACAAGGTGTCAGCAGAGTGGGGTTTCAGCCATGAGATCAGTCCAATCTGCCCTGCAGTAGAAGGCTTCTCAGTTACACCAGGGAGCTTTGGTTTATGAAACAAACACAAGAATGAAATCAATTAATAGGAAGTCTCCAAGCTTTCAGCACAGCCAAAATTCCACCCACTCGGTACCACATAATGCTGACTAACACTGACCATATTTCCTTTTCTCCACCTGACTCGCTCACCAAGAAGCTTCCATTCTTTTCCCCCACAAACGTTGTCCTGAAAAAAATTTACTAGCAACATAATTCAAAAACCAGGAAAGACTAATTGTTCTTTTTCTCATTTTATTCTATGTGCCCTGCAGTAATGTACTTGCAATGTTCAAATAAATGACAGGACAAGCTCTCTGGTCTTGTTAAGTTTTTTAGGCACAGCATTTCTACATTTTAGCATGATATTCCATTACTCACACTATTACCTACAGACCCACACAATATAGCATTAGCATGACTTCTGGCTTCCATTCCCCCCAGTTGCTTAGTGGATTTGTCTCTTTCTTCCTCACAGGTGCTGCCTTGTGATTTTAGAAGTTCTCCCACTGTTTTTATCAAGGACACGCTTACTTTTCTACTCACACAGTTGCCCTAATCACAAAGATGGAATGTAGTTATATTTGTCTTAATAATTAATTCAGTATTCAATATAAGCTGCAGAATATTAAGAATTCATGTGGTGTTCATGTGAATGTCACAGGTATTTCCACAGGAGTTCCACTATAATCTAGCACATTTCAAATCCAGTTGGCACCATGGCCTGATACAGCTAAGAATGTCTGAGAAAGCAAAGAGCTCTTTTTGCTTTTTTTTTTGCTCTCTTTGTTTTGAGACAACGCCATAAATTTTCACATGACAGGAAATAAAGGGTAACATCCAAATCAACACTGCATATAAATATTCCAGTCAGGAAGCATGAGAATGAGACAAGTGTACTCTGAATTTTTCATCCATCTCTGTACTCAGAATCCATTCACATGATGAAGGAGGGGAAGGAGGATCCATATGAAACTATTTGGATCACTTATAATTTCCGAACAGTAAGACTGATCTGTACTCCTCCTTCCATATATTAAGGGATGAAAAGGTTCTAGCAATACAACAGTCAGTGTGAGTTTCATTAAAATAGATTAGATTAGTAGTAATAAGCCTTAATCCCTTCCAGACTTCATCACTAACACTTTTCTGATGTCAGCACAGCTGTGTCTAAATGACTGCAAAAGATCAAAGCTCTGCAGTCCCCACACATATCGGCAGTAATGGAATGGAACTGCTGTATCAATTATTGTAAATGTAGTGTAAACTCTCCCAGATATTCCCCTTAATGAGAGGCTGCTCTGTTTGGAGACACCGCTCACAGTGACAGCTACAGTATGAACAATTTATTACTCTTTGGTGTTGAAACTAAAGCTTTTTCTGTGTTCAGTGAATATTAATACAAGCTCGACAGCTGGGCTGAGCCCCATCTCCGACTCACTGTGTCTGTGGGAACATCAACATTTCATAACTTTCACGATCTGTGCATATCCCCCAAAGAGTTCCCTTTTCTCTGATGAAGTACTTTAATTGCTGCCATAGAATATTGTTCTAGACAGTATAACACTAACTCTAAATAATAAATTTATTCTCTCTATCTTCTCATTTGGCAAAAAAAAAAAATCACCTTACAAATTTGGGGGATTTTTCTTGTACAGTTATCACAGGTGCTTTTGGTTTTAATCATCCATTTTGAAAATTAAAACAATAAACAAGCCATTAAAGTATCATTTTATAACAAAATCCTGTCCAAAGTTCTTCCATTACTGAATTCTTCCTTAGGAGTTTCTTTCTATTAAAATAATATTGATATGGTCTTATGTATGATGCATGCCACTGATATGCATGACCAGGATACCCAAATAATATGGTAACAAAGAGATTATTCCATTCAACCACAGGATTTATGTTCACTGCAGCTGAAGAAATATGCACAATCCAAGAATAAGTGAAATTAAACAGATTAGGATATTTGGTGATAAGTTTAGAAATTTTTAACATACTTTTTTACTCCTAAATTCTATTAACAGTAAAGTAAGACCACATTAGTATGGATGAAAATGCCAGGTCAGTAACTGTGCTTTAGCAGTGAAAAGTAGTTTTTTGCTGTTTTTTAGAAACAGTAGAAGATTAATTGAGTAGAGCATGGAAATACAGAGAATGTACAAAGTTTTGAAATGCATTACATAACTGAGATGACATTATATAACAAAAGTGAAAATTGATAATTAACACTTTATCAAATTACATGTCATGACAATGGCACTTGTTAGCTGATTCTGTTACCTGCCATCATGGAGTAACACTACAATATTCTGGCAGCCAGTGTCTGTAGGATATGTTCAAGGTAAGTACCTGATATAAATTCCATGCACTCATAATACAAAACTCACTGAGGAAGAAAAAAACTCATGGTGCCTTTATCACGAACCTATCAAGCTGATTTGATAATCTTAAGGCACTATTTCAATATGCTTCCTTATATTTTCGCCTGACAGTGGATGCCTAGTCTTTCTAAAGATTCTGAGAACCACTTGAATTACCCATTATTCTTTTGGTGATAACCTCTGATGCTCATGCCTAAAAACAAATCAAAGTAAAGGGCACCTCTGCAGCCAGCAGGGAGCTCAGGTGATGACCCTTCAGTTAGATTCACTGGGTTTTTGACCAGACAGGAACTTGTAAAATAACTCTGTGCATTGTCTGGGACAGGACACCTTACACCTCTCACATCTGCAGACCCCAAGTTTACAGAAGCCCCTCATCTTATACTGAGGTGTTCTGCTCCAGCACAAATCCAGGGGAACACTGCTTCGACTGACAATGCTACACCTAGAGAGAGTGAAATTATTTGTGCTCTGTATAGAGTTTCATTTTTGTTTCTCTAGAAAGGAGAAATTCACAGCACCCTGACAGCTCCATTCAAGGTCTTGAGGAGTATTTTTTGTTCCCAGTACCTGCAGCTGTATCTCTCTACTGGTGTCCACCAGGAACACCCAAACTTGGGTTTGTCTAAGATTGTGACTGACCCCTAAGTCACAGGATGGCATCACACACACACACAAAAAATCCCCCAACCAAAAACAAACCAAAAAATTGCGTGACAGAAAAAAATCATGACTGTTGATAGTAGAGAGGCTTAGAGTAAAATTTCAATACAGTTTTTATCACTAGGAACTCGTCTTTAAAGTTCCTGAAAAAATTACCCATGCTGTAGGAACAGGCTGATAACTGAAGGACATGAAAAGGTCACACTGATTGGGAAAACTCAGCCTTTGAGCCAAACTGTTTTACATCAGTGAAGACTCACACCCCATATATTCTGAGCAGTCTGCACTGAAAGCAAATTGTGTTTTATTTTGAATAATTACTCCTTCTTGGCTAAGATAATTGTGGTTCAGCACTAGCAGCACATAAAGTCCTAATCCTTTATCACTTTGGTGCCACGATTCGCTTTTGTAATTCACCTTGGTGTGTAACAGGCCTCCAGCCCATCACATGATCTGTTTCTTCAATTGTTTATAACTCAGTAGAGCACAACACCTGCAATTTGAGAACTGGAAGAATTTCAAGAGCCTGTCTGAGAGCAGCACTGAGGTAGACGAGGCTACACCCTCAACTGTATAAAATGAGTCTGCATTAAACAACTCCTTTACTAAGAATCTAGAGATTTGTCAGAGAAAAAATTTAAATACAATTATTTATACTTCATCTATTATTAATAATTTCTGTCTTAAATCATTATTATAATAGCTATTCTATCTTCAATCACTTTTATAACCCTTGTACTTCTTCCTCTAGGATTAGACTATGTAAAAGTTACAATGGTGAAAATGATGACTTTCCAGAAAAGGCAGGTCAAATAAATAATGTCTGAGGGGGAAGAATTCCTTTAGAATTATTATTATTTTTTCCTCTCCCTCACAAGGTGTACCTCACAATATCTTTGATATTTCTTTTTGAAATACTTCTACATTGTTTCAAAAGTCCTTTTGTAATTCCCTGGCTGCCCTTCAGTCTGGATGATGGTCATCATCATCATCATCATCTCCAGAATCACCACAGTTTCTGCAGATGCTCTCAGACAGTTTTGCCTGTTCCAGTCACACAGAGCTGCTCTCACATCATCTCTTGGCAGCTCTTCTTCTCCAGACCAGCCCTTCTCCCCTGCCCCCAACAGGGCATCTCAGTGTTTAACTCAAAGACGGAAAAGTCAAGGGAGTAGATCAAGACCACAAAAGCTGATGTGAATATAAGCTTCATCTGCATTGAAACATTCAGTCCTAAAAATTATAGCATCTTAAAAAGAAATAAAACAAATATAAATAATTTATAATTAAATCCTGCGATTCAGATTATAAAAATACATAAATAAATGCTCTTTGTAAATAAAACAAATATGCTTTTTACCAAGAATAATAAGAGGAATTAAGAGACTGTACCAAAGCTACATTCATTTCACCAGCTTTGGTTTCAGTTGAATTATTACACTCACTCATGCCTCTTAATGAAAGCCAGGTTCATCAGTCCTGGGGCTGTACAGACATGTCTCTTCTTCATGTGTTGGAAGAAAGCTTTTTCAGTAACAAAAAGTTTCTCACTAGATATGTTTAAGTGTATATTATATATAGTATAGAATGTATATGAATATGAAAGTAATTTTTATGAGGGAGATTGACTCTGTCAGATTTGGACTGAAAGGTCCTTTTGTTCCCTCAGTCTGTGTATTTTGATTGGATTTTGTGAATAAAAGGTAGCTGAACTGAGGAAGAACTTTAATTAGTCATCGACCTGAGTATGTCACGCATTAATCACCAGATTAGACAAAACAGAGGGAAAGAAAAATGTAAGCATTTAGTGGAACAATTACCATTACTAAACAATTATTTAATTACAAATAAAAATTTATTTCTGAGCCAATATTTGCATCTGTGAAATTAGAACTCTCTATTCTGACTCTCCTCCACTTGTTACACAAAGCAGAGGGAAAATAAGATTTATTGTGAGTGGATTCTCTCCAAATGTACTAATCATAATCTATGTTTCCCATTTAGAAGAAAATGTGATGGGAACAACCTTAGTGACTTGTAACTCCTGCTTGATTTTGGACCACATTTTCAAAGCATTTTAAAACATGGAGCATTCTGAAATGTAACAAAGTTCATTGTTGCTATTGCTGATGCAGAAAAGGTCTGACATGAAGGAAAATAAATAAGGCTTTTTAAAGCAGTGTAGTAACTGCACAATTAAGCACCTTATTTTACTGGTGACAAAATGATGCCACTCTTGCCACTGTAATTAACAGCCCATGGGTCTAGCAAAACAAAGTAAGTCAGCTGAAAGGCTCCTGTAGCCTTTCCAAATAGTCTCTTCCAAACTTTACTACTCTTCTATATTGCCACAGAAAATATTTTTTAGCATCATCAATTATTTTTACTTGGCTTTCTAAAATCAAAATATTATGATAAAAGAACCAAAATTTGGTGTATTTGCTCAAACCCGCAGTAATTTTAGAATTAGCCTTTAATCATTCATGACTTATCAACAGAACATAAATCAATTGATAAGCAAGTATTTTCATAATTGCCACTAAATATTGGGCACTTCTCATTCCATATGCTGACAGTGCTGTCAGGGAAGACTTGCTCAGAATGTCTATGGTGTGCTTTTGTTTCAGTATTCAATCATAATCAACAATTCCTGAAGCAGTAATAGTTCAAAATGGCCCCAAGGCCCCATAAAACAAGAACTGCTGAGTTGGTGACCTTGATCTTTAGAAAAGGTAAAACGTTTTAAGACCGGATCTGAATAAGAATGTTGTCAAGATGCTACTTAAGAGTTTCAGAATTTTCAAACAGAACATGTAATAACTTTGATAAAAGACACTTTACTTTATTGCACAACTTAGTCTCCCTAATTAGGTGTAATTTGCTCTAGTTTTCAGTACACAGCCACTAAAAAAACAAGATGAATGCTGCAGGAAATGTGGTATGACCTTTTCATTATTGCTTTGTCAGGACATCTGTCAAGGGACTTTTGCTCCATTGCAAAGCAGTCAGACACTGCAACGAACTGGAGTAAGGAATAGCTTGTTCTTGGTAGGCTGCCAGACCGTGCTACCAAGTAAGATTCATAATGTTCTGCAGTCAATAAGATATCAAGGCACAAGGTACATAATAACCCCAAATTTATCTTTTGAAGTAGGAAAGATCAACAATTCTCTGCACATTGAAAGGAAGGTGTGAAAAGACAGAAAAAGATTGCATTTTCCACAGCACTGCTAATATTATCTACGATTATACTCCACAATTTTTATTATGCAAATCCATTTCTGAAATGTTTTTAATAAGAAATTTCATAAAATCAACAATGTAAAACGGTGGCTCAGGATATGCAGAAGAAAGAATACACATACCCTGACACAGTTTTCTCACAAAAGGAAAAAAATGAGGTTGATTTATCAAATTCTAGCGAGTGTAATGGTTATTGGCAGTTTTTAGGAAGCTGCTCAAACCATGCTGTCTTCTCAGGTTAAAATGAATTGTTTCAGCCCTGCAAAAATTCATAACCTTTTTCTAATGCCTGTTCTATAGCAAAGAAAAGAGTGACAAGCAGAGCCTGTTTCAATATGCATGCTTACATTTACTGGCCTCTTCATATTGCCTCTAAAAGAATTGAAAAGTACAAGATGCACGTCAGTGGTATTGACAGTCCTCTCTACTGGGAATGTTTTAGAAGCTTGTTAAGCAAACCCATCACAGGTATAGAACAAGCTAAAACCTCACAGTAATTACCTGCAGCAGCAATACACTTGCAGACAAATATTTACCATTCATGAGTAGTCATATCTTTATTCAACCAAATATGCAGTTGAAATACTTAGAATGTTCTTAAACTTTTTACTGGTAATTAAATGCATTTTCATTATAGCTGTCTTTTTTCTCCTGGTGTTTCACTTAACCTGTTACATCTCTTGTTTAATTAAGCTTCCAATCTTGTAACTGATTATATGCAGAAAGGCGTCTGAACCCAAACCACATCCCTTGGAGTCTTCCTACCCATCATTCTACAGCAGTCTACATTCTTTGGAAATGAAGTGGTCTTGCGATAGTTTATGGATTTCCTTTTTCAGAACCAATAATTCCATAACTTCCTATTTTAGTTAATACCTTCAATTTCCGGAGCACACAGGAGTCAGGATACATAGAGCAGAAGGCAGCCAGTTATTGAAACACTGTGAGTTCAGTCTCACATTATCCATGCTATCAATGCAATTTTAATATTACTTTCAGCTGCAGAGCCCCAAAAACTATATAATTAGGTATAAACCAATATTATAAAGAACAATTCCAGGAATTTTCTCTTATTAGTATACCAGAGAAGAATGCAGAAGACTGCTTCGCAGAGTGATATTCATTGCCATTGAGAAATGACACTATGATTTAACAAATAATTCCATTGTTATTTAATTCCAAACAATGTTTCTAATGCTTTCTGATTCCTCAGTCAGCTCATTCCCATCCTCCTCTGCCCTCTAACAAAGGAACACCCTGGCAGTCATACTTAGTTACAGCTCAGCAGGCTGGTTTATTGTCATTTTCTGGGACTGAATCATGTTTTGACATGTCCAGTTCCTATTATTTACTTAAACTTCTCCCACAGTGAATAAAGCCAAATTTAGCATGAGTTAAAAAGCAGATTTAAAACAATGAAAATTTGCAACAATCATGGGGGATCTCAGCACGAGAAGAGGCCAACAGAGCAGAAGGTTGCAGTGGCAGAAGTCACCATCCCTGTGAGCCAGAGGTGCAGCAGCACTGGGGAGCCAGTCCTGGGTGCATGCAGGCGACTGTGGTGCCTTTGTCAGCAGCAGGCTTAGTGGATTGGCAGGTTTTAGGTGGGGACAAGGAGCAGGTAAAGCTGGGACACACCAAGTGCTAGCAGGAGCTGTGTGTGAAGGGCAGGAGCTTCTCCCCCAGGAGCTGCTGGGGTGCCTGCAGCTGCCATGGCCTGCAGGAGAGGGAGTGTGCACATGGTGCATGTCTAGAACATGGTTATAAACGTGGCTATAAAGGGAATTGTGGGTCTTTGTTAGCATTCTGTGCAGGCTACTGTAGCTTTCAGGAATGACTCGCTCACTGACAGTTAATAACATGCAATTAATAAATCATGAAGCTGCCCCAAACCTTACTTCTAAGCCACAAGTTGAGCAGTTTTCCCTGTGAGAGCCTTGCTCTGATTTTTATTTCACACAAGGCTTTGCTCTGTGTGCATTCCCAGAAAAGCCAGGTGACACAGCAGAATGTAAAGAAGAGATACCCATACTGCATCTCCTTACTACAGATATTACTCCTGCCTTGAAATTAGTGCAGGTAGAGCTCTAAACACATCAGCATACTCCAGCTGTGTGCTGCTGAGGTTGTGTGAGCAAAGGAATGAGCACAGAGAGGAGCTCTTTGAGGGACTTCTGTCTTTTGCTGGGCCCCTTCCAGTTTTTCAGGTGCTCCTAGGAGCATTTGGGCTCTAAGCAAAGCAGGTCCTTGCAAGACTTATAGTGATGGTAAATACATTACCACCTTCAGAGGACAAAACAGAGATCTGAGTTCACCCACAGTGAGGAAGTAAGATTTATTTCTCATATGGTCTATCAAACCCCACCTTTACACTGATTTAAACTGTTAGTGTGTGAAGCTATGCAGATTCATAAAAGGGAGCACTTAGAAGAGCCACACAAAATCAGGTGGAGTAAGTGCTGGCACCACAGTTGTGGTCCATTGTTAGCACTGCTGCTCTTTCAGTGAAGACTTTTCATTTAACTAGCAGGAATCCTCAAATCTAACAAAAATGTGACAGAGATTAGGTGAAATCTTCTTGATGTAAATAACATAGGTCAGTCATATTCATCCTTTAGATCTTGGACTATAACCACCTGCCCAATAATTCCCATTCCTCCTACCACCGTTAATGTCCCTCTCTTTGCTATGCAGTAGAGAGTTTTTTCTTCAAACTTAATCATATTTTAACTAAAAAACTCTAAATATGAAGTGTTTATAATCACACTTCCACAAAATTTTGGAAATAAGATAGGTTCAAGAGGAATTAAATAATAAGTAAATTTAATTCAAATAAATAAATTCTGTTTAATATTTATTGTAATCTAATGTAGGAGTCACTAAATTTGCATGTGCAAAATATTTCCTAGCTTGTGTATTATCAGGCAATGTGTAGTAAGTCTTCATGTGAGGTTTTTTTTAATCTTTCCCCCTAAAGTTATGAAAGTGTTCCACCAAGTCTGGACAGCTTTTGATTACTTTGTAGAGAGGAAAAAGTAACTCACAGCAGCCAGTGGCTATAAATTTCCCCTGAAAGAACCATCTACAGAAAAAACCTCACACAAGAGATAAATATTTAAATATAAGGGGGACTCCATCATGAAATGAATTTGGAATAGAGAGCAGTTGCACAGTCTTTGGTAGTTGTTTTTTATATTACACCACAAGAACTTTCTCAATGACACCTCTATCACCAACATCATCCCCCTGTGAACACCAATCTCTTGGCATGGAATCTGAAAAGACAATAAACCAATGGAGACAAATCAGATCTCAAGTTAAACATTTGCTTTAGGATATCACGAGTCCCTCAAGGACCCTACGGACTGATATTACTTTTAATTAGGTGTCACTTAAGAAGTTCCTCTAAGTTTAGGTATTATAACAAACTAATACTCTGACTTTCTCACTGGATAATTGTCGTATTTTCAGATACATAAAGATTGAGACAAAGATTAATGCAGTGGAATAATCATGATGAAAACCATCTTTATTTGATGGTAAACTAGGCACAAGTAAAAAACATTCATCTTTGGTTTTGGCTAAACATAGAGATTTATACAGAACAAAAGGGATAGTTCATGTCCTTTAGGGACAGGAAAGGGTACTGGGAAGAAATAATACAAAAGAGAGCCCTGGGAATCCTGAGCCCAAGCTCACAGTGACAGTGCAGTGGAAGGTGTTGAGCAGAAGCTTTTGTTGCACGCTGAAGAGATAGAACATCTACTTCATGTCCTTATTTGCTGTGATAAAATTGCTGTTGGAATAGTGGCCAATGTACACAGTCAAAAAAAGTGTTAGAGAAACTGGGAGGGTTCTACTGCAAATGTCACTGAAGGTTTGGAAAAACTGCAAGACTGAAGTATTTGGGTCTATGCATTTCACTTGAGAAAGATGAAAGACTAACCTAATAACAACAATAATGTATAAATAACAATATGGAGAATAAAAGGGTGACAAAACTCAACTTCCAGATGTTCTTACTTTATGCTCTTTAAACATCAAAACATTTTGGTTTTCTCCTTTTTTATAGGACAAGGGGAAGTGACTGATTAACACTAACATTGCAGATCATCTGATTAACACTGATATTGCAGTTCATCTAATTAACACTGACATTGCAGTTCATCCCTTGACCCTTTGCTATAACTTCTCTGATCCTGTCAGTAATCATTCATGTATTACTGCAGTTTGTCTTTATCGTGGGCACTTCAGCTACTATCCCAAGCAAGTGCAAGCAAAACAGTTTTTTTTTTTTTAATAATGTGCTTATTTCTATAAGCCAAATTGAACTTAATCATACTCATTACATACAGATGAGTTCTTAATTTATATATTTATGTATAAATACTTATATTTGCTGCCTGATTTTAAGGATGAATAGGTTTTATTTAGATTTAGGGAAACTGATCCTGCTGCACATGAGGAAAAACAGCCACCATGGAAGTGTGGTCTAAGACAACTTGGAATAGTGAAAACATGTCACAAGTTATCGATCAGTTTGAGTCCATCCTAATTACTGTGAGCAAAACTGGTGTGAACAAAGTGGTCTCAGTAGTCAGCAGACTCATTGAAAATAATCAGTACCAATAAATTACTGGAGTTTCAAACACTTGTTGGGCTATTTAGGAAAACTGTTTGTTAAAACAAGGAAAAGACAAAACTCGATCCCCTTTCTCCCAAAAAACATCCCAACAAACAGATCTCCCCACCCTAAAATGCTGATCACAAAAGAGTTTTATCAAAAATATCATTGAATTGTTTAAACTGCTTTTTAAAAGCTGATAAATAGCTCCAAGGGTTTGTGATACTGTTTTTTGGATATATTTTCTATAAATGGTGAGAAGTACACCAACAAATAAAACAAAGAAAATGCTTCATAATTGGCTTTATCAGGAACTGATAAGAATATATAAGGAAGAAATAATTTAAAAATAACATCACAGTAACTTACCTGAGAACTACATATTACAGCCCTTGCTTCTGCCAAACTGGGTCTACTTGGCCAGATTTCCTTATTACAAAATGTCAAAGCAGAGCTGTTGGGAAAAAGGTTCAGTTCAGCACAACTTCAAAATAATTGCTTAATACTCAGATAACGATTATTAAATATGTTTAACTATCCTGAAAACAAGAAGCAATCAAAAACAAGGAGGAAAACACATTGAACCAATATTTCACTCCAGTTAATTGAAATCTTATCTTTTCTTTACACTGACTAACACTTCTAGAGATAAGACCTGATATTTTAAAACGCTTTTGTTAAATTAACATGACCCAAACCTCTGCCTACTTTCAGCTGTCAGCCTCAGGGTGCAGGCACCAGGAAATGTCTAAGAGCACTGAGAAACCTCTTATTATTGATTGTTGTACAATTTTTTTGACCATTATAGCACCTTGACTCCTTTCCCTTTTTGTTGTGACAGATAAGCATAAAATATTTCAGAGTTTGAAATGGAAGATAAGGAGTAAGCAGCAAAATGTTTGATGATTATTCAAAGCTTATCTGAATTGACCATACTTCCTGAGACCAGTGTGTGTCACAAGATCTACAGTCCTTCCAAATTCTAGACAGTTCAGAAGTACCTGGAAAATTGTTTTTAATCTCTGTATGTTGGCACTTTTATCTTTGCGGATTTCAGGTAAGACCTGCAAATGCAAAGTTGTGCACGAGTTTAAAAAAAAAAAAAAAAACCTTAATATAATTCTGTACCTTAAATAGCTTGATTTTTGAGGACTATTATCACTTTTCTTTGGAACCCCTCAAATGCCATGCTATGTCAGGTTTGACATATGACTGGTCAGGTGATAAATGCTATTGGCCACATCAAACACTTCTGCATCTTCTCAGCTTATCTTTCTGTATTTTGAATGATTTCTTTACTGTAGCATCAAATTATACATGCTAAAATATTAAGTTCAGGCATGAGAAAAAAAGCACACAAAAAAGCTTTTAATACTCAGGAACCAAAAATAAAAATCATTATAGGTTTCCACAGAATAATTAATTCTAGTTTTATCATTTGAGCTACAGAAAGATTGGAAAGCATTTTCAAGGTAGGACAGTTAAACAAGCCACTCTGCATTTTCAGCTCTGAAAATTCATAAAAAACAGAATGTAATTTCTTATTTATAATTTCACCTATTGCAGCACCTACCCTCACCCCAGCCTCACATCTCCTGGAGAAAACGACTGTTCTATAACAAAACCAGAGAATTCCATGCTTCCTAACTTGCACAAGGCATCTTGAAATCTCAGATAAGAAAGAAAGGAAACAGATTTGCCTGTGGCATTTATGCTGCCCTGGCAACACTTGTCAGCATTTAGTGCACATGCTGAATGTCCAGGAGTCATGTTTAGAGGTTCTTCAAGGTATGTGATTATTTCTTTCTCTTTACATAAAACTTCCTCTCATTTGGGAACCATCCAGCACATCCTGTTAATGTGCATTTCTCAAGGATTCAAATGTATTCTAAGGCAGAGCCTGTATTGTCTCATTCAAAAAGTCAAGCACTTTATCTTCTAGTCACAGACTAAAATCCTTTTTATTTGGGAAAATGTTCAAGGCCCAGTCCTCATAAATACCATTTTGGCTTTAATCACTGCACTAGGATCTACGAACATCCTGGAATTCAGAAGGACAGAAGCCAGTGTAAAGAACTTTGTCACAATGGTCTGTTCACAACATCTTTTCCCTTCATTTCTACTGACTTTTTCTCCCTTGATTTTCCCAAGATCAAGAAATTATATCTAAAATTTTGTATTTTATCCTTCCATAATTTATTTAGCAACATGGTTAGCAGTAATCAACTGCTCCTCCACCTGCTCCTTTATTTTAACATTTGAAGTACTTTGTAATTACTTAGGGCTGGATTATGCAATGAATTAAAACAAAATACATCCATGTGACAACGTCCATCTTTATTGAAGAGTTCAGCATTTTTTCCTTCAAGATTAATGGACTCCAAATACTGAAGCTTCAAGCTGTCCCCATGTCTCAGTATTCCAGTCCCTGCCAAACCATGGCACATCTTTATTTGAGTGTTGATGATTTTCATGTTCAGCATGAACTCTTTGAAGTAATGCTGCATTTGTCTTTGATATAAAGTAGCCTGATATAAAATAGCTTAATTAAAATAGTTTGATATGAAATAACTTAATTAAAAGTTAACTGAGTAAGTTTTCAGTGTGCTGTAACTATAATTCTTCAGCACCAAACTTTCCAATCAGGACATATTTTTAATTGATAGAAGTGTTACAGTGGTTTTAGGAAATCTTTTTCAATTAATTTGGAAGCGTTGTTCCAGTTAATAGAATCAATGCCTGTTGCTATTTATCTTCAGGGGAATGTTTTGTTTCTAAGCAAATTAAATCCCAAAGGACAGAATGCTGTATTTTAGCAGGCTCTCAATATGTTTTCTGTTTGAAATAATTGCAAATGTGCTGGTTGCTTTTAAAGCATATAATATGACTTCAACTTCTGTGCAAAAGGCCGTGAAAGACATTTTGGATCTACCATTTCCCGGGGGAAGCAAATCCATTGTTGGAGTAGAAACCATATCGAGATTTCCACGCAAAAGCTAATATACACTGCAGTCCTAATGTTAGTCTGACAGAGCCTTCCTGTTCCTGTCATGGATTTTGTTTATCCTCGTCAAAGCTGGACCTGTCTGAGTAGGTGACAGCGCTCTAAACACTGCCAGCAGGTGGGCATGTCAGCAAGAGTTCTAACAAACCCCCCTAGACACGAGGAACAGCAGCTAGCACTGCATCCCTGGGAGGATCACACACTGGCAGTCAATCAGCACTGTTGGCAGGGCAGCAGAAGGGTTGGTGCTTCTGGCAGCAGCGTTCTCCACAGAACAGGCAATCCTCTCTGGAACTGAGCCTAGAGCACTCCCTCAACAAGTGACCTAAGGCAGGACTGCTCCAACTGACTGCTTGGTTTTGGTCAGGAAGTGCACTTGTCCTGCAAACCAACAAACAAGATTGAAATCCCATCCCACTGGCTCCGAATCTCATTTGGTTTCTTGACTTACAAGAAAATGCTGTGCATCTTTCTGGTATTTTGCAAGATGTTTATGCATTAACTTTCCACTTGTTATAAATACATATTATAATATTGGCTTTTCACAAATATTAAAATGGATGCTACATGTATAATGTTAAAGTAGCTTTGCTATATAGTTTTTATTTGTTATTAACTAAACTTAGACATAGTAGTGAAATAGCTGATACAGTTATGCTTGTGGTAATTGAAGTGCCTGCTTGGCTGGATAACATCCAATGGATGTGTGATGGACACCCTGCTGCTGACAGACCAACTATCAGCAACCACTGTCTGCAGAAAGCACAGACCAAAGCCCCAGCTGGAGGAGATAATAAAAACAGACTAAAACCACAGCCAAGGAATGCACTTGCTCTAAAAAGGCAGACCCGAGGAGGAGCCATGCTAAACAGTTCCTGGGACATGTTAAACACTTTGGGGAAATGTTTGAATATGCATAATTGTTTAAGAATATGCAACAGGCTGATGCAATAGGAAAGGTATGTAAAGGGTGTCCCCACAATAGCAGGGGAGCTCTTGGCTGAGTGCCAAGCACCCAGCACTGTTAAACTTTTGCTTTATTGTCTATGTCCCCTACTGTCCTTTATTAAACTTTTAAATTTTACCAGGAGAGTGAACCTCGTTTTTCACACACTGGAGAGTATTTACCCTGTCCAGCCAGAGCAACCTCTTGTGCAGTGTCATCCAACTTACTTATCCCTGGTCAAAAAATATTTTATTAAGAACAAAAAACCCATGCCCACACCTCCCACATCCCCCCATATACTCTGAGGCCATTTCTTCCCTACAGGACTGTTTCTTTTTCCTTTGGGAGTCAAACCTTTCCTTCATTTCCCCAAAACTATGTTTCATTCCTGTTGGTGTAAGCAAGTTAGCTATACCTTTTTAACTCCCAAACCAGAAAAGTCAAGATGAAAGCAGGTTCACACACAAAAAGGGCACAGCATTTAACAGTTTATGCTCAGTGACACCCAACACCAGAAATTCACCACTCACCTGCCTAATCCTTTCTCAAATTTGCCTATCCATTCTCCCCTCCTCAGTCTTTTCCTAAAGTGACAAATTTCCTTCTCATATTCTTCTAGGCCTTCACCTATCTAACAGATCCCGATGCCCTGACAACCTCAAACCACAGAGCACTCCCTAAGTTCTTCCTCCCTGCAGGCTGAACTGTTAGTCCCTGGGTGAAGTATGTGTGACACTGTGATGGAGTCACAACAGATCTTTATATTTAAGCAGATTTTAACCTTACAGATGTGAAGATTGCATTGAAACTAGAAAACACTCGTGTTTCGCTTTCCTTAGTTAAAGTGACAGCACAAGCTAAAGGAAATAATAGTAGAAATACAATAAAATGTATCACTTGAAGAATACTTATTAAGAAAGCAATCTCCTTTCTCTCACGTCATGGTGAGATGGCACAGATCCTGTAAGGTGCTCAAGCTAACTCTGTCAGATGCAAAGCATTTACTGTGCAACGATTATTTACAATGATATGTCAGCACCTCCTTCAAGAAAAGGTGACATTTGCTGGTGGAATACCAAACACTATACAATGATTAATGAAGAAAAGTCAGAAGACTGGTCACTTATCAGGTAATATAAATTCCTTAGAGCCAAAGAAAGGATGACCATAATAATTCATGAATAATTTATCTAAAGATAAACCACTTGAAGCCATAATCAACCAGAAATGAGTAGCTATTCTGAGCTAATTAATGTCCCCGTTTAAGTACTGACTGACAGCCTTGCACTACTGGGCATTGTGTAAGAGACAATCCACAGAGGGCACTTAAGCAGAGTTATGTTTCTTCCCATTTGAAAGCTGTGTGGCTCTTCTCATTTGGAGATTTTGACATTCCTGCAGCAGATGGATTGTCTGAGAACAAGTTATGGACAGCTGTAGTGCTTCTACTCACAGCACAGCCAAAAACACACATAAAGTTATTGTAAAAGCTTTTTCAATATGCTACAGGGTCAAGGTTTGTAACACAATGCACAGAGTTATCATTATATTTGTCTTTCAAGGAGGAAGTGCCACTTTTCCCCTCTAGCTTTTCAAGCTTGACATATTTCAGTAAAGTCTATATCCTCTTAATGTTTTTTCCCCATAAATGGGATTTTACTACTTGGAAAAAATATTATCTGCATTTAAACTACAACATCCCAAACCAGAGAACAACACTCTGAATTCAAATATACATAAAGTGCAATCTCTGTCAGCTACTCTTGTGGTGAATTTCATTATTCAGAACAAACTGGGTTAGAATATAATGAGCAATAAAGGAAAATATAAGAACTGCATTTTGTTAGTTGCATCTTAGCAGTAATTACTAAGTGTCATTATTACTTTTGTTGCTGTTTTACTGGGAAATCATTGCATCATTCATGTTTATCCCTCAGTTATCTGCCTCTCCCTACTCTGTTTCTCTTCCTCTCCTTCACATCAGAGAAGATTCAGTGCAGCAGCATAGAGGCACAGCAACTTGGTAATGTACTACTCACTTCAAATTACAACCCACATTTCACTGCTTTGCTAAATGCAAATAGCAAGGACTTGAGGAAATCATTAACAAGATCTTATTCTGAATTTTGGGTGGTAATTGAGCATATAGAAACAGCTAAGTCATGACTCATTTTTCTAGGAATTAAATAATTTACCATTTGAATTAAGCCATTTGGAATCACTTCACTAGCTAGTTCATGGAATGCTGTGTTTAATCACTATCCATTCAGACAGAATAGTCAGCTTTCATTAAAGGAGAAGGGAACACATCCTACTTCAGATCATGCAACAGGACTCGTTCCTCAGGTTTGAGGACTGAGGGTAAGTTTGGGGCTGCTGTGTGTCAGCTGGGTCAGGGCAGGGGACAAATCCCTGCCTTCCGTATGAAGCTCAGAACAAGTGTGGGCTGCAACAGGAGAAATGAACCAAAGAGCTCCTCTGATTGCCTGTATGAGTGGTATGGAGACACCAGAAACACCTGTGAAGTGCCGAGGCTCACAACTGTTTAGGGAAGACTTTTTTTGTTTACCTGCCGAGGCCCCCTGAGAGCCATACATGAATTTGTTAATGTTGCACGTTACCCATGTATGGCAATGGATTTTGGCCCCAGTGTGACCAGCAGGGTTGTCCCAACTGTGAGTGGATGGAAAGCCATGGCTCCCACCACAGGAGCTGGTTTTGCTGTGTGCACTCACCTGTTGTCTGAGCCCACAGTATTCCTCAGACTGGGACCATTGAAGTTTTGAGATGATTCCTGTGTAGTTAGATCCCTAATGTGTTTTTTCCGTGAATAAAGGTTTTAGAACCATGAGCTAATAGCAGTTAGAGATGGAAAAACGATGGATGATTGTGTTTATACAGAGGTGAGGAAATAAAACCTTACAAAGTTCACTCTCTGAATTATATGTTGAATTCAGTTTTGACAAGCACCATGCAAGGTACAATTGTGTTTGTTTCATGGTAAGAATACCAAAAATGAAGTTGCAGTAAGTAGTATGCAAAACCAGCTTCCTGGGTGGTAGTGTGGTGCATAATTAGTGTCACCTCCCACCGAGTTAACAATTTCCTGTTTGCAATCTGTACTTACTATAAATGTGAAGAGATGGAAAGTCAATGTTTCTTAATGGACGTGTTGACTCATTTATGGCCTGGTTGGGTTTACAAACTGTCTGTGGGTTTTATTTTCTTCTGTTTATGTTTGGGAGGCTGACTCAATCAGCGCAGTGAGCGAGTATTGATCACCTGGGGAGATTATTTTCCAGTAGGCTGAATAACTTTGGAAGAAAAACACCCTAAAACCAAGTCCTAATGGTTTCTATAGAATCTCTCAAACCTGATAATTCTGCAAATGCAGGGACACTTCTATCTACACTGCTCTGCTAGGTGCTATTTAATGATAGTTTTTAAGTTCCAATTTACTGATTTGATTAATTGTGGATTATTGTTTGTTTTGTGTGTTTGTGTTTTTTTTAAATCCAAGTGTCTTCTTAGACTGAAGGTATTTGTCAGGCATTAAAAGCAAGGGGAGGGGAGGATACCAGATACTGTTTGTAACTATCTGTTTTGTAATTTTTTTTCTGAGTAGACCTATTGTTAAGAGAAATGTGGAAACAGTTCCTCATTAAAGATTAATACTAGGGGAGATTACATTATCAGATAGAACTGCATTATTTATAGAAAAATACATTAATTTTCAAACCTTGTTCTGACATCTACTCTACTTACGGATTTGAAAATTAAATTGCATTTGAATTAAGGGGTTGGTTCCTACCCTGACATTTGCTGTCAGGGCTATAATCCAGAAGACATATAGCAACATAAAGAATCAGATGAGCACAAAATTGAAACATGCAGCAGTGAAAGTTATCAATTAAAAAAGGATCTAAAATCCCCCAGCTGTGATGTTTTTTTCAGTTGCACAGTGGCTCTGGCTGAGGCAAATGTTGCTGAATAATGATGGCAGCAATAAGAATGTGAATCAGCTGTATTTCACCTTACTAATCTTCCTTTTGCTGGAAGGCCCATCTCGCACAATCTCAGACTTTTTTATCACGTAGCCATCTCACAGACACCATTTTTAGAAAAAAGAAGCTAAAAATAGATGTGATAATTTCTATCAGTGTACACAGAATCTAACTTTTCAAAGACAAAACATTACAGATTTCTAGCATCCCATTTCTCAGAAACTTAGATCTCAGGCAGCTGTCAACATGGGCTTTTATAAATTAAAATTCTTCCTGATATTCTTATAATTTAACGGTGAAGAGCACATTCCTGGCAAACTACATGGTGGCAGCCAACATTCTTCTTTTCTCTGACTCTAAGGAGTCATTCAGCTTAACAGAAAAATCCCTCAACTCCACATTAGGATCCTACAGAGATTTCAGTAATAGGCTGTCAACACTTTCAGTTTCAGCAATTACCCAAGAGATGAATTCTTAATGAATTAAGCAGGCTGCTAATTTACTGGAATTGTCTCATTGTCCATACGCTTAGTACTTTCTGTAAATGCAGAAATCTTTCTTTTTATTTTTTCCCTTTCCCTGACAACTGTTAATCAAATTGCATTCAAATCTAATTTTACTTACATTTACTTGTGCTTGAGGAGATTTGTTTTACTGAAATAATTTTCAATATGAAATTAATGTTTTTGGAACATCTTTGGGTTTTTGTGTAAAAACTGCAAGACATATTAAAAAAAAACACAACAACACAATACAACCCCTTTGATTCCATTTATAATAGAGCAAAATTAAGTCTTCACTCAGCTCAGTTTTATTTCCATAAATATGTAATCACAGTCTGAGGCAGGATCTTTATTCACGAGCTTTAACTGATCTTTAAACAGACTCTGTTGGCTCCAACCTCTTGTATCCAGAGCAGCAGGATCCTGCAGGGAGAGATGGGTTCACTCCCTTTGAGATAGCTCCTGTTTTAGGAGAGCAAAGCTACTCCTTCTGCCACCACCTGAGCTCACAGGCTGGCATCACCTGAGTGACCAATGGCATCCAGAAAATCAGAATGGCAAGGAGGAGCCCACTCTGACTGAGATTTTTATTGGGAAGCACTCTCCCAGCACACTTTAAAGCACTGAGCAGAGTCCGAAAACTTAGTAAATAAGGCATGAAAAAGATGTGCTCTGAGATTCAAGAACATTTGAGAAATATTTTGTTCTGGCTTGTTTGATACAATTGCATCCTGAGCAGTAATGGCAAACTATAAGTGTCAATGTTCTTGAAATTAATATAAAGACTGATTTCTGCATAGCCCAAATACAAACATAAAATAGGTGCCAAGGCAGTGAGACAGATACATCTTTCTAATTGCTTTTCTCTCTTTTTTTTTTTTTTTAATAAAGTAATCATTTAAAGATACATTTGTAAGTAATATTCCTTCTATGTACTGCCAGAGTTCCCAAAACTCTCCGGATTTCAGAAGCATCAGCTCTGCTCACTTGCACTTACTAGGATATGTACAGAGCTCACAGCTTTACAACAGCAGTTCTGCCACTCTGAACTGCACTGTCATAGAGAAGCAAAAAGGAACAAAGATTCATTTCTTGAACTGCTTTCCAAAAGTCAATCCCAGAAGTGAAACAGATCTAGAATATACTAACAAGCCATGTCTAGCAAATCCTATAAAACACTCAAAAGCCCAAGGATTGATGTCTAAGTGAGAAACTACAGAGATTTTTTTCTTCAAACTTCAGATGAAGTAAAGCCAAAATTAAACATTTTTCTACTGCTGGGATGAAAAGGGCAACCCTTTGACCTCTATAATATCTGCAATTATAAAGTCAATAAGAGTGCCTGAGAAATCAAGGAACTAAATGTATTGATAAATGTACTGAAGTTCTTTATGAAGGAAACATCTACTGCTTGTGTCCAACTATCATAAGAAATTGTTAAGAACACGATACAAAAATGATTCAGTACAACTCTGTCAGTGACTTTACAGACATGTCCTGCTACAACAGGGTCAGTCCCGGCAGTATAGCTTCTAATACTTTCTAAAATATTTTAAAGAAACATTTCCTTACTTGTTTCTAAACTTTAAAGAAATTTGAAGAAAGCATCTTTGATTTTTTAATTAGAGTATAACAGCCAACACTGGACCACTCTGCAGCTGTATTGCACAAAGAAAAGCTCTGTCCAAAGCAATCCACAACAAATAAAAAAACCCCAAAACCAAAAAAAATCAAAACCAAAAAAAAAACCCAAAAAACCCAAACCAAAAAACCAAACCAAAGAACCCCCAAAACCAAACCAAACCAAACCAAACAAAAAAAAATAATGCAAAGAACCCCACAGACAACACATTGTACCCTTTTTACAGATGAGGGCCTGGGGCCCATATGCAGCAAGACCCTTAGAAATAGAACTTTCATCCAAGACCTCAACTGAATACAAACCTCTTTTGGTCATTAACCATAGTGCCACTGCTCAATCTCACTCCTCTCTTACAGCCAACTGTAGGGCTTCTGTTTATTCATTTACTTTTTAAGCAAAACAAACAGAAAAAGACTGTAAAACCCATTGCTGCTCCACAAATAAAAAAATACCCCACACCCAGCTTTGTTAATAATGTTGACTTAGGAAGAAATTATTCAGTACATGTTGCCCTGTTGCAATTCATAACTGCCAGTACAAATCTGGTTTCTATATCTTCACTGCAATAAATCATTCACTGCCATTAATAACACAATTTCCATATTACATACAAAATCATCAGTACTAATAATTTTCTAGCTGCCTGGGAAATAGAGGCTGTTAATATTCATATCGAATTATAAACTTTTTATATAGCCTAAACAATTATTGTAATGGATGTTTCGATAGGTGTGCGATATTGGTTTTCAGTGGGATTAAATTATTCAGATTGATTGTAGTCAATATGACCTTAATTTATGACACTGCTTTATTACAGTGTAATTGCTTTCCCCGTATTTGGAGCACACCTTGATTGCTGATTAAGCTCTGGGAGTTCCCACAGAGCAGGGCCTGCAGCTCAGGCAGCCAATGCAGGTGATACTGCAGGGGTCCAGAAGTGCAGGTCTCAGGCAGCGAGGGAGGAAGGGTAAAGACCAAGTAACACCTTATTTCCAGGGCTTAGGATGCCAAAGAGGGGTTTCCCTCCCTCCCACCTTGTCCCTTTTCCACTGTAGGACCTGAGTTTTGGCCCAGGCACAACTTTTCTTCACTTGGGATTATTCACATCCCATAAACCAGAAGGACCACAGCTGACCTTCAGGTGTCAGGCACTTGATAAAAACCTCCCATCCTGCCATTTGTTACAAGTCTGATAACATGACTTATTCTGAATTGAATCTAAATGAAATTATTTAGGGCTTGGATAATCAGACTCGTCCCTGGCGGTGTGTTTGAACTTTATCTTACAGCAGTGTCATGGCACATAATCATGTCAAAACTCTCCTCTTTTCAGTGCCATCTCCTCTGCTGGTGGAAAATCAGAATGGAATAGACTTATACCAGCTTGCACCAGGTCATTAGACTATTATTCTGCAAAAAAGTGCTATTCTGATCCTCTTAAGTTTGCTTTAATAAATAGAATCATTGATAGTTATATAAAAAAATATTAGTATTTCTGTACATTAAACATTTTCTGAAACATCCCTAAAAATCAAACTTACACCCTTGTGGTCATATTTTAGAGCCACAAAAACCAAGCAGGACAGCAAACTTTCATTTTTCATTGAATCAACAGAGCTGTTCTGTTTCATTTGTCCCGAGAACTTGAGCATAAAGATTATATTGTCATGGTCATATAAATGCATTTTGCTACATATCTTGTCTGCTGTCAGTTTACTTCTACTTAACAAGTTTGCTACCAACTACTCCTTGCAGGGTAAACCCTGGTAATTACAAAAAAGGGGATATATTCTGAAAAATAAACACATGAACCTCACCACTTTCCCTGCCAAAAACCCCAAACAAAGAAAAATCCAAGAAAAAAACCCACCACATACTCCAAAGCCACCCAGGTAGTAAACATATTGGTATTTTACCATCATTCATCTACTCTCATATTGTGTAACTTCAAGCTGAGGTCATTCTTTCCTAGGACCCCACAATTGTGTTTATCTCTGCTGACCCTATATAAGGACATTATCCTGTGCATATAGCTTGAAGCTGCAAGTCACAGACCTCAATAATATCCACCTTGATTCTATGAAGGACAACATTAATTGTCATTTGTTACAAATATACTCCCTTCTTGATCTTTAATTGTGATTTTACTCTGCAAAGTTTAAAACCACCTGTGTGGAAATCAGAAGTGGGAAGAAATGAGGCTGTTTCAACCCCAGACTTCAGACTTAGTTTCCCCAAAGATGAGCTTGCTTGTCATTTATGAGTTCCAATAGTGTCAGTCCCTTTAATTAAAAGCCTGCTGGTTTTCCCAAAGCACCTCCAGTTCCTGTGCATAATTTTATAAATGTCTTTTATTAGTTCTTAAATTCCATTTCCACTGGGGGTCTGCTTTAGGGACTTTGTTAATTATCTAATTTACCTCAAATTCTGACCCCCGGGTTACTGGTAGGAAACCGATTTCCCTTTACCTCTTTTTCTATTAATTGCATTCTTAGAACTGAAAGAGTAAAAAGTCATGGTGAAATGAAATTACAAAAAGGTCAGCCGTGGGGATGGCTTTTTTCTTCCCATGGTATTTGTTCCAAGTGAAATTTGACTAAACCAGAGGGTGGATCTGAAGGCACTGGTGGATCTGGCCAGTGTTTACAGGCAGGGATGATTCTACATATTGTTCATATTCTTGGCACTGTGGACTTCAGCAATGTTAAGAGCAACAACAGCTGCCCAAAACACCATGGGGTTTTTCTGTTGTTATCTTCAATCATTCATTTAAGGAAATAATTTTATTACAAGTTAGCAGAGATTAACCATTTTTCTAGTATTGAAAAAAACCTGAGTAAACCACTCCTAATGCAAAGTCAATATACCATGATGCCAGCAATGAAATTAGTTATTTGCTAAAAGTAAACAGTTAACGAATAAGGAAGAAAATATATTTGTAAAAATTAATCCTCAGAGAGGTGAGTACTTCTGAGCAAACTGAAAAGATTTGCAAATAGAAAATGCTATAAAGCACCTGACAATTTCTAAATTAATGCATTTACAGTTTCAGTGAATGCAGATATTCAAAGTAAGTGTTAATCTATCTAAAAAAAAAACAAAAGAAAAAAGTAAAAGGTACTGATGTTTACTTGTTTTTCCACATGGAAGGCAGCATTTGAAAGCTCATTGAAAGCCTTTACAATACACTGAAACAGTTCCCTCTTAATTCAGTGGACCTCAGATGAGCTCTCTGGGGAAGAAATGGAGGGTAGATGAGGTTTACAAAGGATAGTTTTGATTAAAAAGGAATCTTCAAGAGGAAATTAAACCACAAAGAATTGGGTGCATTTACATCTATTTTGGCACAGGTCCATATGAAAAGCAGTAAACTACACTGCCAGAAATTAAATGAATAATGGTAAGAGATTTCAAAACAGAATCATTTAAAAGAACCTGGTTAAGAAATATCATCGAGGCACCTCCTGTGACGAACACCTGCCAGAGACTCTGACAGGGCACTTCTGAACACTTGAGTTTGGAAACATTGCTTTTGTGCTGATTAACAAATCTTGGTCTGTGGGACCAGGTGTGAAATTTCAGATTTCTGGGTGGGCTTTGTTGAAAAAATAACAAAAACTTCCAGAGAATTCGAGTGAATTCAGTTTACAAAGCCCCAATCTTACCAGATATGCTGTAAGAAGGGAGAAAGGAAGGCCACATAAACGTGGAGCTGAGTTTTATTTTGCCATTTTCTCTTTGTTTCATACCAAAAGGTGAGGCTCACAGGACACACGTAGCCGTGTCAGAACTATTGACTGGGAGCACTGCCCTTTGATTCCCTTGAGCACATAGACCTTAGGACTGAGCAAAATCTGCATATTTATATTTCAAGGCTTTTAATGTCTTGAGGGTATAATTAATGGCCAGGCTGAGTTTAAAGGAAGTGTGCTGCAGGAAGCCAGGAGTGCTGGGGAAAGAAGAGACAGAGTACAAATGTGTATCAGCAAAAGCCTGTGTCCTTTTGCAGCCAAAAGACAAATGCAAGCTTATCTCAATGGCACGTGCTCAAGACAGTTTTCTTCTAATAGTGGCTTTTCTCCTTTTACAATTCCCAGGGTTTGAGGAGAAAATATTGGGTGCATTTATTTCATAGGAAAGGCACAAAAAATACATGACTGAGACGGATAGAAATGTTTTTCCTTCCTACACTGCAATGTCTGTTTTCTGAGTAGAGGTGAATACAGAAAACTTGAACTAGACAGATGTTGCTTGAGTTCTCAGCACCATCTATAAAATCAACACTAACAGCTTTTAATTGCCTCTTTTCTCACACGAAGCCACTTCACAAATTGAGCAGATGTGGAACAAGGAGATTAGGATTGAATTTCTGCCTTGAGCCACATGGCTGTTTCATGATCCTGAGCTGGTCATTTAAACTGACGTATTCAAAATTACCCAAGGGATTGCAAAGTAAATAAAAAGCTGCAGCAACCTATCTGCAGAAAGTTTCTTCCACTTCTCTGGTGGCTGTGTAAGTTCTCTAGCCTTTCTGAGCTTTCCAGGTAGAACAGCAAAATGTTGGATTCCCTATAAAAACACCTCTCATCTAGCAGCAGAGGCAGCCCCACGGAGGAGGATGAGCAGGAGCCAAAGGTGAGCGCAGCACAGGCTGTGCCCTCGCCAGCTGGCACCACCCCACAGAGCCTGAGCAGGGAGAACAGGCCTTGGGATGGATACAAGGGACAGCCTGGCACACCTCTGGCACAGAGCAGGGCGGCAGGCTAAGCTCAAATGGAAAGGAGCAGGAGGTGGGAGGAAGGGCAGGCTGCCCTTGGGGCCATGACAATACCCAGGTGCATGTGGTTCAGAAGTGAAATGAATTAAATAATTGCAACCTGGTCCAATTTGCTCTTTCTGAGCACAAAAGAAAGCTGGCCCGAGTGCCAGGCTGCCCGGGAGACAGGCAGTAACGAGATGACAAGAGCTTGGCTGGGGTGGAGAGAGCTGTGTTGGCAGAGCTCTGGGAAAGGCTTGCGGAGCACCTGCTCCCAGCACGGCTGGCTCAGCTGCCACGGCCACACTCACAACAGCTCTGCACACAGCAGTTTCTTTTCTCCTCAAAGGAATGAAACAATCACATACAATAGTTCCAAGGCACAGTGTTTCTCTGAAATATTTAAAAGCAGCAGAAAGAGCCCATCAGAAAATCAAGAAAACGAAACACGTCTACCAAGATACAACTATGACTTTATACACCACTGAAGAGGCAAATTTGATATGATCAAAAAGTTTCCTGGGTTTTAAGAAATAACTTCCTTCCAACTGCATACAAGAGCATTTTGATAAGACTGTGCTGTCAGAGGATTTATTACCTCAATCTTTAGGTCTGGTAGGTTTGGTGCATGTAAATAAGGATGAAGACAGGTCAGTGCATACATGTAACCCTTATTGCTACATGCTAATCCAGGAAGATCTTGGGTAAATCATGCTTTTACCTGCATTATCAGTTATTTTCTGTGAATACACCACATAGAAAACAATACATGGAAAACACTTTATGTCACTCCAATTCTATCTCTGTCAACTGGTATCTACCACAGATCTTGTGCAGTCAAAGTGTTATGGTTTATGGAAAAATTAAGTTATTTTTCAATGTGAAAGGCAGAAGCAAATGGGATTTTAAAGCCCTTTTTGCTGCAATAATAGCTCTAATTAGTTGCCCCATTAAAATTTATCACTGACAAACTTAAGATCAGTTTTTATAAGCTATTCATGTTATATTATCTGTCCTTTCCAATACTCACAATGAATTGTCACAAGCTCAACTTCTGGGTACACGATGGAGGCAGAGGAATATTACCATTAATTACTGTAATTAATGCAAATTATGAAAAACCAGTAAAACTCAATTACCAAAGAAATAATTACCTTTAAACTGAAAATATAACAGCAAATGCAGAAGTTCAGCTCATAATGGCTTAATTGTGGCAGAAGGAATGCTAAGCAGTGTTCAGATTTTGGTTCTACATGCAAAAGCAGCTACTAATAAACTGCCTGAATTTATAGAATGCTATTATGTGAACATAATATAGGAGGTGGTATATGAAGCTGCTTATATATATAAATTTTCTTTAAGCCATTTGTTTTATAGGATTTGATACTGCTATTTAAACCAGCTATTTTTAAACGCAGTGCACAGTGTATTTCTCACAGAGGAAAATAGGCTGGATTAATCCCTGTTTGAATGGAAAAACTCCATTCTCTCTTGTTTTAAATCAATAGAGTATGCTGTTCTCACAAAATTATTAGAGTTTCATAAAGCCCTAGCTTCACACACAGCATGCCCAACATGCCAGTATTTTGAGGTTTTTTGGTGGGAAAACTTGCTTACAATCTAAATTGATTACAACCTCTAGTCTCAGTTAAAGGGTCAAGAGTTCGGCTTTTTTTAGGACTTGTATTATTTGTTATACAAATACTATAATAAAGATATAAGAATTGAAATGATCTGCAAAATTATGAACCAAATCACAGAGTTCATGAAAATCACCTACTCCTAGTGAAGTAAAAGAATTTGGGACTTTGTGTCAAAGAAACAGAATTTCACCAGCTGTTGTATTCAGATCCAGGATGAGGATTTCAGTTTCAAGGCCACCCCTCATCTTAGTCCGTATTCACCTGAACTTATTATTTGGGTGAATAATAGGGAGTACTGTACTAGGTTATATCAGTTAACCAATTACTTGAGGACGTTTGAAAAGTCAGCTCCTGAAGACAAACCCTATTTTCACTTCTGGACTATGAGCTGTGAAATAACCAGATTAGCAGAAAGATATTCTGAATTTCAAGCAGTTCACAGTCTTGAGCCTACAGATTTATGCAAATGTTATATATCTAATGGAACTGTGGAAGTTCTCATGCATTTCTTTTACGAATCCTCCAGAGCTCTTCAATTCAATTATGTTGTTCAGCAATCTGTCTCAAATAGGAGTTATGTGTGGTATTAAAAAAGGAAGTAATTCACATGTTTTGCTTTACTTCGCTCTGCTAAGATAGCTTTCTTTGGAACAAATAACAGGAATGCTTCACACCGAACTTTGGAGATTTCCATTTTGAAGTTCAGGTGTCAGAAATCTTACATGATTATATTGTGTCAAATGTGTGAGGTAAAAGGCATTTCTTTGGAGAGGGCACCATTTAAAATCCTTTTGCAATCTATTTTTCCGTGTAATGTGCCATGAGCAACCTCGTCCAGTGGTCCCCTATGGCAGGTGGGTGGAACCAGATGGTCTTTGAGATTCCTTCCAAACCAAACCATTCTATGATCCTATAATAATACAGGTGCTTTCCCCTGCAATTCAGGGGATAATGGCTCATATCAGTTGAAAATTCAATTTTCTGTTTAACTGAGAGCAAACACTGTTGTCTTCAAGGATGTGTTAAATGGTGATCACACACTGTAAAATACCAGATAGCCTGAAAAACCTGACAGCTGTGAATATTACAAAATTCTCTGGCGAGTCAGCAGAGGCCAGATAGGATAATGCTGCTGGTAAAATGCAGCTACTCTCTAATGAGTATAAATATTTAGGTAATGGATATTTTAAAATAAAATATGGTACACATAGGTAAATGCATAAATAGTAATTACAGGTGAAAAAAATATTCCCTATTAGATATGTGCCTTTTGGGGATAGAGATCCCTACCAGACCTAAGTAATACAGGGATGATATTGACTGTAGACCAGACTGGGAGATATGGTTTGTCAGTAGCTGCCTGGAAAAAAAATCCATCAACTTTGTAATTATTTTTATATGTTAACAAAAGACATGGGAAAAATGAAAGGCTTGATTCTGCACCTTCTCTGAAGGTTGGATTGCCCCTTCTTGGCCACTTTTTCCTTTAAATTGACTTCGAAACACCTTATATCAAGCTCTGGAGGTATGGTTTCATGACCCTTGGAAATCAATTGGATCATTCATTTTCCTAAATCCAAGAAAGCCTACAAAGCATTCACAAGATCACTGCCCAATTAAATATTTCATTTAACATTGTTTTATTCTAACTGACTCTAAGTGTGATCACAATGCTGAATTTGTTTTGTTGAACAGCGGCTCAAGAACGTTCACTTTATAATATGAACGTTTTTTGTAAACAACCCGTTGGAAAGATTTTTTAAGGATATTCCTTGGTTATTTTATTGGGTCGGTTGGGATATTTTTTTTTCTTGATAAGAGAAGTTTAAAAGGCATGAAAAGAAACCTTGCAATTGGCTCATTTGAGAAAATGAAGCAAAAAGGCAGTCTTAGCACACTGAGCCCAACATGGCCAGTGTAGTAAGTGAAACCAGAGTAAATGCCAAATGAACAGGTGGAGTAAAGCTAAAATAAAATGTTTGTTGGTCTGTAATGACAGGTATTACTCCTTGCACCTAACCTGCAAAATTGCTTCCATTTATCCTTACTCTTTGCAGGATTCAATTTCCTTCTTTTATGGTACTGCATGTTTGAGTTTCGCCTGTCTACAACCGTAAGCAAGTTCCTGTAACTTGAGCTGTAATCACAGAAAAAAAATGGGGAGAGCAGCCACACTCATGCCAGCACTCCTTTAGCCAGCAGGAAAGGCAACTCCATCCATCCCATACAACCTTTAGGCAAAACCCAGCACCCCAAGGCACCAGCCTGATGCTGGACTGGTAACACCTTCTGTGCTGCTTTTCACCAAGCTGCCCACCTGCACTTTAATGTGTAAAAAAGACACAGCACTCCCATTCCTGAGCGAGTTCCCTGGCTGATGGAAACACTCACAACTCGGCTCACCCAGCCTTGCGTGTTCCCACATGACAGTAACGACCTGAACTCCCAAAATCACAAAGTCATCTTAGAAATCACTCATACATGCACACTTCCTGAAACGATGCGATCCTAAGAACATAAAATGTTATAGGGTGGCTTTAAAAGTGCATTGTTAAGAGTATTTGTGCACTAATAGCTCTCCTCTCTAACTCACGTCATGCCAGCGCACAGCGTTAGCAGCTCTTGGATGTTGTGTGATCCTTACGGCAGGAAGAGGCTTTTGGAACAGAAAAGCCAGGCAGGAAATGTGTCCCAATAAAGAGAGCTCTGTCCCTGTCCCACTGGGATTGTCCTCTCCCGGGGGCAGTGCCCACATGCAGCTGGTGTGGTTTGCACAGCCTCGCACACAGCTGGNTGCATTGTTAAGAGTATTTGTGCATTAATAGCTCTCCTCTCTTACGTCATGCCAGCGCACAGCGTTGGCAGCTCTTGGACGCTGCATGATCCTTACGGCAGGAAGAGGCTTTTGGAACAGAAAAGCCAGGCAGGAAATGTGTCCCAATAAAGAGAGCTCCGTCCCTGTCCCACTGGGATTGTCCTCTCCCGGGGGCAGTGCCCACATGCAGCTGGTGTGGTTTGCACAGCCTCGCACACAGCTGGGCCTGGAGCTGCTGCCCAGCGTGAGGAGCAATGACAGCCAATGCAGCACTTACAGTATAACTCTCTTACAATGTCTGTTCTTGTAATTCTTACTGCAGCTTTTCTTACCCTGCTGAGAGCTCTAGAACTCCACTTGACACAGCCTAACACTTTTAGGGCTCTCTTACAAATCCAGACCAAGTAAATAACAAATAAAGAACTGCAAGTAAAGGCCACCCAACAGTCGTTTCTTCTTGATGCAGAACTCCACTCCTGAGATAATGTCCATATCACACAAAAACATTGCTTTCCTTGCAATGGAAAATGGGGATTTTAGCAGCAGTAACATGACTGCATAAGATCGAAGACTGCACTGCCTCCCACTCAAAGATGGTACTTGCAAGCTCAGAACCCTCACCCAGCACAACAACATTCAGATGGTTTAGATTAACAAGCATTTCAGTGTTTTCAAAATGACTGAGCTATTCTGCAATAAAGATTGATCATAAAACAAGTGGGCAGAAATTAGCTGTGTACATATCTGGAGGAAAATATATATTTTATTTTCAGTTTCGGCAATTCCTATTTTATCATTTTAGACAATTAAATAAAGTCATTTTCATCACAATCACAGAATTTCAGTCTCATCTGTTCTATGCTTTAAATGACAATTTAAAACTCAATTTTTTGCACATGTTTTTATTCTGTCAATAAAGTTATATTTTGTTTTTCTTCTCTGATACTGATGAAAATATGATCTTCACAAAAATCCAAATTAAAAAAAAAAACCAAACCAAAAAAAGACACAAAACCTCCCCAACACTAAAATCCACAAACAAAACCAAGTTTTTCCCCAATTTTATTCAGTGTTTTGAGTTTTGATAATTCATTATTTTGCTCTTGGAAATTTATTTATCCCTTCTTTCTCATCCCTGGGAAAAAAATAAAGCTTTTCAAGTATAAATTGAATTTATAAATTTTCCATTCTGCCTCTTGAGAAAACACAGGAAAGAAACTAATATTTCTGTTGGCTCTTTTAGGGGGGCAAAAAAATGATAATGGACTTTAATTTTTGTGAAGGCTGTAGAAAGGTCAAAGGCAAAATTGTACTTTAGCTGAAAGCACTGGAAACTCTGCTATTCACTTCAGAAACAAAGATTCACCTAAAATGTTTCCAAAATTCACCGCTGCCTACCATGATGGAGTCTACAAACTGCTTTCCATGTGCACTGTTCATGAAATTTAAACTTTTGGCATTCTCTTTGATGTCAGGAGAGCCAGAAAACAAAGTCCTCAGAGTACTGCAGAGTGACCTGCTTAATCAGACACAAACAGAAATGTTACTCTCCAAAAGAATTACAATCTCCAAAAGAGGCATTCCCAGCTCTGCAAATCCAAGTTGCTCCCTGAACAATTATATGCATGCCCATTTTCGTTACTAGTTCCCACACTATTTCTTGTATTTCTTCTTTCCTTATCTCTTCCCCAGGTTTATCACCATTGTTTTAGGCTGTGGCAAACTTTACTGTATGAGTTTTTTAGAATGTTAAAAGTCACAGGAAAATTTCTTTTTATATGGATAAGCTTGTTTAGAAGATTCAGTTTGGCAAAAGTTGTTTGTCTTGTTTGTGATAAGAGTACTTGAATTGATGTAAATTCTTTGGAACACTGAGAAAAATTAGAGGAATGGTATCCTTTGGAATTTTTTTTTCACCCTTCCAACTTTGACTTTATCCAAGTATATTAAAAAATGTAGCAACATGCTGGTTATATTTGAAAGTCCTACAGAAAATATTTTATTAATATTGTTTTTGTCAACTGAATTTATTTCCCAAGTAACAAAGGTGTGTTCTACTCTGTCAACTCTGTGATTCACCAGATGGTGAATTATACCTATAACCTGAAAATACCCAACTGCCTTGGTTCACCCTGGGCAGGTCCCAAGCCTGAAGATGTTCATGTCTGCAGAGCTCCCTGTGCAGATTTTGAAGCTTACAGGTTTTGTAGAACAGACAACTGAGTAACTTTTCTTTCATCATTCAATAGTAACATTTTGGTTAACATTTTTCCTGTAGCCTCCCAAATGTTTGCTCTGAAGCTGCTCTGAGTTATCAGCAATCACAATGGTTTATTTTGTTGTGGTATGTCTCCAAAGGCAGCACTATTTAATGCAAATCAAGTTATTTTCCTTTAGCATCTGAGTTTCTGTTTCTAGAAGAGATCACTGCCGGCATTTCTTTAATAAAAGATCAAAAATTTGGGAAGGAGGAAATTTTCCTACTTACACTATATCTGATAAATTAATCCCAGAGGCAAACTCTTGCCCTGAAAACAGGGAATTTTGCACTGGGCTGTACATTGCCCTGAGACCTTTGTTTTACTGACAGTAGGTGAAACCAATACACAAATAGGATGAGGTTGTGCCCCAAAGGAACCAAGCTGCTCTACCCCTCTTAGAGAAGAGCATCTTCCCAACCCTGCAATGAACACTCTGTCTGGAGGAATGTTATTGCTCTGGTTTCCTTCACCCCTTGAGAGCTTTTTGATGTGTCTGTGAAGTTAGAGAAGGTAGGACTGGGCTGGAGAGTGAAAACAAAAGCTTTGTGTAGAAATTTGGGCCTCTGATTCTATAAATTTCTGATTAATCTGAAGTATTGCTAGATTTTAAAGATCCACAGTCTGAATGATTAAACTCCAGTTTCTTGACATTACACAGATTTTATGGAGATTCTTTCAGACATATTTATTCATATTTCTAGGAGGAAAACATACCTATTTGGCCATTCTTTGCCAAGTCATCTTTACCTAAGTGGATAAGCTTGTTTTTATTTTAATTTTCTCTTCAATTGTCATTCTTTGGCAGTGCAGACAGCTCTGAATGAGCTAGCCATTAAAAACATGGAGATGTTGTCTGTGACTAGGCCAGAGATTTAATATTTAATTTCTGCCACTGTTCATATTTATTGTCTTAACAAAATGTTATTTCCTTGTCTCTGATTCCCTAACTCAGGGTGAATTATAGACTGAATTTGGTGCACTCCAAATTTGCCATTGCTAAAACTACCTTTTTCTCAGAGTGAGAGACTGAAAATGGAGACCCACACCCTTACTAATACAAACATTTATTGGCACCCTACACCAACTTAACTGCAGGCATAATTTGATCAATGCAGGAGAAAAAAAATGTTTTTGAGCATCTGCATTCAAGGAAATGAACAGACACAATAACACCAATGCAACCTTTGATGACTGGAGTAGCCTCAATGCCAGATTATAACCCTGCAGCCTTCATGGGATATTCCTATCAGCAAAATTGGGTACATTTTAATTACACAAGTGTCATGATTACCTTTCCAGAGCTAAGCCTTTAATCTACCTTCTAAAATAAAATGCTCTTCATCACAACCAGACCTGCTGAAATGGGAGCAGAAATCTCCAGTGTTTTCCAATCATTTCATTTTCATTTTACTGAAATGAGGTGCAGTTTGCAATGATCTGGTGTGAGTACAGACTGATCAAGCCAATCTAGCAAAAACATAGCTCAGTTTGGAGAGGCAAGCAAAACAAAAAGCTAAATATCAATACTCTTCTGTTCCTGGGAAAGGAGCTTGGCTTTTAAAGTTAGCACAATTAAGGAAAATTTGCTACTTTGCAGGTTTTATGTCCTGGGAACACTCAGCCGTAAATGCAATAAAGTTTTCTCATTTTTCACCTACTGTGGATCCCATTCTCTCTCTGCATGTGTCAGGGAAGAGTGTATCATTAGTGTTACTACTAGGCCTCAAAAATGCACCAATAAATGGACCTGTACCTTTTAGACAAATATTCGGTAACGGGAAGAAGTAAATAACTATTAATATCTGCGAAATTGATTTTCTGTTAGTTAAAATCAGTTGAAGATACTATTTTTTCTATTCATGAAGTATCTGCAACAAGCTGAGCCTCATCAATTTTGTATCTCCCTTGCTTTTGATACAGAAATAGGCAAGATGCTACAAAGCAACATATTTAAAACCAGAGACTAAAACAATGGTCTGAGAGTTCACCTGACAGAAATCACTGACATCCTCCCTTCTTAAAACAAAAATATTTAATAAAGTCACTATTGGCTTCAGAGAATCTCCAGCCTATGACTACACCACTCTCGGGTTGTCATAGAAACGAGAAGAGGTTCAGGATCATTTGACATTTTATGAAGACAATTTAAAGCTATTTTATACAGAGAAAAAATGTGAACTCTAAGCTACTTTTCCAATTTTCCAATTAAAGGAGTCAATACCAGAAACTCAAGCAGCTCTTGCTCCTTTGTCTCTGAGAGCACAGTGATAACCAAAGGATGAGCAGGATCATTTGCACATGGTGCTGTTCTTGACTGGGATTTAAATTCACCTGTATAATACATAGAACACAACAGAAAGAATGCCCAGTTATATATAAAATTGATCAGAGGTATTCTCTGGATCTGCAAAAAAATTGGGTGTTAAGAAACATGAAAAGAACTAAAATAGCTGGCAGAGGGCTCATAAAATATTTTTAGGTATAAGAATAAAATGCTGTACACATATTTTTGAGTGAGAGATTTACACATTACCTTGATTGTATTATGAAAGACTTGGTAAACTCTAAAAAGATGTATCTATTAAACTATTGTATGAGTAGATTATTTTGTTAAATTGGAAGACTGCATGCAAAATATCTCATTAACTCAGGAAAAAATCAGGAACTAAAACGAAAAATTATCCAAGCGCACTCAAAATTCTGCTGTTAAAAATAGAACAACTGCTGAGATAATGCTATAACGTTAACGATTTAACACAGAGTAGTGGTCGACTACTCCTTGGATGATTCCAAATCCCAAGCACAACTTCAAAACAAGGATATGTAATCTAATTCCTTGGGAAAAGATAAAAGATGCACACGACATTCAGGTGACTGTCTGGTGAAGAACAGAAACAAAATGAAGTAAGAAATGTTTCTATCACCTCATATTTCCAACTGCACCTCAGCAAAGTATCAAAAACCACACTTTATCATAAAGGAGCCCATACCTATGCCTGGAAGGGTCTGCAGAAATGTGAGACACAAAAGGGAGCAGCAGCCACTCCCTGATCACTTCATTCATAGTAGGGAACCAGAGCCTCAATATTTATAAACTGACACTGGAATAGCACTGCTTGTTGAATTTTTCTGGTACAAATAAATAGAAAAATTATTCATGAAGATAAAAAGACTGATATAGATTTCTAACCTCAGAGAGAGGCTGAATCCTGCAGATATTTTAAACCTGATCTTTGAACAAAAAATTTAGCCATATTAAAGAGAATCTTTCTCATCTTGTCATGAATAAAATTACCTACACTATAAAAAGTCTTAATACTGCAGCAAGGCATTTTTTGTAATCCATCAGAATGGATGCTCATGAGAGCAGAAGAAATGAAATATCACAGAAAGAGGCAATCTCAGACACAAATGAAGAATTTTATTTTTCCTAGTAAGAAGAAAAGCTCTTTTCTATTATTAAATAAGTAGCTGCAGAATCAGTGACAACCTAAAATAATAGTAAATAAATAGCTGAAGCGTAAATCTGGAAAAAACCCAAGAGATATTCAAGCTAGAAAGTTGATTAAAGGCAGAAAAAATGTCTTTATGTTGCTTTAAATACTAAAAATTTCAAAAGCAGGCAGATTAATAGTGCTTAAAAAGGCATTTTATCTTGTTCCTTTTCATAGCATCTACACAGTCACAGTGGATCAGAATAATGCCATGCAATATTTACAGCATTATTTTACAATGTATTTTTTCTTAAATGACACATTGCCTACCCTGTTGTTTACAAAATGAAAAATACTTCCATTACATTCTGCCAGCTATTCTTTGTGTGTGCAGTATAAAGGACAGAAATTGTCCCCAGAGCAGTTTTAGATTCTCAGCAAATCATTTAACCTCTGTTTATTGTATTAAGGGCTGTATCTGCAACTTCATCTCTCACTAATTTTAAAATTAACATGTTTACTAAATTCATATTTATTGCAGAAAAATAATGTCATCTGTGTGGAAGAATGAGCTTATTCTCAAATTTTCTTACAGTTACTATCTCTGCTGGAATTTGAAGAGGCAAGATAATTTCAGGACTTTTTGTTATACAGCTCCTGAAACTTCTACTGCTTTGTCCCTTTGATAGCTCTCTCTGTGCTGCTGTAAATACACAGTTACATCCTGGTAATTTTCTAGGTGGAATTGCACCATGTTATTTATTTTATTGAATAAACAAAATCTCTGAAAAGCCAAACCAGGCTTTTCTATCAACCTCTTTTGCAGCTTTCCAAACATCTGAAAAATGTACATCCATACAACTCCCTCGAGTCTTCTCCTTTTCCTTATTTTGTTACATCCACATTTGTCAGACATAAACCTTTACTGGAGCTTTCCAATCACTTCTAATTACACTGGTCCTGCCTGCACTGTTCTGCCCTGGAGGATGGAGTCTGCATGGGATCTCACTCTTCCATGTGATCTCATTCACTAATGTACTGCAGTGTGATTATGCCCTCACTCTGCAGATGCAAAATGAAATCGGATGAAATTCAAGTTCTGATTCCTCTTTGCCTCACATTTCTTTTACAAGGTTTCTTTTCTCCTGTAAAATTCGCTTCAACATTCCAAGGACTCACTAGTGCAGTCTGGATGTGTGCTTCACATCAAAATCAGAATGAATCCTTAAGATTTATGGAATGAGTTTACTGCAGATACTGAAAATTATAACATTGGATCTTCCCTGTAACTCTGTGCTCCGAGAGCTTTGTTGAGCTGAGGTGGAAACTATGGAGTTTGGTTGTTGGGGGCTGTGCTGTCAAATTATGTGTCCAGGTCAATCTTACCTGGCAGTCCCAGGTAAGAAATTTCATGGGTTTTTTTCTCATTTGACTTTTTTTTTCCTGTTTTCACACTTGGCTTTGTGTGGCACTGTCTCTTGCAGCTGCGTGCACTGAGGAGCCTTCTAGAAGCAAACTGGCTGCCATAAGCACTACTTGTGTTGTCAAGTGAGGCATCTTTTTATACAAACAATAAATGACAATCCCAAAGATTATATTTGGGAATAAAGCTTGTGCTTTTGTGGCAATCTCCTTTCCCGGACCTTATTTCAAAGGTCAACTCCTAATAACCTGTTTGTAATGATTCCTTTGGTTTTTATTTTTCCATTAGACTGATTTTACTTCTTACAGAAATACAAGAATATGGAATTGTTTCACTATTCTGAGTTCACTTATCAAATGACATCCTTATCACATGCACAGAGAAATTGTAGAATGCACTCCAGAGCCACTTCCCTTGATACTAATTTGACCACAAATTAAAGTTCTTGAAGAGTATCAAAGGAACACTAGTACAGTTAAACATGCCTTTTCTATTACCATTTTTATTTCTTGTTTTTGACTGACATGTCTGCAGCTACAGCTTGCCAGTAGTTTGTGGAGATAATTATTTTGCAAGTATGAATGATAATAAATGCTGAGATGGAAGTGGAAAACCCCTGATTTTACCTTTAGTATTCAGAATATGTGAAGCATTTCCACATCTAAGAGAACTTCAAAAGCTACACAAACCTCTGTAGATGACAATCTAAGCAAAGGACAGCATATTATATTAGATAATATTTGATTTAAGAGAGGGAGGATAATTTTCAATTTTTCAACTGTCTGGTAGGAAAGCTATAGGAAGATAATATAAGGGGGGAGAAACAAAAGAAACAGGAATAAAAGAATAGGGCAGAAAGATTCTTCATAAACTTTCCACTTTATATAACACACAGCCCTAAACCTCTGAAATTCCAGCTGTCCTACAGGACAGTTTATTAAAGTATCAGCAGTTGTTTTCCTTTTTATTGTACTTCATTATATCTCACCAAAGAGCTGGAGCTGAGAACAAGCACCAAGAGAAATCTTTGTACTCCCTGTTCCCATATTGCTTGCCAGCTCTTCAAAGCACCTGAGACATCAGGAGTTCCATTGTCACCTTAATAAATATGCTCACTTCCCTCTGGTTTCAAGGTACTCATTGAAATGAATCATGCACCTAAGAGAATGCTTTTTATTTCAAGAACAGCTAATGTCCCCAAAATGTTTTTCCCCTTAAATGACCCCTGTGATACTTTTAAAAGTTATATATATATAAAAAATAAAAAATATTTTAAGATCTCAAGGTGCTCAAGTATAAACAAAGATCATTTATTTCCATTATTTGTGTTCGTACTATACACTTCAATTTAAATTTTATTTTGCCTCTATTATGCTTGAAGATTTTTTGGTATAAAGGGTGTTCAATGAAAATTGGGGGGTGGTATAAGAGAGGAAAAAAACATCTTAGGAGGGCGTGGAAGAGCGTAACAAAAGTCTCTAGGGTGTCATTCTGATTTAAGCCTTTTACAGACAGCTACACTTGGTAACAGAATAAACTCAGAGTCAAGAACAGAGTGCTGCTATGGTTCAGTATTTCATACTGCATGCATTAAATAAAAACTGAAGAACTCAGAAAGAGTTCTAAATTGGGCCAGAAACTAATTTAGAATCACATCACTCTCAAAGATGAGACCCAGGCAAAACAAAACAAGAATGTGACATCCTGAAAAAAATGAGGAAGCGAATCACAAAGCTCTATGAATACTCAAAGTAATTCACCCAGGAACGAATTAGAGTACAAGATCAGTACATGCAGAAACACTTGGCCAGATGTACTAAAGATCTGGCTGGAAAGACTAAGAAATCCTGCCAACATCAGAAAGATTTAAAAAAGAAAGAAATTCTGCATACTACTCTCAGATTAGATTGTATATAAGGCAATCATACCTTTCAAAGTGGTTGTTGCATCATAGACTGGCATCAAACAACCAAACACTGAAAATTTAATACATATTTAACTCAAGGGGGAGTAGAGTACTCCAGAAAAATCCTACAAGATATTGGCAATAAAACATGGTATAATTGAAACATACTTTTAAAACCATTAAGAACACTGAAAATTTTAAAATCTTGCTGTAAATGGTTTTCCTTTTCTGAAGCTCTCTTCACTCCTGCGAACAAGATCTGATGGGATCTACCCCATGGCCTGCTCCATGTCACACATGCACAGGATAATTTCTGAGCTCGCATTTTTCAATCAGGAGCCATGCTCACCCTCACAGTTTGTTGGTGTCTGTTCTCTACAAGGTGGCTCTTAATCTACTTACACCACTGGCTGCTTTTCTCAGCCTCCTCTTTTCCTTTCTTCCAGTCTCTGGGATCTTCTGAAGACTCTGCGAAGTGATGGAAGCTCTGCAACATCTAAACTGCCATGTTCTTTCTTCTGAACTCCCTCACAGATCTTCTGCCTCTGGGGAAGCTCAGGAAGTTAAGTCTCAGTCACTGCTTTTCAGAGAAAGCTGTTTTTCCAGTGCCAGATTTTAAAGGGTCTCAGACTACCTGCTTGCCAAGTGAACAGGATCTGATCTGATCTCGGCCCTTAAACTGTGTGATTTTATTCAAATCTATGATGCATAGCCATTCAGAGAGGAACAGAGAAGGGAAGTATTCCATCTGAGAGTCTGGGAAGGAGAGACAGTTATGTCAATTCACATACTGACCCATAAATGCAGAATTGGTACTGCAACATCCAGATATGCTCACAAGTCAGAACTGGACCTGCTCCTTTTCCTTTCAGCCTGGCTGAGGTATTGCTTTCAGCTGCTTTTCCACCTTTACAGCCACAAGTGGAATGGATCTCTGCTGAGTGACATTTGCTATTAGATGCTGTGTCCTACACGAAGCAGTTTGTAGGAACAAACAGCCCCTGATGAGTTGTCTCTGTATCTACTGCAGATTGAGATGATAAAGGGGTTCTTTGGCTGCAGCAATTTCTAATATGCATGCCAATGCCTTAATCCTAATTAATAACTATAATCTTCCATGAGAGAATAGAGACTCTATCTTCCATCAGTACATCTAGACAGGGTGTCTAACTCTAATTGTGATGGATAAGAGGGCTAAGTTACTCAATAAGTTCGAAATCCTGGTCTAGGCATATCCCAAACCAGTCTGCAGTGAGCTTCAACTTAGCTTTTGCAACAGCTTTTGGAAGAGAATAGGAAAAACTATGCTTGAAAAAAGATTTGATTTCTTAGAGTTCTGAATGCTTTCATTTTCATGAGGTTTAACAGGAAAACAGCACGGGAGGCAGTGAAGAATGTTATATGCAACACTGGAATACAGGGGAATTTGACTTGACTGACTGTTATTAGAACTTGTGTCTGGGCAGCATATTGGGGTTAGTGATCCTATTTACAAAAGGTACCACGGGATCACAGCTGATGCAGACCTCTGGAATTGATATAGACTAGCTGATTCAAAAGGCAGCATAAACAGAGGCTCAGAGCTCCCTGAAGTCATGCTGAGGCAGTAGATGAATACCTCAGGGGGCAATCATTTGCAATTCCTACTATGTTTATCATCCAAATATTGATGCATCCCAAACATGGCTAGCCTGGGTGCGTTTCCTCTCCCGATGGGAGGCTGGAGTGCTGCTCAGGATGCTGTGGGTAGCTCAGCACTATCAAAGCTGCACAAATGCAGGTAGATGAATACAAATATACATGTCAGAGATGGCAGCTGCAGTAGACACAAGTGTTCTGCTGTGCTAAGCAGCCCTTCTAAGAAGTTATATTTTATTAGCTATGACTTGCTTCCCCACAAGGATAAAGCAACAGGAATGCGGGCCCTTGACTTTTCTTGATTGATCTTATCCCTGTAAGTCCCAACAATGATCACATCCTGCTTGCACACACATACAGGGACCAGCATATCATTCTTTATTCTGCAATGCTGTTCACCATGTAATGAAAAAACTCTTCTTGGGACAGTAGACTGGCTTTTAAGGAAGCCAGTTTCTGTAGAAAATGCCCATCTTTGGACTCAACCTCTTTTAATTCTCCTGCATGAATAATCAGGTGCCATCTGTGCTGTCCAGGCTTTACACACACTGAGCACATCCCGACTGAAGTGTCACACCTAGAACCTGAAGTTCTAGAGAAACGACTTTGCCTGAGCAGCTGGGGAGGATAATACATTGAAAACACTACATTGTGCTTAATTTGTCTTATGTATCCAGGATCAAAACCCAGGCATGTAAATGCCAATCCCATGCCCCCCATGAATGATTATATACACGACATATAAATGAAAGTTGTGATTCCACATCCATTATGAATGAGGATTTCTAACATAAAATAGGCAACTTTTAAATTTTCAGAGTAGTAGTCTCTGTTGGATTCTTACAAAATGATTCATTGCAAATCAGTTTACTGATCCATAAGGACAAAAGAGATGAGGTTTTCTACTTTTCACTTATTTCTTCATTTCAGAACAAATGACAACTTCTGTAAGGAATAATGTGTCAATACAGATTAGTGTAGGGTTAGGATTGATTTTAAAAGTGTCACAAGCCAACTGGACTTCTTAAGAAGTGGTTTTCAGTAAATTTGATCTTTCACAAAATTCCAAGTTGTACATGTATAAGAACAACAAACCTGAGTATTTATTCCTCAGCTTGCTGACAGTATCAATTAACTTTCCCAACATAACATAACATAACATAACATAACATAACATAACATAACATAACATAACATAACATAACATTTCATTCTCTGGTTTTGGCAAGCTGTACATGTTTTCTGATATCAGTTATAAATTGAAGAAACAATAAATTCCATGTCCCATTATGTATATAAAATACATGTGAATATAGGCAAAAAAATCACTGACTTATAAAAAGCAAACACACATTGAACAGGAAGTAAGAGGAAAAAAGGAAAAAGAAAGGAAAAAAATAAGGAAATTTTAAAATGTCTAGTAAGAGGGAAAGAAAAAATCAAACTGATCTTAAAACAACATGGTTAATACCTTCTATTCTATTAAACTTCCCCAAAGTCTAGCATGCTCCACACAGCCAAAAATTACTGCATGACCCTTTTAGGGGAAACGTTTACCTCTGCATTCAATGATGTAAACACTTATCTGATTTCCCTGTCAGTGTGCACTTGTTTCTTTTATAAAGCCTGCAACAGTTTTGATTTAAAATTTAAATTAAACAAGTGCGGTGGAGGGATTTTTTTGTTCTAAAAAGTGTTTATTTCCCATTGTAAGAGAAGCAATAATGAGTAATTTTTCATGTCACATCACTGGTTTCTCCAGAATTCAGTCGGAATGCTGCCATATGAATTTCCATACCAACAGCTGTATTGATTCCCTGCTCGGCCAGCACTTGCTGATTAAGAACTCTTTATGCTGCCACACCTCCAGCTGTACTTTTGACTCTGCCACAAACTCCTGAAATGAAATGAAAAATCCTGAAATTTCAATCTGCTGCCTTTTCATCATGTTTCTCTCTTTGAAATAGGTGAAGGAACAACCCCACTTCTTTCATACACGAAATAATGCTTTTTTCTCCAAAATACATGGAGTGTGCTCCCCCTTGTCTGTAGAGAAAGGAACAAAAGGGAATGATTTACAAATGAATACAAATTTATATGTATGTGGTAAGCAAACTTTCTCCTTTCATATAGTTATTAATTTTATTTTGGTTTTTTTCTCAAATATTTTACCTTCATGGATTATGCAAGGGTTTTTTCCCCCTTTGATAAACTGATAAAGAGCCTTCCTAATTAATGATGGATAGTTTATTGATTCTTTTGTCATCTTTTCATTAAAAAGAAACCTGTCTGCTAAACTGTAAGTGATGAGAAAAATAAGTTTTTTGAGCTACACATCTTTTGTGGTTTGCAGAAAAAATGGCAAACCCCTCTTTTCCCAGAGAGCTTAGATGGCCTTTTGAAATATTGATCCTGTATATAATAATATATGACTACATTTCACATTTTGCCATTTTTAGCCCCAGGTATTTGATAGCTGGTTTAAGGAGAGTAAAAGCTGTTTCAAATTCCCAAGCCACAGAGCAGCTGTTAGAAAATTATTTTTTCCCAGCTAAACCTACATTGAAGTAGAAATAATTCTATCCAAATGCTGCGCACTACATAACACATTTGCACATTTAATTTATAAGGAAGGTTAATTACATTGCTCTGCTGGCACCACCCGCTTCCGTGCTGCAGCCAGAAAGCATTAATGATTTTAAAGAATTCATCAAGGGAGTGGATTTTTTCCTCTAGGGTTGCTTCTGAATGTTCTGTGCTCAGCCAAGCAATAAGAGATGCACATGTATCTACTGTGATTATATTCAGAATCCCAAGAACTCTGAACCTCAAGGAATGTCAAACAAAGCTCAATAATAAATGAATTTTTGACTCCAGAATCTAAACAAAACAGGCAACATCATTCCCCTATAAGCCTTAAGTTAAACGTATTCAGGAAAATGTAGCTATGCCTGCTGTATCTTTGAGCATTTACAGATTATAAATTCATGCATTATCCAGGCAAATTAATTCCTAATGAATACAGTTTGAAAGAGTAGGATAGGTAACTTTCTAACACATAATGGGGATGGAGAAAAAGTGCTACATGGAGTTTCACTGTTTGTAAAATCCAGCACATCCATAAAGCATATCTGGCTTAAGCGGATTGTTACTGTCTGCACACCATGATCATTGCTGTGTTCTGTAACCATGGTGTTTGCGAGACAAATAATAATTCCAGCTGGCATTAGGGGCACTGCTGAGTCATCAGGCAAGGATTGCTTCAGACCTCTTAAACAGAGGGTGAGAGGCAACCAGTGGATTTTATCCGTCCTTTAATGTGAAGATAGAATTGTCCACAGCATTCTTACTGCATGGATTCCAGAAATAACATGGATCTGTCACACACAGCAAGCTGGAACAGCTGTGGGGTGAGCAGTGCTTGGTGACACTGCTGGTACCTTCTCAGCACACCTACACCACACCTCTGAGAGAGCCTCGTGGTCAGAAGACTTCTCTTGAATTGGGTGATTGACTACAAAAGAGCAATTTTAACACATAAGGGCTTCAATGGATACTTTCTACTGAATTACTGTGAGAAGGAAAAGATTCACTCTGTTCCAAAGTGTTCTGTCCTATCTGCAGCTCCACAGAAAGGGCATCCAAGCCCTCTGGTTTCTCTCCTGCCCTGTGCACAAGGGCAGTGAGCAGAAGGAGGAGCTCAGAAGGTTTCACCAAGGGCCTCGAGATCAGCCAAATACCCCACATTTCATGGGAAAACCTGGCAACTATCCTGCTCAGATTTGGGAGACACAAGTAGCCTGTCTGACTGGGGTCTTTTCAAGACCCAGACTTTAATGAGATTGCAGAATTACGAGGACTAACCCCAAAGATTATGGATAATACACCTGACATTTACAGTGCTTTTGGTACAGCCACCTAAACACCTACCTACTGTAATTAAGCAAGCTTGCTCAAGAAAGTTTCCATTTATGAAACACTTAGTAAATTGGTTTCTTTTAAATAAATGCATGAAAAAACCTTAATTGATCCACCTCTTTCCAACTGACGCCATTATTTACTGTGATGGAGCTATTTATTAATGAATGATCAACTGTATGGCTGATTAAAGCCAATAGCACACTGTGCCTCAGATACAGGGCAGCAGAGAACTCCAGTGCCTGATCAAACTGCATGAGCTTTACACTGCATTCTGTCATGCAATTACTTATTTGAAATGAAGAATGGCATCTGATGCGGAAAAAATAAACAGTTCAAGTAAATGTTTTAAACAGCCTCCAAAAAGTGTAAGTCCATATAAACCAACACAGATGTGTTGTTATCATGCTTTTCATCCATGCATATGATTCAATTTAGTTAAAGTAATGGTAAATGAACCCATAGGAATATAGGAATTGATCTTCTAAAAAGATACTGACAAAGATACTGACCAAAAAAAACCCAACCTGAATGATTCTTTGCTTTATATAGTGTGTTGATGGGTTGACTTTGATTTTTCTTTTAATGCATTTTTTTCACTAGGAGGCATACAGTACTCACAGAAGAAAAAAAAAAAAATTAAAATTGTGTGGTGTGTTCAAAATTACTTTCATGAAGGAAAAATGCCTTGTGACTCGAGTTAGAAAAATACAACACTTTAAAGAGAAATGTCATTATGTGAAACACCCCTTCCCAGACATTCCACAGCCCCTCCCTTAAACCCACTCCCCTCAAAGCCCACCAAAATGTCCTACATGTGTTAGGAGCAGGTTTTTGAATATTCCTAGAGCAAGTACTCTTGGCACACTTTGCCTACTTCCTTCTGAAACGTATCTGAACAAAGCACAAGCAATAGAAAAGCAGAGGCAAACATTTAGCACACCTCTCATCATGACAAAAATAGGTATTTTTCTCGAAGGTTTTCCTGGCACTGATACCTCACCAGTTATTGAAAGGTTATTTCTAATGCACAAGACACCCAAGTGCCAAAATGCTGACATTACTTTTTATTCCACAGGTCTTCCCTGCCCTGGCACAAGGACTATAATGAAGGCTAACAACAATAACAGTAATTACTTTATTTATAGGCTACTATACAAATTAAGATGCTCCCTTATTTGGATTTTCAGATTCAAGTCAAAACAGTAAAGAAATCATAATGCCAATGCTCGGTCCTAGTTTACTGCAGATTTATTAGCCAAAAATCCCCATACCCAATACAAATCCATGAATTACTATTTTCTTACACCTTATTCTCCTGCAATATTAGTCTACTAGGTGCATAATTATAATTAATTGTTATTTAAAAGAAGAAAACAACCACATATGTAAACGAGGATTGTCAAGTATGTGAAAAAGAAAATTTATCCAAATCAGTACTGGGGAGTGTGAGAACATGATGCACATTTCTAATCTTAAAATCTATTAACCATACCTACTCCTGCAAGGTAGGCTTCTAATTTTATTTTTAAAAAAGCCAAATATTCACTCTTATGGCTCTGTGTTGACACATTTTATCATAAGTTATTTGCACTGTACACAGTAAGATTTCTTCATTTTATACTTATACGGCCTATCTTTATTACCACTAAAACATAGCATTTTCAGAACCGTAAAGAATTCTTCAGGGTGCCTGCAAATAAAAGTTTCAATCAAAACAATATTGGTTTGAATGCTTGCAAGTAGGATTCAAAGGTAATTCTCAAAATTGATTTTTACTGTAGGCTCTAAATTATTTTAAATCCTGATGTCTGGGGAAATTAAGATTACATTGACACATAGATTTCTGTGCCACCAGGAGTTTGAATATTTATACTGCTATTAGTTTGGAAATGCGCTGGGTCCCCTTCCTAATTAAATGGCCATTCTGACCATTTCACAGCTATTCAAAGAGGGTTCACAGCACCTGTAAAGACCTTTGCCAGCACAAGAAGCCTACTGCACTCTTAGAGGTTTGATTCTGAAAGAAGATTTAGAAACATAAATGAATAATTTCTGACAACTCAACCTACAAAAACTTTTGATGTAAATATAAGCAAAACCCCTTTGGAATAAAATGAATTGTACTGAAATGTGTGAAAAGACTGTCTGGAAATGACATTGGCAATGAGCTCTTGCTAAAATACACTGAATCACCTAATGAATACAATTTTCCCTGCCACTACACTCTTGCATACTTTTAACACCTAAATATAAAGATATGCTCTATAGCAACAACTTACCTCCAGTTCTCTGGATAGGCAGCAAATAGTCAAATGAAGATGATGTGAAAGATTCTACAAGTCTTTATTATTGTAATTATTATTGTTATTTTTTTTTCTCTTAGAAAGAGTTTGGAACATTTTAATTTGCAATCTGTGTTTAACCAATTTGTTTAATGCCACATTAGTGTTAAACAAATGTAAAGTAGTATCTACAAGAGGTTGCTCCACAGATTTTCATTTAAGATGCAGGATAGAGGTGAATCAAGACCAAAGAAATCCACGGGATGCAGCGAGGGGGTATCATGGTTCAAAATCAACCCCTCATACTTGTTTTTTCCAGCCAATAAAAAGCCCCACAGTGAACTATGTGCTGCTTTCTCAGCCTTGCTATGCTTTACTTTCCTTTCCCTACATTTGTATGGGTTTTGAAGAGATATTTCTATTGAAGGTATGCAAAAATTTAAAATGCTCTTTGAGCAGACAGTTTTACCATTTCTATTAATGGAAACCAGATAACAGCCACAGAATTCAACTAATGCTCTACTTTTTTCCCTAATTAAATTTTTCTAATTGCATTGCAAAGTTTGAATTCTGCATTACTGGAGATGTAAGTACCAGGAAATGTTGGACTTCTCACAAACAGAAACATACATGAGTGATTATGAACCAGAATTCCCTCATTAATTTCAGCAGAATCTCACATTTACTCTTTGGCAAATACCTTGCATGTTAAAACGTATAAATAACTTTCCTTATCTTGGTAAGCATAAGTGGAGCTGCAGATGAGTGCATTTGCAGCACTCTGAGTTACATCTTTGAAGTGCCATGCATGGTTTGTTTGGTTAATTGATTTTACGCATTCTTACTGATTTGTGTTTATTTATCAAGTTCACAGAATGCAAATGCTGACCAGAACTTCCACACACAGCATTTGGACTTTGCACAGGTTTTCTGAATGTAAGACAAAGCTGAGAATCATTGAATACACTTCAGAAAATGTATTTCCAGTCACACATGTTAATCCTTGGCCATGCAATGTTCAAAAAGCAAACTCAAATCCCTACCAGTGACCTGGAATTCATCGTTTGGTTGCTTAAAATAGTTATGCATCCAAAACCTCTGAAATAAAACTGGGCATAAAAACTAACAAAAAAAGCACTTAAAACAGAACACCTGCTTTTATTTTAGTCATCTTTCACTCTCCTGTTAGAAGAGCAATGGTGACACTTCCTATTGCCTTACTAGTTCCTTCACAAACAGAGATAGAAAACCTGAAATAATGTTTGTTGGTGGATTAGCCTGTCCCACTTTTCATTGGGATAGATGGAGAGCCCATACATAATTTTTTTTCCTACTAATTCAGCTGTCAGATCAGCAATTTCGAGCACAGAAACAATATCAAGAAGGACACCAGGATCTTGATTTTGTACAGCAATTTGTAAGAGTATTTTGCCTTTCCCTAACCCATTGTGAGCCCACACTTCTGACTCTCCCCTCTCAGCACACATACTTGCAAAGGCAGTGGTTTACCTGTGAGAGACGTTCTAGATCCAGTAGAGGAAAAAATTAATTCCACCCTACACACAGATAAACCCCCTGATAAGGATGGAGAATTTAATTTATTACTGAAGGAACAGGAATAACGAGTATATAGTAACAGAAACCCTGCAAATAGGAAATAGACCAGGAACTCTCTGCCACAGATCCAACTAGATTTCTTAAAATATTTTTTAAAAATAACAATCCTCTTTCATTATTAAACAGGAAGATTTTTTTGTCTTTCTATTATGCTAAATCTTGTATTTATTAAGAAATATTTTATTTCTCCTGTGAGGCTAAACAAAAGTGTCTCCTGCTAGGAAGAGCATATTCACCATCTGTTTAGTGGAAAATCCATGACACTGACTGCATATCAGGCATCTGATTTTAATTACATTTCTAGATGAGAGATGCTCTTCTCAGTTCACTTTTTTTTTCTATTTTACTTTCTATGTTATTTCCAAAAGGCTCCTAGCAAAAGGTTCTTTGCTTGAGCTTCAGATCCATGCAGTTAAGGTTTGCCAAGAGGGATTTCTGGACCCCCCATCTAAAGTGCAAGAAAAGTGGGACAATAAGAGAAAGGTTATCATTTATTAATTGTAAGAACAACCTGTAAAAACTTTCCTAGTCTTAAACAGGATTCCTGTTTTTATTTCCCAGTTTACAAGTCCTCAGGCTGGAGCTGTGAAAAGCAATCATCATTACTGACCAAGTAAAAGATATTTCAAAACAGGTTGGTTTTTTTTTTCACCTGCAGCTGCAGGGTTGTGATCTACAAGGCAGCCTTGGCAGGTCAGGCAAGATCCCCTCACATCCACGGAGGCTGCTGCTCTAATATGAATGGCCCATTCATAAATTTCCAGGTGAATTCTTCACGGCCACTTTGGATACACCAGGGATTAAGTGAAACAGATCTATTTTCCTTTTGTTCTGGAAGCAAGAAGAAAAGGCTTTTGGGATTTGAGAGGAAGGAAGCTGGGGAAAACAAGAATCATATGCATTTGGTCTCTGTAATTTCATTTCCTGAGGTGGAAGATTGAAAAATAAAAGGCTATTACTCCATCAGTGGCTGAACTCACAAAAGCTAAATTGCACGTGATTTATGTAGTGGAAATACATTCAGAATGAGATCTCCCTGAGTGTTCCCACGTTGCAAGGACATCCCCATTTGTGGGAACAGCACAGGAGCAGCAGAGAGGAGCCTGTGGCTCTTTAGTGCAGCTGAGTCCCCCCACTGCCATATCCAAACACAGCAGAATTTTTACACAGTCTGAAGTACAAAGAATTGTGCACAGGAACGCGGCATTAAGCACTTTCCACAAAGCACTATACACTTAAAATTCCTGAGATTTTGACATGGGAAAGGAGACAGTACACAATAACAAAAATGTCTCATCCTGGCAGCAGTCTTGCTTCAAACACTAATGAGAGCAGGGCATATTTCTCTGTCTGATTCTTATCATCTTGAGCTGGCACTGTCATGGAGACAAACAGGAGAGTTTTTAATTTGTGTATTTTGGCAGCACTGATGGATGGAATAATACCATTAAGCTTCTGTTTTGCAGGAATGTAAGAAACACAAGGTCTTTATAAGGTCTGTAGGAATAAAATATTCCTATAGTAAAAATTTGAAATTGAATATGCACAGATAAATATCTTATTAATTTAAATTTTTGGGTAAATATTACCCATCAATAGGACAAATTCTTGCCACTCCATTTTATTAGCCTGTTTAATGATGAGAAGTCAATCTACATAAAACAGGAAAAATGAAAAAAAAGACCCCAAATTTTGGACTCACAAACTGAGTGTGAAAAAATCCTTTTCAGCATTTTCTGAGCCTTGAAAAATGACACGTCTTCCTGAGAAATAGTTCTGCTCTGGGCAGAGCTCTTTTCCAGAAAGGGGTTTGTATCTGGTGGAAAGGAAAGCAGACATGGCCGAGATGCTCTCAAGTGCTCTTTGGTAGAAATATGAGCTACTCTGGAAGGTGAAGTGTACCTAAACCCACAAGCACACCTCTAAATAAAAGAAGGCCAGTAAAAAAATGCAGGGCCTCTCTCTAATCAGTGGCACTGCTCAACTGCTGGCACAACCCATCTGAGCATACTCCAGTCGGAGCAAAGGGAAATGTTCAGGATGAGAAGCTGGCTGAGGGATGTGGGGGTGTCCCTGATCCTAAAGCCACTGACTGATTCCCAGCCCATTTTATTGGCCAGCACAGGAACAACTCCATTTACTGAAGAGCAGCTAAAATGCAAAACCACAATAAATACAGTAGAAGGAGAATTTTGGGAAGGCCAATAAGTTTTGTTGCAGCCAAGAAATGATCTTATCAGCTTCAGGAGCAGTCAGGGCTCCGGGGGTTTCATTTGCATTGTAACAGTTTGGCCATTTTTTACCAACACTTCATTCACTACTTCACTTGCTCTTTGCATCCCTCAGCTCTCAAACAAGGACTGTAAATACTCAAGATCTTGGTGGCTTTCTTCAGCTTGAAGAGTTAATTCTCAGGCAAGTACGATAAACCCACGCCAAGCAAATGTTACAATGAATGTTATAATAAACTCTCCAGATATCACCCACTGTTGCGTGCCTTCCTCCTCCTCAAAACCTTCTTTTCCAAGTCTTTCCTCAGAAATCATGTTTTCAAAGACAGCTCCCATTCTTCTCCATGGAGTAATTCCAAATGTTCAGTGTAAAATGTGGTACTCAAAATTCGCAATAATGTTAAAGAGTCCTTACTAAGCAGAAATAAAAAGTGCAAAGCCTCAGTTTTATCAGAATGCAGTAAAGTATTACAGATAAGCCCTCAAACTTCTTCAAACTTTTCCCTGGGAAAAATCAAAATTTGTTTGAGCTCAACTGTAAGTTGCAGTGCTTAGTAAATGAGCTCATTGTAGCTGTATTAAAGGTAAGCATCTGTGTTCCTAAAGAGAAGCACTGCTCACAGTAATTGTTTACTAACGAGAGAGTGAAAACAAGTTATTAATCACAGGTATCCAGTGAATGAAAGAGCGAATAGCTGGAACATTCCTTCTGCTGCAGTCTTTCCCCTTAAAATGAATTCACAGATTTATCTTTGAAATAAAGATTTTTGCAGATTATAATTTTGCTGGATTTGCCTCTCACATTTAAACTTTACAAGAGAAGTAGTTACAGGTGAGGATGTGGGATAGGGCTTGGGCTGGAGGTTTTGGTATTTTTTCATTTGTGTGGATTTGTTTTTTCTCTTTAGTTGGCTACCTTTAAATCATTATTTTTTAAAGTATATGGGCATTCACATTAATGTGTGTATGAGGTTTTGAGAGACTTAATATAACTCATTGCAGGAGAAAAACTGCTTGCTTTGATGGGAACCTGTCAAAAGTTAGCACCAATTTTTCAGAGCATCAGCACCAAGTGCCATCGAGCCTGCAGAAACACAGTGCACGTGTGCTAAGGATGCTCCACTGTGAGACACTGCAACAAAATGGCTTACAATTACATTTATTCTTTATGTTGGTTAATTATATGGCAAAAAGTAAAGTCTTCAAACCTCTCAGAGTAAAACTGCTACTCTTGTTGTGTCCTGAGAGATATAAATTGCTCTGCACTTTTACTTTTGGCTTTCTCTTGCCATGTGATTTTAGTGGAGGACCAGGCTCCAGGGATCTCCCCCCTGATGATGAGCTCCCCGTGCCAGCTCAGAGGAGAGAGTTGGGATGTTGACACCCCCAGGCTGAGGGATGTCATTCCTGCTGGCACCACTCCTCCTGCCTGCACCCCTCCCGGGGCTGCTCCAGGCATGGGCTGATCCTGCCCAAGCACTGCTATTCCTAGATCCCTGCTTTCCAATGTCATCATCTCTGAGATGTGATTTTCAGAAGAGCCATCTTCCTGGGCTTCTATCAGACATCTACTATTCACTTAGAAAATATTATTTTATGCCACTGTGACAACAAATATCTTTTATTATGAATTACTAATATTTATTTGAACCCTGCCACATTTCTAATTTCAAGAGAGTACTCAGAGTGACAAACTAATGAGAACTGTCACAGGTCATTGTAATTAGAAACATTTTTCAAAATGCTGTGTAAGGCAACAGCAGCTATAATATCATTCATAATTCATTAAAACCTAAAACATTCAAGTGACTAAAAAAATGCTATATGTGCAAGTTTGCCTGAAAGTCTGCATGCAAGAAGAGATATGACTGTGTTCTAGTTGTATGATAATTTCCCTTTTATTCAAATGACCTAAATTTTTGTCTCTCTTTCTTATGATGTGATTACTTTCATAGCACCAGTTTCAAAGCTGTGATCAATTTGAATGAAAAATGATTATGACTGGCTGTTTCAATTCAATGTTTCTACAAGATAATAAAAAGAAGGTAAAAGGAGTTTAACACGTCCTAGCAGCAGCAGGACTCTGAATAGCAGAAAATATGTGGGTTTTGAGAAGAAAACATGATGCCTCATTTCCATGCCTGCAATGCAGTTAATGAAAGATCTTTACTAATTTTAAGTTTTTTCATTTCTAAAAGCTCCCAGTGCATGCTGAAACACACCTGATCAAATACTATTTTAAATAATACCATTTCACATCGAAACAGTTTTGTGATTACCTGGTATCGGTAATTTTTTCTCATTTGTTTTGCTTAATTTGCAAAGTGTTTTGTGTTCTTTATTCAAGTAATTTAAAACCACTTGTTTTAAAAATGGGGGAAAGAAAGGACAATATGCAATCCAAGAACTAAGCCGTAACTGCTAATGCAGCATGAACTGTGACATTGTTTTGACTCCCAGTAAAGGATACATCAGTAGAAACAGAAATATAGATGCAGAGCTTTTGCTATGATCTGCCTTAAAAACACCACGCACTTGGGAATTTCTTTACCTGTAACTGTTTGCACCTAATTCTGCTACTTGTTTGCACTTAATCACAGATTTACTGTATTAGGCACTCTGTTGTGATTGAAATTATGCTGGAATTTATCCTTCAGATTTTTTTTTTAATTAAGCAGGCAAAACTTGAGGACACACTACCATACCTATGTAGTAACTGGATACTTAATGCTCCCGAGATAAACAGATGAACATTTTCTTCCAGTTTTAATAAATTGAACAGCATGTACTATGTGGCTTCATAGCAGTTCATTTTGAAAACCATCATTACTGGCTGATTCAAGCTACATTTCACTAAATAATGTTTGGAGTCTATTAAAAACACAGTTTACAGGAAAACAGTCACAAGTAAAAGAGCTCATTGACTTTATATTTAGGACATGTCCAGGATGCTTGGCTGCTTAGTTAACATCTCAATTAGACTTAAGCAAAGTCTGGCAGCTGGACCTTTTAGTGAAAAGCTTTGTTTCTTGTAAAAATACTCCTGAATAAATTCCTGTGATATTAAGATTTTCTTCTCCCTTCTTAGACATCCTGCCCTGAGCTGCGAATAAGAGTTTCCTTTTTACTGGTGAGTTGTGCTAAGAGCTCACAGCAAGGAAAGTCACAGGGTGCCCTCAGAGGTTTGTGAGATGGGAGAGTCAAAAGTGACAGTCACTTTCCCTCAAGCTCTCCAAAAGTGCAAACACATTTATCATGAGATAGCTTTTAAGATAGCACTGGTAAGATTTGTCATTTATCTTTAGGCCTAAGATTATATTGCCAAAATATCTTTGCAAGTATGAAAACTTAAACTATACAATTGTTTCTGTGAGAAGCTCTTAGTCAGTAAATATGACCTGCTAAAGCTGCACATCAAATTCTCTCCCCTTCTGGCTGGAGCTGGCTCATATGCTAGATCACACATTTACCAGGTCCGAATTTCTGAGGAACTTTCCCCAGGTCAAACAAGCTGAGCTGCAGAACCAGGTTGCTGTTCTAGGTACCAGCACTCGACTACCTCCATTTCTTGTGCAAACCATCTGCAGCTGTAGTGGAGGCTCCATAGACTGACAAAGGCTTCGTTTCTTTCTTCTTTACCTTAAAAAGGTACTGTTATTTTTAAGGGCTGAAATATTTTTTGTAGCTGAAGATTTTGGAGGTATTAAGGAGATCTGTGAATTTCGATGGTGAGAAGAATGGAAAGAAATCACAATGGAAACAGTCCTGTCTTCCATGCTCTGTGTTGTCTCCTGCTGAGAGAGGCTGTCCTGACAAGCCTTGCTTACCCACACTGACTTCCTGGGCACCAAAGCTGAAATCTCCAAACACAAAAGCATTAAACTACAAGAAAAGGATTCATTGTTTAAATTGGAAGGTGAATTATATTTCAACTGTTTCTGTTCCTGAGTTACAAACAGCCAATAAAGAAGGTGCTTGAGCTTGAAAAAGCAATCTGCTCCCCATGCTGGATGACAGAAATAAGTATCTTCACAAATAAAAAAAGTTAAAGTGCTCATCACACTTTGTTTTTCTCCTGAGACTTCAGTATTTTGAAGTGGAGGAATATTTCCTCTTTGATTTACCTAATCTCACTAAACCAAGAGCAGTTACTTTTGGAGAGAGATGTTTCTCCTGGACAGGAGATTATTTCTTAGTTTGTCAAATAGCCAGTGGGCCATATAAATCACAGCTGGCCTGCAGACATTTACTGGTAACGTTCCTAGAGCAGTGCCAGATTTTCTGCTTTTCTGCCCTGTCCCTCTGGCAGAAAGCAGGAACAATCCTGTCCTTTTAGCCTGTTGCACTGAAACTCCACTAAGTTTCCATGTGCCTTATTGCAATTTTTTCTGTATTGGATTATTTAAGCACTTCTTGGCCGTACCACACGCGAGTGACTCCCGCGTTAAGTGAGGAAGTCACCAGATAAAAGAGAAGTTGGACAAATGGGTTTTTGATTATTTTAGTCCTGATTTGAAAGTTTTCCCAGTTTTTCATGCTGTGTAATTACTGTGTTTATCATTAGAAACAGGCTTTGGTGCTGAGTAGCAGTAGCAGACGTCCATTCTTTTGTGGAACTTGCTAAGTTTTAGAAAAGCAAAGCCCCAGCTTCTTCCATCATCTCAGACTCTGTGCTTTCAAGGTACCATTCTTACCAAACATGAAAAGGCAAAACCTGTCTAGCAGACATAAAAGTTTTGGATTTCACTTCAGCACAGCACTATGCTTTAGTGTGTCATTAAATGCAGAAATGCTTTCAGGCATTTTCTGGAATTAGACTTTACAGCTATTGGCACCATGTATCACTTTCATAGCAAAGCAAGGAATAAAACACAGAAGTCATAACTTGCAGGCTTCACAATTAAGTTTTCAGAGCATGTAGGAATGAATAGTTCTACTTCATATTTTATTATTCTCATTTGTCTAAAGTATCTTATAATTCTTGTTTAATATACAGGAATTTATTTTATTCTCACTTTTCCAAAGCACTGGATACTTTGACAACAATGTTGAGAATAACACATCTTTGCTAATAAATACAGTCACAAAAATAATTGTTAAATTCATATTCACATATACAAGTGATTCCTGAAATTATTAAAGTAGTGATAGAGCTACTTATTAGATGTGGGCTGTGAAATGCTCTGCAGGCTTTTCCACCTCAAGACCTCAATTTGCCATTGAGAAAAGTAAAGCAGGTGAATCTAAAACTATTCTAGTTCTCTCCTGTGGAGGTGCATTACTTGCTGCAGGTTAAAGACCATCCTCCAGTTTCAGAACCAACTCAAGATGTCAAGAGTTACCTTTCAGCTGCCCGTTACAACTTCTGTTCCCAAGCCAGAAATAAGAATTATTAAAAATATTGCACAAATATTTTTTAATAGTCTGACTTCTCACTGCACATTGATCAGGATTCACTATCTTACAAAACTGCTTTTTTCAGGAAATCCATGGTACTTGATACCACACTAGACTTCAAATTTTCTTCTATCTATTGGGGACTTTAGTACTTTGGAATCTATAGAAATTATTGCTTCACTTCTAATGCTCTGCTTTGTTAGCTTAAGAGTAGAATAACTCTGTATTTGTGCTAATGACGACAACCAAATTCATCGCTAGTTACTGTCACTAACTAAAGCATTTGAAAAAGACAGCATGCTTTTGAAAAACTTGAACAGAACAGAATCATGTACATTCTTAGAGGACAGAAAATTTATCCCACTGATTTGACTGAATTTAGCTCAGTAAAACTTGATAGCTTTAACTGTCTGCAACTCTTTAGCAGGGTGCTGATGAACAAATGGTGTTGGTATTATATGAGTAGGGGTTCTTCCATGTTTTACTCAATTTAATCCTCAATTGCTTCCCTGTGACCATGACAAATTCCAATGTTTTTTTTTTTTTAAGGAAAATTTAAGAAGGGAAGTCAGAAATGAGGGCCAGTAGTAGTCAGCAACTTCAAGGGGTTTTTAAGAGTTCTTTAACAATGTTTGAAAACAGAAGGGCACTATCAAACCTCAGTCTCTTGGGGGTGAAACTCAGGACTGCAGCTCCATCTGTGCATTCTTCCCTTCAGACTGCAGAGCCCTGACAGAGCAGCTGAATTACCACGGTAAAAATCAGCATAAAAAGCATTTTATGGGAGAGAACTCTTGTCTAATCAGAAGCCATCTACTTCAGTTTTCATAAATCTTAATGACCATACATTAGCACATAGTGCCTTTAAACACTATTTTCTATTATATTAGATTTGCAGTAAGTAAATGCATTTGGTTTTTTCTGAACTGGAGATGAGACACTCTGTAATGTAAGTGAAATTGCTTAATAGCTGTCTTCAAATCATACATTCCATATTACTTTTTCCACAGAAAAAAAAATAAAAAAGGCAAACTAAATTACTTCATTTAATATCAGCTCCTAGCCTGATAATAATTTTTCAATTTGCAGTGCGACACTTTCTCTCCCAGAATTTTCATCTCAAACAAATGAAGCTATAAAACACTTGGTTTCTCCCTTTAGGAATGTCATTGTTCATGTCATTTGTAACTCTCATCGACAGCTAAGTTTTCCCAAACAGGCTTAAAGCTGTGTCGTGAATGTTTTTGCTTTAGCAGAGCTTTCCCATTTGCTAGGTTATGTTGTCTGAGGACTCCAAACCCTCGCCCTCCATTTTCGCTGATTCTCACAGGAGGCACTTGCACTTCACCACTGGGGAATAAACACCACAAACACCCAGTTTTGTCTAACAATGCAGAGAAGTCCCATATACTGACTGAGCAGCTGTACTTAGGAACAAAGATGGTTTTGCTCATGCACTGTAGGTTATGAAACAAAGAGCAGTTACGTTTTCACCCCTCTGTGGCTCAGAGATATTATTCATGCACATTTTACTGACTGGCAGAAACAATCACAGGTATTTGCGATTTCTGTGGGTACTTACTCAAGAGTACAATTAGATATTGCCACAAAATGCAGGGCCACAAGCTTTTATCAAATGCTTCAAAAACCTGACAATGTTGCATTTAACTACTTGGGAATGCTGCAACTGGGTGAGCAAGCAAATTATATCCACTGAGTAGAACATCAACCACTATTAACCAAAACTCAACCCTAAACCACACAGTTCCACTGCAGATTTGAACTGCCTATTGCAAAGACAGTACAACTGATCTTCCCAGGGTGATTTAAACCTACAGAGACACAAAATAAAGGGGTTTTTTAAGACTCCCATATGTTGCCCATGATGCAATCCTGGCCAGAGCAGTGTCCTGGTGGCTCCTGCTGTACCACTGGAAACTCTGGGAAGGAGCTCCGAGTGCCCAGTGTGTGCTGCATGTTGGATATCCCCAGCCTCGGGGATACCAAACAGGAACTTGTTCCACTTCAGCTCCCAGACAAATAAACATCCATTTCAATCACCTTTTGTCTTTTCTACTTTCACATGAATCATCCATTTAGAGATGGGGATGAGGGGGTTTCTTTCTGTCCAGTGTTATTGGTAGCAGTCTGTATATAGTCACACTTGAACAAGATTAGATTTTAGAACTAAAGCCCCCTGTTAAATAATAAATCAGGTAATAACAGGTATTACATCTGATATTATTATTCTTATTAATTCCAACAAATCCCATGTTAGTACAACACAGTTATCTTATATAGAGTAATGACTTATTATACTTGGAAAAAATCCCTCTGCACTACACAGGCAAATCTTCATTGTACAGGGGCGTGTGAGCAGCCCCATTTTTGCTGTACAGATGGGTATGAAATTTACTGAACATTTTCTTCCAAGACACTGAAAAAATTGGGTGTTCTTTCTATTATAAAAAAATCTGTATGTCAGGAGAAAATACACCTGTTGATTCATTTAAGGCTGGAAAGATAAACACAATTTAAACTGAGCAAATAGCAGAAAACTATTGTCAGAGTAATTTCATTTTGAAAATTAATATGACAATACACATCATCCTACAAAATTAATTTCTAATGATTCTGGTTTTCTCAAGTTAACTTAAGCTTGACATTAATTTTGAGTGTAATGCAGAAAAGAAAGTTAACTTTTTGATTTATTTTTACACATTCAAAAAAATCAAAATTTGTGAAAAGTCTTAGTCACACATTTATTTAATTTTAATTTGGGGAAAATACACCAAGTACACAATCTATTAAATTCATTATTACAACAGACTGTTAATTTCCTTGAAATTCAATTAGAAAGAACCGATTTGAGCAATTTACTGTTTGACAAGCCACAAACAATTTTAGTTAATGAGGTGGTTTTATGAATTAGCCCCGTGCCACATTTTGCTTTTGTGAGATGACATTGACTCAAAGCATTTTTATTAAGCAGATGATTACTGTGATACCCAGCACCTATTTTAGACAGCTTTTCTTACAGGCAATGTAATTTTACTCAATTGCTCAGAACGGTAAGAACATGGACTTTCAAAATAGGAATGACTATAATTTGCTTCCAAACTAGCAGAGCACAGCAGCTCAGGAACTAATCTAAACCCAAAGTCTCAACATTCACTTCAGGGAACTCCAAGTTTGCACCAATTACAAAGTTGTGGATTGCTGAACTTTAACCAGAGCTGGCTGGATCCAGCCTCCAGAATCACTGCATTTGGAACAATTGCAAATGCATTTTGTTTGAATTTTGGAAAGTACAAAGGGGCATTACAGAGGCTGGGCACATGAGATTTTCAGAATTTCAGAACTGACCTAATTATTCCCATTAAAATCAGTACAAAATTTACTATTGACTTACAAGAACATAGAGCTAAACTACTGGTAAGTAATCTTGCATTTGCCTTTTCAGAAAAAAAAAAAATTTATTGTCTGACTCCTTCAAGAGAAGGGCAGATAGTGTTTGGCCAAATTTTAACATTCTTATTGAAACTTAGTTTTTATGTATTTAATGGAAACGGTACCTGAACATAATCAATGAATTGATTAAGGATTTGAGACTTTGACCCCCTGATTGAAGAAAAAGGAATTGCTTTGTTGTTTAAAAACATTCAGTTTCAGGAATATAATTTCCAGTACACCTAGGACTACAAAGGGAAATCTTAGTTTGTTTCATTAAGCGTCCTAAGAAATGAAAGATAATTTAGAAATTATTTATATTTGCATGTAAGATTTAAACATAATAATGTCTAAAATATCTTATTTATTAGGCACATTCTCCCTCCTCAAGGACAAATTACCCTATGGAAAGCAGAATTATATAACTGAAAGAGAACTATTAAAACGTAGAGATGGAAATTTCTCAGGACACAGAGAGCTTTTCATAGGCCCAAATCCTGGCATCTCCAAAATCAGGTGTAAAAATAGATACCCTTTCGGTGCTATTAACAGATTAACTGTTTTTCCTTTGAACTGCCAGATATACACATGGAAGAATGTAAACGTCTAGGAAACTGTAATTAAACAGGACATTTAAAGTCAAAACCATTAGGCCCAGGCAACCTTTGTTTTTTACTTGACAGAAATTCCTGAGCACAGAAGCAGTCAGAACAAGGCAACAGTGAGGTTAAAATGTGGATGGAGAAAACAGAATCACTGAAATACAGTGAACACCACAAGTCAAGCACATTGTCACTATTAACGCCCTATATATGTTAAAAGAAAATGCACACTAAATTATAATTAGCTGGGTTTGTATTTAATGTATTTATAGTTTCAGCTGGTTGGGGATGAGCATAGCATAAGCTCTTCTGCACATGGAAGGGAGTGAACATACTGATTTCAATAGCTGAGCTATTACACATAATTTTCTGATTTTACTAACTTGCTGATTCTAATTTTATGGCTGTGAAATACTTAAAATGTTGTGTTTCTGCACTGGGATTTTTTGTAGTTGGGTGGTTTTTTTTGGTTGTGGTTTGCTTGGGGGATTGTGTGGGAAAAAGCTGCTGTACGTGAAGGTACCATAAATGAGCACTAGGAAATACTTGAAATTGCACACACCTTGAATATAAAAGACAGTTGAGCGCCCTCTTTGCTCTCCAGGCAGCATGAAGCACCAGTGATGACAAGAGTGAAACAAAACAGTTCTCAACATTTGGATGAGCAAATATGCTACCAGATATTTTCCTATTTTGTTTTGGGGGTGGGGGGGGCGGTGTTTGTTTTGTTGCTTTTTACATCGCCTCAATTATTCAGACAGACTGGTGCTGTTTTGAGCAGAATTCCTTTTCCAGAGCTGCAGACAAATATGTACTACAATACGTGTCTCCTATGAGCAGCGGTTTCAGGGACTGCCTATTGATTTCATAGCTGTAGACATAGATCTCAACCTTCTATTTTAGTCTGAGATTTCCTTGTTAGAAGCTTTTCAAATAAGGTTTTCTTTTTAGGGACAATAACCTGTGGGAGCAGAATTCCCTGGAGGAACAGTTCCCTAGCTCAGGGACTCTCCCCGAGGTTAGGGTGAGGAGAAGGCAGCTCCCAGCATCCCTTGCTTCTTTATGTAAATGCACCCCGGTTCTGTCTCCCTGATTGGCCCGTTGGCTCCCTGCCCCTTCCCGCCTTTCTCTCCCTTGTATGTCTCCTCCCTAGAACCTTTTCCCTTCCCTGCCTCACCGCTGGCTCCTCTCCCCAGACACTCCCCTGCCTCTTCCCTAGTGGCTCCTGGCCCCAGTCCCGCCTTAGTGCCACCCCCGGGCCCTCACATCACTGGGCCTCGATGCTCTCCGCCCCCATACTTAAACCCCTGCACAACACTGCTTTTCCCTCTTCGTCCCTGGACTCCTTCACGTGCGTGGCTGCAATAAACATCTCCGTGGAAACGCATGTGAAGACCCTTCCCAGCTCTTTGTCTTTGAGGCAGTTAAGCTGCTATCTGGTGTGTGTATGTGGCACCTGCCGAGACACCTCTGGGAAAGCTGCGGCACCAACTCCACGCCACAGCAGTAATCCATGCCTGATAACCTGCAGATGGGTGCCCTTCAGAAATTTCCCTGCTCATTTATCATCACACTGCTTTTTATGGTCAATGGTGAAGTACAAAGAACTCTCAAATATAAAATGACTGATGGTACAGGTCAGAGAAGAAAAAGACACCAGAGGTTCTCCTGCCACCTCTGTGGAGATCTACTCTTCATTGCAGGCCATGTTGTGCAATTTTTTATTCCTGTTTAGGAGAGGAAGGGTAGCAAGAGCCACCCTCAAATGAAGGAACAATACTAAGCAGCCTGTCAGTGGAACGGAAAGGTCAGCTCTAACCGGATAACTGTTGGTTTCAGCTGCTGAAGGCACATACATCCTTCCTGTCAAGGGTGCTGATTTGGCTCATTCTGAAGCAAATTAATCTCTCTTTACAGCGAAGTGGGCTAGCAGCCCTCAGTCAGTGACCTGTGACATTTCTGTACCCTGCATGGGAAATAACTTACTCACCAGAAGCCTGTGGAGCACAATGTGGAACAGTCCCAGCCTGCAGGGAGCAGAACACCAAGGTTTCCCCCTGCCATACATTCAGGAGTACATGATTCCTGGAGAAGACCTGAGAGAAAGCAGCACATGATCCTAAGAGACTGAATCTTATGGGAATACATCTATTCTATCTGCCTTAGCTGATAACCTCAAGAGATCACTATTTTATTAAGACAAGACTTGCACTAGGCAGGTAAGTGGTGTTTGGGTCCCAATTCACCCTGGAAATTAGATATTGAGGAGTCCCCAACTATACTGTCTTAATAAGCATCAGACCATGAAAGGACCCAAGTATACCTTTAATTAGGTGAGACTGACCTACAGCTGAGAACTTGCTGGATTTGCACTCATCAGTACTCATCCTACTGTGAGCAACTTTTAGTTGTATGCCATGGCAGCTACAAAATGTAAGTAACTTTTTATTTCCATAAATTAAATAGAAAAAAAGAAAAGACTTTATCCACTCAATAGACTCGAAGTGCAGGGGGAGTAATACCAGAGAGTGGAAGAGGAGATCAGGGAAAATTACACAAAATCCTTAATTTTAGAATGTTTTAAGCTATGGGAACTTCGTAGAGTGCTACATAATATGCTATCTTAATACTAAATGTGTCATGTAATTTAGAATAATATTAAAGAAATAAAATGCACACAAGTGCGTGTGTGTGTCCCCCTCAACCAGTTGTGTCTGACAGCACACGATTTAAATCTTGGCTGTCCATGGAACATTCTAAGCAGAAAGCAGGAAAAATGTAGATGAGGTAATTAGTCTGGAGATGAGACAATTGGTGCAGATGCACATCTATGCATGAAGATTCTGGGGATAAGGAAAAGGCCAAGTACTTTTCCTTAAGCCACTGGGAACTGTGCTACAGATTTACGAAGAAGGAAGATTTCAAAACAACTGCTTCATCGCAAGCCAATTAAAATTTGAATTGCACTGTCTTATGTTTTGAAAAGCTGTCAAATCTACAGATAATTCCTCAGACCTTAATGCTGCAATGCATGCACAGTCTATTTTAAAATGTCTGCATGAAGTAACACCCACCACAATGTGCTGTGGGATAAAAACACAGCACATGCATACTGAAATACATTTAACACAGCCAAATGTTAGCTCTAAAATGTAGCTGTAGATAATATGCTTAGACATGGTCTATTCTTTAGGTGTGCTTGTATGTGGACTGTTAACTGGACTGATTTGTCCTCTAACAGTAATAAATTAAAAGCACAACAAGAATGAGAGGTTAGATAGAGCTCCTTGTGGTAGAACTTTGGAACTATGATTACTACAAACATGGGGTTCTCTTCAGTGCTTCATATAAACTTCATTATGTTCCTGCTGATTCTGGTTAGGTGACACTGGTTCTGGGATGCTCGAGGCCCACCTCGTCCCACTGCAGACGTCCGAGCACGAGCCCACTGCGGTTTGATGGACCTTGGGGTCTCCCCTGCCACGGCAGGCTGCTGCCCCATGGAATGGTGTGTCCCTAGACAGAGAAGGCAGCAGGGCTCTCTCACTTGGGTACCAACACCTGGACTGACTGTGATGGGTCCAGAGGTGAAAAGACCAACCTCCAGGCAAGGATCTTATAATGGGGAAGGAAGAACTCGGGAACCAATGGGACAAGGACAAAAGGGTGGTTTGGGGGAAGACTGACAACGTACCAACCACATAGGGAACAGCAGGGGAGGGATTTAGGGAACAGGATCCAATGACACACCGAGTAACAGGGAACTTTCTAGAGGGAAAGGTGTGCTCTGGGGGGATTGGCAGGGACTCTCCGCCCAGGGGGTGGGGGAATGGCTGGAGAGGGATGAGGAGTCTCCGCCTAAGAGGCAGGGGAAGGGGCTTGGCCACTTCAGGGGGAGGAACAGAACTTAAGGGAAGGGTAACCATGGAGTCTGGGGTACAGAGTTACAACTTATGATAGGACTGAACAGAGGCGAAGCTTAACCAAACAGCTTAAATTGAAACTTAACAGAACAGGAAAACTTTTAAACAGGAGTGCCTTTTGCACATTCCCCCAGCTTGCCCCAAGCTGGGGTGCTACAACAGTTAGGGTGTAATCTTTGACAGCCACCCTAGGTTTGTGCTCGTAGGGCACATACATCCCTACTACTGTAGGTCTGCAGAGATAGGATAAATGATTGGAATTCTACAAAATTATAATTTATTTTTGCTCCACAAACTATTCTTCATCTCTAACCCACATTTTAGGGCAGTGTTTGCCATAAAATGAGGAAGCTTTCCTTTCTCCAACTCTTTTACCAGTATTCAGAACACTTGATGAAGACTGTGTCCTACTGTGCCTCGAGATCAAGCACTTTTTGAATTTAAGGGCCTTTGGTTTTCACTGTTGTTGGTCCTCGCAAGAGAGATTTAAGAGTTTCTTTGAGTGATATTCACTGCAAAATAATAAACATTTTCTGAGGCCAGGAACAATCTGCTCCCTTATCTTGATATGCCTATTTTGTACATTTTAAATATTAGTCCAAAATTTCAGCTGGCATCAGTAAATATAAAATACATAATAATTGACAAAGGGAGCTATATGCTTGTGCAATGAGTCTTTTTGTTGGATTATTGTAAATACAGGGATTGCAGAGTGAGTAGGGTACAGAGGAAAAGTATGAAGGGTAAAAATGGTGCCACTGATTTTTTCAAAGAGTGAAAAGGGAAATAAGTGAGACAAGATTGTGAGGCCAGAGCTTGATCACTACAAGTGTTAGAGAGGCCACTATAAGCTCACCAGCAAATGCTGCAGGGCTCCAGGGAAGAGAGGGATGCAGGACACAGGTCAGGAAGCAGCGGATCAGGGTTTCATTGTGAGTGCCCCCATTACCTAAGGCTGCTTAATTTTCTACATCAGTGTAGTGCAATCCCAGGAATGCATCATTGCCTTCTGCAGGTGTCTCTGGAAAAGCAGAGCAGAATTGCTTTGCAAGAAATATAGACAATTAATTTCAATTATTTTAGACCACATGGTGTCTGCTCATGTTATTCTGTAAAACAATTTAAAACTACTGCACTTCCAGGCTATCATTACAGGCATGCCACCTTTTTGTCATAATTTGGAAGTTTGAAATACAATCACAAAAGAAGAATAAGGGCTAAGAATAAAATATAAACCAGAAAAATTAGAAATACTGAGGGAGAAACCTCCAGAGTTTTCAGACTTGCCTGATCACAGCAAGCTGAGGATTGTGTAGGTCACCACTGCTCCCAGTTACGAATAATGACAGGGATTTGAACACTCAGTTCTACTGCAGCAAAGCTCAGCTCAAACAAGGAAGCTTCACTAAGGATCTTGCTCCATTTAATTAAACAAAAGGTTGTTTTTCAAGTTCTTGGAAACTACCAGTGCCTGCTGTTCTTGGGAGAAAACACTTAGTGAGCAATAATCAGCAGCACCACCTATGGCCCTAAATGCTCCTTATCTTAGTTCAGTCTTTCTAATCATGGGAGATGTGTTTCTGCAATGTGCTTTGATTCAGAAAACATCACGAAGCCAAGATTTGGGAAATTATTTCTTCTCATTTTCCTCTTATTTTTTGCTAGCTCTCATCAAGAGCTTCTCCCTATCACTGGCAATTTCCATTTGCTTATATTTTCTTATTCCCTTTCTCTGCTTTCTTTCTCAAGGGATACTGATCCTTTCATCCAACTGGAGACTGCTCACTCTAAAAGTGAAATCTGAGATGGATGAGGAATATAAACCAGAATGGTTCTTGTGAATTTTGGCTTTCCTCAAAATAAATACGTATGGAGAACTCTGACAGTTGCTAAAGTTACAGAAAATTAGTACTGGGTTCCAAACTATTTTACTTTTCATAGGTACTACATACTTGTATTTAAGGCATTGGTAAAATTGCATATAGTTACCACCGCCAAAATACCTGGCTAGTCATAAGCTCTGTGTTCCTTGTAATTAATGGAAATGAATAAGGAATATTTGGGTGAACATTTGGGTGTCTGTGATTTTAAGGTATTTTAACCGGGCATAGAAATCTGAGAGATGATGAAACCTTGCTTCCTCCAGGCCCAGATGTCATCAGGATACAAATTTTTCCTGTGTGAAAAGCTGATTAGTTGTGCAATGATACCAATCTTTCTGGTTCCTGCTTTGTGCATGGCTCACATTCCCTCTGCGCAGAGGTTAACAACTCTGTTGAATAAAATGGGGCACGTAATGAGGAATTTCCTGATTTGAATTTATGTTACAGTGCACCTCTGTGTTCCAAAGTCTGCCTTCAGCTGCAGTTCCTGTGCTCGGAGGGTGTAGTTTCGATCTAGGTTGTTCTCAGACAACAAGGTATTGATAACTTTAACACTCCTGCTAGAACAATACAACAATTACCAACAAATCTTCATCTGATTTTCAAAAAAATATATTCTGCACATGCAGCAGTGGAGAGTGCTAAGAGACCATCTTATGCAGTGCCCAAACACAAAAAGATGACAAATTTTTTCCTAACAGTTAGCCAGCCATCCTTCAAGAAAACTCATCTCATCCCAACTCCACACACTCTTCACACTTCCACAGACCATGTTACACAAGAGATTGTTTGCCTTAGAAATCTTAGTGACTTGATTACTTCATTGGCCAAACTTCTCAATAATTGGACCTTTAAGTTTGGAGGCCTAAACCATGCATTTTATCCCACACATTTATGAGACAGACACCTTAAATGGAGTATAATGCTTATGTAAGCAAAGGTAAGGCTTAGTTTCAGGACTTGTAAGAACAATCCACAGTAATATTCCCATTCCAAATGCCAAATCTGAGTTTCTGAATTCTGCAGGTAAGGATAAAACCTCTCCAGTCCATGCTAATCTAAACACTGAGTTGTAACTGTTCAGCTTGGAACACTTCCCACTTATGCTGCAAGTACTCTGCAGGCCTTTTTCCACTGCACATCTACAATTACAATGAGGTCTCATGTCTGATTAAGGAGTGCATTTCACTCAATACTAAGAGCCTGGGGGTGAACAGCATAGGAAATCTATTGTGAATGCAAAGAAATGGCCGCATTATTTTTTCATTTAGCTACAGGCATGAGTTCCTTCAATGTTGCTGAAAAGTTTTAATGATACTACAATATATGTCAGAGAATTTTGAAAAATACAATGATATATATGGTAAGAACCCAGTATTTGCCTGGTAAAATAACAGACAAACATGTTTAAATAATTTATGAGACTGAATATACAGACTGTCTGAAAGCCCTTTTATCATTTCACACTGCCAAAAAAAGAACAGTCTTTACACAGTGCAGAAAATATTAATGTTATTAACTCCTTGTGGGAGATAGAGAGGATTCTGGAAATCCTAATGACAATAAAACCCTATAAATTCATCAGGAATATGAAAAGCAACACAGCAAGTCGACCAGCAGACACACACCTGAGCAGAAAAGAGCAGCAGCTGTTTGGAAAGAAACAAGAGATGTTTCCAGCTGTAATTTCCATAAGTACCTCAGGCACAGATCTTAAGCTTCATTTGGTGGGAGCCTGCACATGCAGTGTCACCAGGAAGCATCCAGAGGAAAGGATCATACCCGTGTTAGCCCAGCTGGTACCATACCCAGCCGAAGCAGGGAATGCACAGAAAGTACCCAGTGTGATGGTCACTGGATGGGCCTCACATTCTTTGAGTCAAGTGTGGTTAAAACATGAGTTAAATGTTATATTCCAGATAACAGCAATAATGAAGTTGCTGAGCAACCACAGTTGGGATCAGACACCTGGAAACATTTTCAGAAACAAAATAACAAACTAATTAACTGTAGAAATATCATTTAGCATTGAAAAGCAGAGGACTGAACAGAGGGGTATATTTCCAGTCTTGAGGAGTTCACCAATACAATAGGCACATGAGTGATGCTGAAACTTCTTATCTTTGCTCCTAAATTCCGCTTAGCCCCAGGACACACTTTCCAATTAGTGAACTGGTTAAAAAACTTTATAATTAATATGTCATTGTATGCATACAGAAACTCAAACTGGGCAATTTTAAGACCATCTTATGAATTAATGTACCTTGTGAGATAGTAAATGATAAGAATTTTGTAGTGATTCCTTAAATACAAAAAGATATGAAATACCTTCTACAATTGGTCTTTGTACTTCAGGCACTCATAATATAAATACAGTACCTCCCAATTTCTCACTTAAGATCAAACAAAAATAGATGTACCACATAATCCTGGTGCAGATAACTTCTACTGACTTAAGAAAGTAAAACTAAAAAGAAGCGGTTTTTTACAATTTTTTTAAAATTCTGAGCAAACAATAACCAATTGGATGGGAACAAAACCCCAGCATTTCTTTTTTATGGATCAAGACCAACACGACCCGAGTTGTGCTGTATAACATAAATATCTACATAAATATATGTGCATGCTGAGTGCATTCATATCAATTGGAAAAAGAGCAGTCAGCAAAGACACTGTTTCTCCTCCTGTGGCTCTGCTCCCCTGAAGAGAAACAGCTGCACAGCATCCCAGCAGCAGGAAGGAAGCTCAGAGCCCATTTCAATGCAGTTTAATTCCCATTTCCTCAGTTCAGATGCAAAAGCTCCCATCCCATCCCACCTCATTGTGAAAATGCATCTCTCAAGCACCAAGTGTTTGTGCTCAGCAGCAGTGAAAGAGATGAGATAGCACTTGCTGAGAGAGGCAAAGTCTGTCAGAGCTTCATAAAGGACACAGAACCTTCCAACACTGCCTAAACTCCACTGCACTTCCAGTCAGGTTTAACTTCAGGAATGACTGTGAATTGCTTTCTCCCAGATGTGGAAGATGCAAAAAGTCATCACAAAATCTCTGTCATGATCTTCATGTGGAGGACTCCGCCATCTCACTTTTATCTTTTACTCTTCCTCCTATTAATGTTATTTTCATTCATGGAATTCAGCAGAGTTTGAATTACACAATCAGACTTTCTGCAGACTAAGTCATACAGGTTATTTTTTTTCCTAAAAGGTTTTTTCCTAGTTTTCTCTTTAATCACTGCTAGCACACTGTATCATTGGAGTTATTTTTTTTTTTGAATGGCATTAATCTCTATATTTTTTATTAACAAAAAAACTTGCCCTGTCTTTTTTCCCACTGCCTCCTTCCCTGCCTCCTTTTAAACCTTACAGTGGTAAAATTGCTGCCTGCTACAGAAGGTGAGTTTCTTTCCATGCCTGTTTGTTCAGTGGCCAGCCCCCAGAGCTGGGCAGCTTTCCAGCAGGAGAATCTGGACTTCAGAGCCTGACCTTTAAGTACTCTGCAGTCAGTGTGAAAGTTACCATTGATTTCAATGGCATTTGCAGCAGGGCCTTGCCCCTTAATGTGACCTTATTTTCTGCCTAAAATTTAAATTGTTGACAACATTGGCAAAGGTAATCAATTTTATTCCAGCTGTAAATTTGATTTTATTGGCTAGTGAAGCCCTACAGATCTGTGTGAAGAATACTCTTAAGCCGTACAGTATTATAAACCTGGCCTTACAAAGTGAACCTAATGCAGCAAAATCTTCAAAACCACACCCACCCACTATATTCCCATCAATATTTTTAAGGTAGTTTGTAGAGTTATGTACAGCTAGAGATTTAAAGATCCAAGCAATGCTGTCCAGTAAGTAAATGGGTTTGTTCCATGGAACTCTCATTAGGTGAGGACCTGGCCATTGCACTGGTCACTGTGTAAAAAGAGGTTTCTTGGCATGCAGTAATAGACATGGATGTGTAATCTCTAGGTACTGTTTTCTTAGCTGATTGACATTAATTCCTGCCCTGGCAGCACTAAAACAACGTGCTAACACACCAGGTAAGCAGGGAGCAAGGTCCAGTACCAGTTCTAGCACCGACAGTCTTGTCAGCCTCGTTCAAAGAGCTCAGGCTCAGGAGCTGCATTACTGCTCAGTGTAAAAGCTTTCACTCTGTGATGTGAAAGGCTGACCTTTGTGCCCCGTACAGCTGGTGGTTCAGAGCCAGAGATAGCATTTATTCAACTTGAGCTGTCACAGAGAAAGGGCAAATGTAGCGGCAGGTAAGTGAATTAAGCACTGCTCAGTAGCTAGTAATACCTAATTATTCATGACACATTTGTCATATGCTGTTAGAGGACATTAAAAATGCTAATGCCTGGCCATTCTATTCAGTAACACATCTGCTGAGAAACACAGAGTGTGTGTGTGTTTCGGGTTCTGCTGATTGCATTCCCGCTTTCTTCTCCTCACAGAAAATATATTTCATAATTTTATTTACTTTGAAGTGGGCTGCAGCTTCTGTACAACAAAAACAAAATAAACAGAACTTGAAAAATCCCTGGTTGCTGCAAAGGGCAGTGTAACAATGTGCTGTAATGTCTGCTGTTCATAATCCAGTCAGAACCCCACAGCATTGCTCTGTGTTTTTGCAGTGCAGCACAGAGCAGTTATTTTCCTTTGGTGTTATTCCTGGCTATTTAACTTGCATTTTGGATGCCATACCAGGGTTCTGCTCGTTTCCTATAAAGCAAACAGTCGTGAACTCCATTACTGTAAATGAGACAAATGTTTGACCCAGCTCTCTATCAAGTTAAGCAGTAAGAGAATGAAGATACACAGACAAAGATTTGCAGAACTCAGTACTGGAACGTCTTGCTTTGGAACTTATCCTAATAAGAACTTAAAATATCTCCAAGATAATCAAGTATTTAATTTTTAGAAATGAACAAGTTTGAATAACTTCTGCTGATCCTCACGCTTCAGTGGGAACAAAGGAATCTTTAAAGTGAGGCTATCTTGCTCTGAAATAAAAATGTAAATATTTCTATTGAGTGTGCTTCTGGCATCTTTAATGAAAGGACTAAAATTTCTGAAGATAGCTGAACTAGTGCCAGTCTATATAGCTACTCTTTCACAGCTACAGATGGAGTTTGTGTTCATCAATCTCCCCATTTTTACTGTTATTGGCACTAATGTAAATATATTTTATAAACATCTTCTGCATAAGGATTGTTTTGGTAGTGCTAATAGTATTGACATTTGCTTGTCAAGTATAATATGCCCTCATCAGGCACAGAAGAAAATCATCTCTTCCTCCTGGCAGCTGAAGTGCCAAACCCAATCAATTCAGCCACTTGGTGCTTTGCTGAACCGCACATAGCTCGTGACAAAAGCTCACGCTCATGCTGATTGACCTGAACTTCAGAGGGAGGAGAGCACTCTAATTCTCTCATCTCAGCACAGCCCTGGTGATTAGCCAAGAGGACCCAGCTAAGTGGCCAGTGGTTCACCCTGCCCACATCATTTGTAGCACCCTGGGAGATAAGGACTCATTATCCACTCTCCAGCATCTTCCAGGGTCCAGCTCCAAGGGTGCAGCTCATCCAAGGAGTCTGGAGCAGGCAGAGCATCTGTTTATCAAACTGCAACTCCTGTCATGGGGACAGTTCCATGTATGCTGTCACAGCATCCATCCTCCAAAATGTTCTAAATGTGGCTGGATAAAGTCCCAGGAATACGAGTCTGAGCCCAAAGCTGACCCTAACTTTGAGCAAGGGCTTGGACAAGAGACCTCCAAATGTCCTTTCTGACCTGCATTATCTGCTGACTTTTCAGTACTGGAGAGTAATAAGAAAACGTTAAAAATCTAATTCCTGAAAAAATAGAAAAAATACAGATAAACAGATTCTTCCATTTAATGTAAATTTAGATAATATTTCAAGAAAGGAAACTAATAGGGATCCCACAAATATGACTGTCTTTTATTTATTCAACCTTTTCTTGTAACTTTCCTTTTCTAAATAATGTCCAATTGATATCCAACATTATTTGCTAAAGTCAAGCCTTGTATAATTCTGAACAATCCTAATATTAAATCCTTTGCAAGAAGAATGACTCTGAATACAGCAATTATGCACTATGGGATACAGGAATCCTCAGTTCCTGCACACACAGTTTAATATTAACAGAAATTACATCCCTAGATTAAGAGAGAGATAGCTTTACTCTCAACATTATATTAAATTATTTTCTCTATAGAGAAATCTCTGGAGTATGACTGTCCATAATTTTCCTCAAGGGATAACTCCAATTAAACAGAGTTCAAAATGCTCCATAAAGTTATCACTCTGCAAGGTCTGAAATGTTTTCCTGTAGCAGGCCTGTATTCTTCTGAGGTTATTTATCTGGATTTCCTCAAAAATGGAGAATAAGATTTCCTTTGAAATGTCGTGATTCAATTTTAGAAATGTTTGGCCTGAGTAAGTGTATCCTGAAATGGCCTCTGTTATCGTCTTCTATGTGCAAAATACAGAGAGAAAAAATGTGTGAAAAATCACATACTGTGAAAACAGACAATCCCATAGAACTAAATGCTGAAGGTGCCACAGAGAATGAGGTAATGAGTATGGGAAAAAAAAACCCAAAACAACAGCAACAATCCACCACTAAAGGAAACAGAGGAACTCCATATTTGGGGAGTAGGAGGCAGTGGGGAAAAACCCCAAACCAAGCAATCATTGATGGTGTGCATGTTTGTCAGGAACACCTATTTAAAGGAAAGTCATTCGGCCCACGAGAACTCTGGAGAACACTCAGCTGTGTTTAGAAGATCTCATGCACTCCACTGCATTGGGAGACATTTCTGTTTGCCATCAGCCATCCTTCAGCTGCCACAGGGCAAAGGCTCCCTGTGCCCTTGTGCTGTCCATCACACTGAAGGCTTTGGCCAGACCCCCAGCGAGCTGGCAGGAATCACTTGGCAAGTTCATGGCACTGTCATTTCACACCCTCTCCTCCTGCCCTGAGCCCTGCCCTGAACCTGACAGTGAGAGTTCTCCCCAAGAGCTCAGACTCTGTTCTTTGACCCAGTTGTCTGTTGTCAAAATACTGATAGAGCGAGATGATTTTCAAAACCACCATTTGGCAAAAAGCTGTTAAAAAATACCCTGAGCTTTTCAGTGACTTCCATGCATGGACAGATGCAGCAGCAGTGTGAGTAACAGGAATGGAGGCAGAGGAGGAGCTTGTGCAGAGCTGTGCAGCCACACTGTGTGATGGGGAACAGATGTGCCCCCCTGGGAGAAAGGGAGAGGGGCTTGGCCCTGGCCTCTATGAATCCTTCTCTGAGCAGATCCATCTCTTAATACACAGGAAAACATGGGAAGTACTGAGACCTACCCCCAGTGTTTCGCAGGTAATTGGTAATTTCAGGTAAGTTCACTTCAGTGTGGTTGTGACGAACTAAACCAGATGAGATCTTCCACCTGCAATGTTCTAAAATTGATTACCAGGCTTTTTCCTTTCACTGCTGAGTCATGCGAGTCATAAGCAATTCCAAAATACAAGAAGAAAAATCACAAGTAAAATCCAAAAGAATAAGATTAGGAACCAATGAAAATGCTCCCTGAAAATAAAATAAACCCTCACATTTTAAATTGTACCTCTGAAATATTCATCCATCATTGATTATCATTCACATTCTGAGGCCTACTTTCTCATTTTCAGAAGTTTCTCAGCTCTACTAGATTCACTCAAGACTTTTTCCCAAGCAAATTAACAATTTACAAAGCGAGTTGGTTAAAATTCCCTCACATCTTTCATGCCTGTGTGAACATAACCTTAATTTCTCTTCTATACTCTGTTAGTAGCATCTTTGTGAGGCCACAGTACTGTACACCACAGGGGCAAACAGTAAGAACCAACCTGTGCTACCATTTATTTTAATTAAATAGTACCAATTATAAGGCACATCAAAATATTTGTTGTATGTCTAATAGAAATGGCTCCATAATAAATCAGTGGTAGAGCAATCAGTCAAATATTGATAACCTGATTGTCACCTGAGCAGTTCATTCCTATAGGACACCAACACCCCATTGCTCTCAATGTGAGTCATTATTCATTTTAGTCTCTGTGATAACTTTGACCAGCAATGCCATGAACTTCCCCAGGTCAGAGTGAAAAAGCAGGAAAACAAACTCTTCCATGTAAGAGCCTTGTAAGAAACAACTTGTCTGACACAGTTGCTCATTACACTTGTTGCTCTCAGCTCAGCTTTCTCTTTGCTTTACCCAGAATTTAAAATTCTTAAGAATTTTGTGATCTGGATGAGAGGACAAAGGGAAAAAAGCACCTCTTCTCTTCCAGGCAAAAGGCTGAGCTTTAAGAAGGGAATCTTTTTGTGACTGCAGCCAGAAAGGCTCTGGTACTCTGGTACCTCACACAGCTGCAATAGCCCCCAGCATTGTGTTAAGGGAGCAGCACAAGCCTTAGGACTTCTCTGTACATTTCAAAACTGAAAACTAAATGTTTCCTTTGTTGTGACATACAAAGGATTGGTTTTGTACTGAAACAAAAAGAAAGGAAGAAAAAAAAAAGAAAAAAGGAAAAATACCAAATGAAAACGAACAAACAGAACAAACTGACTGCAGTTTTCTGATAATGTATTGTTAGTGAGATTGTCTGGTTAATGGTTTGAAAAAAAAAGTTCCAGTGCTCCATTTGATGCTTCATGAAATGAAGCAACTTTGTCATACTTCACTGCATTTAGACCTAACAACATGTCAAATTTTTCTGAAATAAACTGTGGGTCATTGACTGAGACAATTTCCTCTGGCAAACCATATGCAGTGAAAAATTCCCTTATGAGTTCATTGATTTATTTCATAGTAGTGTAGTGTATAGTGCCACTACTCCAGATGCTGGGAAGCTGCTGATCTTTGAAAGGGAATAGCAAGATACAAATAGCAGTCCTAAACACCACTGAGAACAACTTTTAACCTTTTCCTTTATCATCTGGAGTGCTCACTGAACCCTGCTCACCCATGTCCCACTTGGTGGCTAAATTCCTGAACTGCTGAATCAGTGTAGGTCCTTCACTGGAAGTGGAGATAATATTTCATAGGAAATCACAACATTTCACTTTCTCCTCCTTTACAGTCAGCAGCATTGCCTCTTGAACCCCTAGGTGTGTGTGTCTGCCTCCTATTTCATTCCTTATAGGCTTTCTTAGCATGACATCGAAAAAAGTATTTCTAAATAAATACCTAGGCACTCACAATTTATTATATGTTTTATGGGATTTAGTACTGATAGAAGAGATTCAATGTCCTCCAGCAGTAATTTGTGATTCTGAATAAATTTTGAGCGAATCTAACTTCAGGACATATATAGTTTAGTTTAAAATGGTTTAAATATATGTCAGTTCTCAAGACTTCTAAGTTACCATCTTTGAATCTTTTCTAATCTCATGCTTAGACAATAAATTTACTTTAAGGTAAATTATCATGCAGACAGAGTACTCTGAAAATACAAGGTAACTTACACATGTTAAGTGTGTAAGTATCATTTTCAGGATGCCTCATCTCCTGAGATCCTAACTGCCTTTTCAGGTAAGCAGGATTTGGGCACCTAAGTTCTGCAGCTAGAAACCTGAGACATCAATTTCTAAAGCCTTGATTTTAGATTCACTAAGAGAGATGTGTGCTTGTCACTTGGTGTGCAAGTCAAATCCTGGATCCTCTGCAGCCCTGCAATTTTCACCTTCCTCCTTTGGATGCTATTGGAACATACTTGTCTGAAAACACACAAACTTACACAAATATCCCCAAATTAAAGGTATTAAATTTACTCCTGGAGATTCCATTCCACTTCACATAAATATTCATTAGCAACAGAATGAAAATCCAGTTTCCCCTTGGTCAGGGAAGCGATTTAACCACTGTAGTTTGAAGTCAGCCTGGGTTTTACCTTGGCAAAAAGATTTCTCCCAATCCATAGAATTTCCTACAGCTCAATAATTGAAGCAGTTTAACTACATACAGCTCAGCCAGATCAGCCCCAAGCACCCCAATGCAGAGAATTGACCAATACTTGTTCTACTTAATGTTCCAGCTGTAATCCCTATAAGACTTTACTATAATTATTTACATGTCTAAGACAGGAATTTCAGTCATCTGAAAAGTATTTGGGAGAAAATGTGGATGTATAAATTAACTTTTCTAATGGCAGAAATTTTAAAGTGGTTATATTTTCCCACTATTAGGCTGCAAGACCTATAGGAATTAGAAGAATGATAAAGAAAAATGTTTAAAACAAGATGGTTTTTTACATAAAAAGTATTCTGTGATGAATGAATAAATGATATTTCAAAGGAATAAACAAAATATTTGAAACTTATCTTTCTCTAGTCTTTCTTAAAGCTTTCTTTGTTTTGTGTCCTTTCTGTAAAGCTTTTGGTGTTTGCTCTTTGTGTGCATACCAAAAAGCAAATATCAAACACTTCCCATTATTGAAGAATGTCATTAAGGAGCACGGAGCTTCTCAGAACTCCACCAGTGGGATTAGTAGAAAACTGGAATCTAAGAAGCTGCCACATGCATTCTTGCAAATGACTTTTCCTTCTGCTGGGAAGTATTTGGTGATATTTCACTGATATTTCAAGAAAAGCCTGGCTGATTTAAGGACTGGAGATGGAAAAAGCAAAGGTTCTGCATTTGGTACATCGGTGACTAGAAGATCCAAAGGGACCAGAATTAAATACTTGCTCAGCAACCTCCATCAGGAGATGCTGAATGTTTTGCAGCTTGTCAATGTATCAAATTAAAATTCCACCATTAAGTGTTGTCCTTGGTGTATTAAAAAGAAATCAGTAAATTTCTAAGAGAAAAGCTTATGAAGACAAGAGCAGCAAACTGAGCAGAGCAGTGGTGTTGCTTTATCACTTCCCAGCTGCTGGGTAATGGGGTTTTTTATATCTGCCCCTGTCAGAGCCCCTACAATTGGCTTATTTGGAGGGGTCTCTCTGGGAAATGCTCTGGACTTGCCTGAGGATCAGCACACATTCCCCTCCCTTCTGTCGAGATATTTATCTTGCAGGCCCAAACAGCATCTCAGTCTGGCTCTATTCTGCCTCACATCCGCGGAGCTACTGCGTGAGCAACCATTGCAATTCAGGACCAGGAATCAGGTTCATTTTACCTCCTCAAGGAGCTCTTCCAGCAGCTTTGCTGTCTGATCCAACAGAGAGCTGCACATTAGTTCCTTGTAGCTGTGCTGCTGTCTAGAGGTGTGCTCTGTATAGAAGTTCTAGGTTCCATTCTGCAAATCATTCTTTTTAGTTGCTCAGATATGCCACAATGACCTTTAGTACATTACTAATCTTCAGCTTTACTGATCACTTTGTTCTATTTATTATATTTTCATGTCAAGCCTGCAATATGCTTGGCTCCCTTAGGAACAAACCAAACAAATGATTTTAGGCATAAGAATATTTAACTTCTCTGGTTTGAACATGGATAACTGCACCCTTCCTTTGTCTCAGCAGAACCAGCTGGGAAGGTGATCTCAGTAGATGCAGCAGTACTTGCTTTTGCTCTACTTAACATTTCTGTGTTTTCATGAATACAAAGGAGGTCTTTAACACACACATAGCAGACTGCAACTGCTGAAGCATCTGTGTGCACCTTATCTTTCAAATCTCACTGGTAGAATCCTTCCTGCTGCACCGTAACCAGGAACTGGAATGGCCTTCATCAGTCCAAAATATAATTCCTTTCCACAGTTAAGCAGTTTAGCTGCATGTAACAGAACCAAATTCTGAACTGAACAAATTGCACAGTCACAGGTTCCCATTTTCTCCATGTGCCATGGGAACTTGGCCTGGCTGATTATTACAGTCAGCTTCTTAGAAAAATGTAGCCCTATTTCCAGTACAATCTGGCTTTCCTCTGTGTGAGCTGCATCTTTCCCATTTAAGTTAGCAGAAATACAAGGCAAACAGGATTCTAGCCCTGCTTGCAGCATCAAGCTCTGTACACCGACTTGGCTTTTCAAACCCTGATTTTATGTTTCATCATAAACAGTATTTTTCATGTTGATATACTGCTGTCTGACTTCATCTTGGGCGTATAAAGGGACCTTAATGATTGCTAGTTTCTATGAATTATTTTTAAAAAGCTGAACAAAATTTGCATTGCCATAGCCTGTCAAAGGCTGCTTGCTGAATTTTTGTAAGGTGCCACCTTCCTGAAGCAGTGAGGCTGCTGTTTCAGCTCCTTTGTATCAGGGTTGTTTGATGTGTTGAATAATTGTTTAGCTGCAGTCCAACATCTCAGCAAGTGCTCTGGCCACTAACCAAACTCAATTCCATCTATCCAGTATTTATACCATATTTCCCAATTTAATTTTTTTTTTCCTTTGAGAGAATATAAACTTTCTGTTATTTCTACATCAGAAGTTTTATCTGCTAAATTCGATTACATGAAGCAGATTTCAAAACCTGTTCCCTGGAAATGCTGCATTAGCTGCTGGCATATCTGCCCAAAATATACAGGTGATTGAAAGACTCATCTTTTACTCTAAATTTTTGATTTAACTACTCTGTTAAATTGTACTTTCATACTCTTCTCTCAGGGCACTTTGTGTCAATTTTTACTCATTTTTTAATTAAAGTCTCAGGTATATGATTAGAGTTTTGTAGGTTTTGGTGTAGCTGTATCTTGAAAGGTTCAGCCTCGTTGCCTATTACCTATGATAAAGTTATTATTACTACAAAGAACCATGTTCTTAATTTGGCAGCAGTTTAGAAGTCTGAAGAGACTCTTGCTTATCTCAGTCAGAACATGACTGGGTGGGACAGGTTAGAATACCTGTACTACAAAAGAGTACTTCATGTCATAATCTTTTAAGAGATTTGGGGTTAATTAAAGATCATTAGAAACCTGCTTGCAAACCTCAGAGTGGACATAAACATGTCACTCTCAGTTCTACCTCGCTGTGGTGTCCTCTGATGGTCGTGGAACATGGCTGAGGAAGGTGCTCCCTGCTATCCCAGCTCCATCCCATCCCATGCTGTGGGAGAGGCAGCTGGGAGGATGGAGCTGGGATGCAGGTGGGATGCAGCTGGGATGCAGCTGCATCCCAGCTGCATCCCAGCTGCATCCCAGCTGCATCCCAGCTGTATCCCAGCTCCATCCCAGCTCCATCCCAGCTGTATCCCAGCTGCATCCCAGCTGCATCCCAGCTCCATCCCAGCTGCATCCCAGCTGCATCCCAGCTCCATCCCAGCTCCATCCCCCCAGCTGCCTCTCCCACAGCACGATTTAGGGCAGTCCCTCGCTTCTCTAAAACTGGCCTCGTCTACACAAATGATTTGCAGACGAAAGGAAACCTTTATCAGATGACAACAGTAATTATTATAAATTATTGTTTTCATCCAGCATGAGAACGTTAATTAAGCCCAGTTAAACACAAAAGAACATAAGACATTAGAATCTTGTCTCTAGCTGAAAACATGGGCGTTTTTTGAAGCTGCCCTTTCGACTTTGTAACCATGCAGTGCATGAACTCCAAGCCTGGACATTCCAGTTGTGCCTCTGAAATCAGCAGGTAAGTAAATAGCTGAGAATTACCTGGATGAAGTTATTTAGAATACGGTTTTTCAGCATTAAAGCTGCCCTGCTACCAACACAGCATAAGCAAACATGCATAATGAGGTGTTTGTTACTTCCCTGAGCACAGGGCTCAACTGCTCCCCGGAGTAGTTCCTGGGAAGTCAATGGAATTGCCCAAGGGATAAACTTAATGCTCTTCAGATGACCACAAATGCTCAAATTACTGCACTTTATGATATTATGCTCTCACCAGAGATGTTCTAACAGACTGTGTGTGTTTGTAACTCAATTGAAAGAAACCAACTAACTTAATTAAAAGGTGCAAGTTTAAATTTCCAGCCTGCATCCACACTCGGGTTTCTCCTATCAGCAGGTACGCTTACCAACTCCCCCTCTGCCATTCCCTATCCCTCTGCCATTCCCTAGCCAATGACCTCAGTGACACCTCCTGTCTGCTGGGCAGCAGTGACCCTTAGGAGTTGTCATTTACAGGCACTGCCTTCTTAACCAGCCAGCTTGTGCACCCACAGCTGTGTGGAGACACGTCAGGCAGAATAATTGCTTTATACTTCACCGCCTGGCACAATTCCACTTAGGAGAATAATCCCACAAAGTATTTTTAGCTTTTTTTTTGTTTTGTTCTATATTCCAGGAACACAGTTCTGCAACTAAGAACATTTCACATTTTCTTGTTCAATTGTTCATTACAGATTGAGTTTTGGGGGGGAGTTTGTTATACTGATGCATACACTGAAACAAATGCGAAACAAATGCCAGTTTTCTGTTGCTTTACTGTTGGGTTTAGGAGGTATTTCACAGGAGGATATTAGGAAGATGAAACATGAATTCCCTTCATTTCAACGTCCATTTTTTTTCCAATGGAATGACTGAAAAGAGAAAACCAGCTGATGGTTTGTATATTATTTACTGTTGCTAGTCCATGAAACTTTAGAATTTCAACTACAGCCACCCATCACTTTCATAAAGTTTGTGTTTTAGGAGCTGAGGATATATTTCAAGTGTCTTAAAGAGACACAAGAAAGGTTGCAAAGTTTTCTATTTGAATTCTCATTCTGGGATCAAAGACTTCTACCAGTGGACTTTCCTAGGTTTTTGCCCTTTTTTTGACAAAAATTCAGTATTTATGTGGAATAGCATTTTAAGTAGGAGCACAGAGTCAGGGGAAGAATGAACATCTATCTTCCTACTTTCAATGGAACAACTAATGGCATAAAACCAATTTGTATATTTGGGAATATGGTCAGATTGATTACTGGGGGGACAACATGAGTCAATTTACTCAATTATGTAGATTAAATAATATAATTTATGAAACCAAACATTATAACTTCAAAGAATTATTTCTTTAGCTTCCACATGCAAAACTTCTCTGATTTTTTTACTGTTGAGATTTACCCAGTTCTCTGTAGACAGCTATGTCCATTAAAGACCATTCAGCTAATTTATTGTTCTTCCAATACACTCCTCTCTAATGTATTTTCTCCTGTGGATTAATAAAATAAGGGTCAGGCTTCAGAGAGTGACAAAGCATGAGTCAGTGAGGATGATTTATAGTTCAGCTGAGAGTGCCAACAACACCTTTTGATAAATACTCCAATCAGTTTAAAGCTGTCTCCTAACGATGACAGTGAATGTTAGTGATAACTTCTCAAGCAAGAGCTGCCAGGATGCAGGAGTTAATAATGGCAGGAAAACAGGTAAAGGCCTAACTCCTAAGGAGCCCCTAGAGATTTTGTAAACTTGCATCTAAAAGAACATGGCTAGAAAACAGAAAGAAAAATGTAAAATTTTGGATCAACTAGTTTTTCATTTTGGAAAAGCATTCATCAGAATACTTTTTAATATTCTTGGTTGTTCTGTATTTTAGTATGGAATCCTTTTCAAACAGAAAAACAAAGAAAAACATATTTCTTTAAAATGTATAAATGGTGTTAGAATGAAAAAGGTCTTTAGAAACCTTGAGGGAATTCAGCTATAAACAGAAAACTACAGTGGAGATCTAAGACACTGAGCAAAGTGACTCAGATTATTGCAGTATTAACACACACTTTCTAAGGAGCCACACTGAGCAGAAAATGGTATTGGTGGTATTGTCTTCTGCATCCTGCAGGCTCTGGGCAGCAGAGAGGTGTGAGGCTCCAGGAGAAAGTCTTGGACAAGGAGAAATGGGGGAATTCTGCTGAGGGGAGCACTGCAGCTGCCCTGGGAGGAAAGCTGTCCCTGCTGGTCCTCCCAGCCCCATTTAGTGCTGCTGCATTCAGTGGCTCCATGGAGAAAGGGGTGTCCCAGAATAAAGCTATTTACAACACTAACAGTGTTTGGGACATTTACTAAGAAGATTAGAACATTTTTATATTGATCTTAAGACTGTTTCACAGCCCTGAAGTAATTACAGGTCCAGGGAGTGCCTCTAGTGCTCTCTATGGTGGGGATTAAGTGGATCATGTGGACAGGATTACGATTGAAAATTTTCAAACTCAAACAAAGTTTTATCACGAAGTCTGTCTGGAGTTCTAAAATCAGCCCCCACATTACTTTAAGAATATAGCTTTATATGCAAATCCCATCAGCTTCAAAGATATTCAAATGAGCCCTGTAAGAGTTATTGTACCCCAACTGATTTTAAAAATAATACTAACTTTTAAAGACTTTACAGAGTTTTCAGTTCATCTAGCCTTGAAGCTCATCTTATTACCCGATTAAAAACCAGCACTGCATCAAGGATTTCAGAGCCTAAACGGTTTCTCTAGCAAGCTATGAAGCCTGGCATTTAAACTTCTAAGAGAAAATTAAATCAAGTTTTATGTATTTGTTCTGATGGGATGTCTCTAACCTGTTAGCCTTGGAAGTATGGAAAATTGCGAATTTCTGTGTCAAAACACACCATTTTTAAAATTGGCAAATAAATCAAACAAGTGCAAGTGCATCAAGGACTGATATGGTAAAGAAATTGTGACTGATAACAGGCAGCAGCACTTAAACTGCGCCATCACTGAATGCCCAACCACTTTGGTCCCTCATGCTCCAACACAGAGACAGGAATGAGCTCCTGTGGTCCTGACAAAAAAAATATACAGAATTTCAGTTGGGGACAGCACTTCTCCAGGGATCCATGGCACAAAATATCTCTCCTGTCTGTCCCAACCTTTAGTTGATGGACCTTCGAAACTTTTCATGCTGCCTGGAAGCCCTGGAACCTTTACTTAAGGATTTAGAGCTGAAAAGCATGGAGGGAATAGCTACCACTCGGCAGCCCTGCTGTGCAGGTGTGAACTCATTAGCTCCCACAGTCTCTTCTGTTCCAAGGATTCACAGGATTTGTTCTTGGCTTTACAGAATTGCATCTGAGAATCTTCCCAAGCTATTAATCTTTCTGTCCAGTCATGACTATAAAATCTTGCTGGCTTTATCAGTCTGCAAGATCTGAGGCTGGTCTTTATGGCTGAGCCAGGAACCTTACAATTTGGACTCCTAAATTCGGTTACTCTGAGGAATTTCAAAACCCTTAAAATTTATTTCCTTCAAAAGTGAAATTCAGGAGAAAAGAGAATTGGTTGTTCTGGAAAGAAAACATGTCAAAATGTCAGCTTTTCAGGGAACAGATGTAGCAACCAATTTTTCTTTGTCTTAGGCTGCAGAAAGCCTAAAATTAGGTACTGAATGCATTTTTTATTTGAGTGACCATTCACTATTGCATCCTGGCAGGCTTATCAGAGATATTTCAAGCCTAACTTTTTTTTTTTTCTTTTTAAATACTACTTTAATGGCAGAAGAGATAATGATTTATCAAGCTGAGACTTGCCCACAAGGGGAAGAGAAGGCAGAGTAAGGAATCTCAAGTTCTTGGCTCCCAGGCACTGGGGAGAGCAGAGTGTGTTCCCCAGGCATGTGCTCCTTCTTGGGCATATCCTGAATATCTGCAGTGCCTGGCACCTCTGCAAGATACCCAGTTTTGGCCCTGAAGCAGAAAGGAGCTCTCTTGTCTTGCTACACTTGTCCCCAGCTCTGGGATAAAACATTCCAGTGTCTAATGTAAATCCTGATTATACCTTTTAACTGAACATGTGGCATGATTATATAAAACATCTTCTCAATCTGGCTATATGGGGCTCCTTAATGTTTTCCTGCTAACAAATGGAATTAGAGCAGCTAGCAATAATTTCAGCTTTAATTAGATTTCATCTTTTGACTATATCCACTTATTTTAAAGCCCAAGTTGTTTAAGTCCTTAGTAATATGCCTCCTTTTGTTAACCAGATTGCTCTGTTTCACACAAAGGTCTGCATTTAAATATAGAAGCAGCAACAGCAAACACTATCATTGAGATTACAGAACTATTTTTATTTTGTCTTCCCTCAGCTTTTGAATAAAAGGCATGATATTTTCTGTGACCAGCATGAGCCTGAAAGGGAATACTTTATTGGTTCGACCAAACACAAACACGCATTAGAGCTGGGGAAAATATATGTCTTTATAGTAATATTCTACTGCTGGGGTTTTTTGGGCTGGGCTTTTTGTTTGTTGGATTTTTTTTAACAGTGCTAAAACTGAAACAACTCAAAGTTTAAAGTTTACCATTGCAGTAGTTGTCACTTGGAAATAGTTTTGGGGTTTCTTTGGCTGATGGATATTGCTTTTAATTAGACTGTGTTAGAGGTGTAACTCTTTGCCACTCAGGTGCTACCTCCAAAACTCCTACAATGGGTAGTTCCACCTTCAGCTGACCTTCCAGTAACCACTGCAGTGATTTATTGTGCACACCCTTGGGTCTGAGGTGCATAGCAATTAGCAAGAAAAGACAGAAATTGCTCAGGCTGCCATAATCATAAGGACTTGAACAAGAGAAAATTTTAAGATGAAAAGGGTCTGCAATATGACCTTCCTAACTTTGTTCTGGTGTGCTCTCTGACCAAGCTGCATACCACAGAGAAGTTATTCCTTGGCAGGGATATCACAGGGATATCTTTGGAACACAACAACTATTTTTCCAGAACAAAACAACATGCTGTGATTTGCCTCCAATGATAACACTTCAGTGGAAGTGCCTGTGCCAACAAATGGTTTTTTATCTTAAAATCCAAGGGTGAATATCCCAGTTTAAACCAAACAAAAACCAAACCCATTTGTGAATGACTTCAGTCTTGCAGGCTTTTTGACTCCAACTTACACATAGAACTCAGTAAGTGTATGACAATCCTAAAATCAACTATTCTTAGACCTTTATTTAAAAAAGAACAAGGATTTGCATTTATCATTTTAAGCATGTCCCTCTCTAAAGTTCATTAAATCCTTCTTCTAGTCTGGCAATACAGATCACTGGTACATAACAAAAGTAATTACCTCCTCTGCAGCATTACTTTTTTATTTATATATATTTTTATCCTCTGAATTTTTTCTCCAAGTAAGCACTTTCAATCTTTTAAATCCCCTTCCTATGGAACCCTTTCCTCATCTCTAATCATTTAATCATCGGAATATGAATCTCCTCTATTCATGTTTAGGAAGGGTATTACTGTGAATCCTTGGACTTTGTGATGCTAGAAGCTATGCTGGCTGCCTCTTAAGGAGGCTGCAAGCCTGAATTCTTTCGCATTTCCTATTTTAGTGTTTTATGAAGGAAGGAGAATGTTTAGGGCCTTATAATTTCTAGAGGACATGTTCCAGAGGCAATAAAGTCAATTAGAAGAAGAAAGGAGCTAGGCAGTGTTCTCTTTAAAAAACAGGATGTTGGGAGATTTTAAAGGTTTATTGCATGGATGAGGAAGATATTTTATCAGGGTGTACATAAATTAATCAAAGACAATTATAAAAATTGTTCCTAGAGATAAAGCTGAGCTGGCTATTGCAAATTACTCCTAGCAGCATCTGTCCAGGTTAAGACCAAGCTGTGTTTGCTGCAGCAAAGAGAGTGTGCACAACACCAGTACATTTCAGGATGCCCATGAGGCAAGGTTAAGGCCAGCACTAACTGTTTTATTGCAGATGCTACCATAGCACCTTGCAAAAATGAATTTTATTGCAAATACTCTGACCTGATTTTAACAAAAACCTTCCTTCTAGAAACAGAAAAATGAATTAGCACAACTATCTTGTTACTTGGGGTTAAATTCCATTTACATTGTAACTAACAGGTTCATGAAAGCGTTGCTCCTGCATCTCCTGAAATGTTTCCATTTGATATTTGTAATTCTATATTAAAGATTAGGTTTATTATCTTTTCAGTCTGAGGCAAAGTCCATGCTCAGCCAATTCCAACCAACTAAATTTGGCTGTACTAAAATTCCCCAAAGATAACTCATTATAAAATAGGAAGAATAGATTTTCTGAAATCAACTCATTGATGATACACCTTTTTTTAGTCAATTTAGTGTTATATGATCCTGGAAAATTGTTTTTACTTCCTTGCCCTTGCAGCATCTGTTTTTGCAGATTTGAACCCCAGCTGCCAGTTCAAGTCGAAAATGAATTTCACACATTTGAATTGGTACATGAATTACAGTCATGGCTGGTGGCATCACAACGCTCTTGGAACCAAGGCTCAGAAGCAGGGAAGGTCACTTTCTACAAAGAGATTGCTAATGACAAGGATGAATAATTGGAACTTAATGAGCACAGAAGAACCTCTTGTAAGTACTTTGCTAATCTTCCAAACTGCTTCACAAAATAGCAAGTTGCATCAGTTTTGTAAAAGAGCTAAATCAAAACAATGACACTTTTCAAACTTAGCTAAAACAAACTCAGGAGGGACAAAGCTTTCAACAAGATATGTACTTCGTATAGTGCCTAAACATAGATAAGTCTAAAGCTCTGGCTCAGAAAATCTGACTTTAGGGTTGTGTTGAAGGAGGGGACAGACCAAGATGTTCTACCCCTGCAGCCCTGACCCAAGCTCAGGTGCAGCACTGAGGCCTCCTGCCCCTCTGCACAGTGCAGATAATCAATGACTGGGTTTGGGAGCAGAAACCTATTTGTAATATCCCAGCTCTGGGTGAGGATGATTTACCATCCTGCCACAGCTGCACTATTTCTCATTAGAAACTCATTTAACACTAGCTTAGATTTTTCTCCGGTGCATTACAGTGCAAACACTCTCAGACGTTTCATCGGAGAGCTTCATTTTGGGAGAGGATCTGCCCTGGCACATCCTTGTATCTACACAGCTTAGATGACAAAATCAGGACTTACTCTTGTGTCTGTGCAAGCTCCACTTCTGTCCATTATGTTCAAATAAACAGCAGGAATGAGAGGGGAATTTAACAAGGTCACTGTATCTTATCCTGCAGTGTAATAAAACCATCCCAGATAGAAAGTTAGTGCAAACCTTGGAGTGATTTCCTGCCCCTGCTTTTTACAGCATCCTCTTGCTATCACAGAACCTGGCAACAGAGGGCCTTCTGTTGTGGTTTTCTCTTTACTTTTGGAGTGATACCCTAAAATCTCCCTGATCATTTTTTTGGTATATTCCTCAATGCTGGAAAACAATAAATAATGTGCATTTATTGAAAATAATGCCTTACTATTCTACCACTTTGTAAAACCAGGCTGGGAAGAAGCAGTAAAAATCAGTCTGTTTTTTCTGCAGCACACAGGATTCATGTCACTGCAGAGTCTGGGTCTTTATTTTCCAGAAGAATTCTGTTGTGTCACGATAGCTTCATCAACACAAAATGCCACATTTTTGGTTTTACAGCAAAGCTGAAGTTTGCTGTGTACAAATACACAGCTCTCAAAGCTTCTGACTCCTCTAATCACTGCAGTCAGTCTCTTGTATTACTGTACTTGTGTAGTAACACCTTGTATTATTATACTTGCATATTTTGACTGAGGCATCAGCAACACAGAAATGAGTTTTCTTAAGAGGCATCCAAAATGGCAAGAAATAATTTTTTCTCAACTGTTTACCAGATTTCTTAGTAAAACTTTCAAGATCAGAAAAGCTGCACAAAACACAGCTGCAGACATGAACAGCCATATACTCCTGAATATTAGAAGTTGTAGCCACAAACATTTGCTTAGGCAAAGCTGGTCCTACAGGTTCCAAAAAGATTTACCATCCTTTCACAAATTGGCATTCAAATTAAAAACTGGAAGATAAGATTTTCAAAAAAAGGAAAACTACAAAACAAAATTACTCAGTCTTGAAAAGATTTTGTTTAATTGTTCAGAGACCATGACTTGTATTTGAAAATTATATTACAAGTTATTTTCTAAGTGGAACAGAGATTGTTGAACAGAATGTCTCTTAAACAATACTTATGCAACCACTAGTATGTGGCTTCTGCTGTTGCTGTTTGACCAATTTTATTTTTCATAAATCTAAAAGTTTGGCTTGCTTTCATCTTAAAAATAAAATACACATCAAACCTTAGGTTGATGCTAATACTTGGACCCTCCAGTAATAATTTGCTGAATATCTATGCATCTTTGCAACAAATGTCTGTTGCAGGGCTTAGTTTGTATTCCTAATGTCAAATTTTGTTCCATTCCTAATAAATTATAGATGATAGTTTTAGCAACACTGTTATTGAAGCAGATAGTGTTTGATTCAATACATTAAAATCCAGTTATTTTCCTACATCATAAGTGGATAATAATTGCTTTATTATTAAAACATGGCTTTCATTTTGACAGCGTTTAATACCTTTTCTGAAATCAGTGCAGCACAATAATATTGACAGAAAAGCTAAAGGTTATATGGACAGCAAAATGTCATGTGTTATCATTATACAACATAGAAAAGGTTTCCATTTATAGATTTCGTTATCAACAGCATTTTATGTTCAAAATATTTAATCTGTCTTTTTTATCTCAGAATCCTGTGTTGACCTTCATCTTTGGGAGGATTTAAACAGTGTACAATGCTGCTGTTCAATCATCATTATTTTAGTTTTCCTAAAAATAGTCTATTAAAAAGCAAAATCAAAATGTCACATTTGTTATTCATTTTCTTCCCTGTCTATCAAGATGTCTTTATTTATTTATTTATTTATTTTAAGATTGTGAGCCTGGCTGGTTGAGACACGCAGTACTTACATTGCCTCTGCACACAGACTGAGCTGTGCACCTGTAATCATCCCAGAGGTGGGGACTTCAGTCTTTCTGTGTGTTCCAAACATATTCATGACAAACTGGGTAAACTTTCCCTGTACTTTTGGTGTGATCAAGGTGATGGATTCTCCTACCAACCTGAGCTTTAAATAAAAGAGCATTTCAGAATCATTCCCACAGTGTGACCACAGTCCATTATTATGCCTGTGGTGATGTTCTAAAGAAAGATTCTTCTCTACTTGGTGACTGTTGGCTTTCTCCTGTTCCCTTCTTGGCTGGCTGGTAGTAAAACATAAAAGAATTTGCAAGGTTTGCATGTATATGCTTCCATAAACTCATGTCTCCAGAAGGCAGTTCTTCAGAGATTGAATTAGGATTTTGTTGGAAACAAAGATGATAAAAGTAGCTAGATTACTTCTAGTGGATTTTTTGAGAAATGCTATTATATAAGCATACAAAATATAAATACCTTCAGCTAAAGAAACCCAGTAACAACAAAGTGGAAAGAGAAGAGGATTAAGGGGACAATCAATGGGAAGAGTTCACTAATCTTGCCTTGCCCTGCCTTTACCCCCAGTGGAAGTTGGCAAAGAGCCACCAACTCTCACAGAGGTGTGTCAATCAGACAGGTAAGGACTGAACTTACTGTATGTGCATTTTAACTTTGTTTAATTTGACCCTATGATATACCTGAAATAAAACTTAGAATAAAAAATTGAAAATCACTCGTATGATATTAGGAAGTTCTAATGACACAAACACTTAGACTACAACACAGCTTAGGGATACCAAGGCAAGCTGTTTCCAAAACAGTGTGTATAAAATGGGTTAACAAATAACATTACCAAGTGTTTGTGCAAACTGCAACATTAAACCCAATTTAAAAACTGCATGTGTGCTTAACCTGAATTCCACCGACTGCCAGTGTGCCTAAGGGCCTTCAGTACCAAAAAGGGTTGCAGTACTTAAGAGCTCTGGAAAACAGAAGAAAATTTGTGGAATGCTGACTTCTGAAGGTCTCTTGTTACATCCCTATGCTCAGGACAATGGCAAGGAAATTAGATCCCTGCAAACTAGGCTTGCAAAAAAAATACTTGGATGGAGCATAGTGTCCTGCCATTATGATGTGCTGGAAAGCCTTGGGGCACAGTTCTTGTTATTCTCTCCACCAGCAGGTAACAGCCCACTCTGAAATCAAGGAAAGATTGGTAAGAGATTGTGTAACACTGGAAGAGACCATGCCTCGATGCCTGTGACTGCCACACTCTCTCCTGTGTGTTTTTAAAAAGTTTCAAGACACCTGATATCTAGAGAGACAGTAACCACAGCACATTTCAGTGGAAGACCTGAAAGACCTGGTGAATCTGAAATGCACAGGATCCTAAACCTTGGGCCACCAGGCTGCCTTTCACTGTGCTCTTTCTGAGTAGGCTCAGCCAGTGCATGCCCAGCTCTGGGGAGCACTGGGAGATGTGAATGCTGATTGCTGCAGGTGCTGCAGTGACTCGTGGAGATCATTCCCAGGGGTGCTCTACCTCACACACAGGACACAAAATACACTGAAGGCTGAATCAGTTGGCTTAGAAGCTATAAAAAGTCTTATAGCCATGATCTTTCCTGAAGACATCTTTCCCCATCCCGTTTGTGACCAGTATATATCTGTGATTTGACAGGCAAGGCACTCATGAGAAATGACTGTAGGTGAGGTGAATCCAGACTAAATCTGGATTATTGGGGAAGGTGATCGAGTTCACTGTAGGGACTGAAGGTATTTGCTCCTTGAGTTCAAGACTTCAAAATCCTACTAATGTTCTGGACATGTTATTTACAGAGACTGAGATGGTCAGATCAGTCCACTGGTGTGATTTAAACCCACCAGCAGTAATGTTCTGTTCTGAACTCAGCATTAAGGACAGGACAAGTATTTCAATTCTGTTTTGATACTGTCAGCTCTAGGACAGTTTGTCTTCCTTTCTGCTGACTTAAACAGTCTGTTTAGAAATACAGTGACCAGCTGGCATGCACATTATAAGAGGAAAAATAAATTATTTAATGCAAGTGTTTTTTATCACTTTGACTTTTCTCCAATTCAAAAATATCAGAAAAGTAGAATACATATTCAAAACCATAGGGAAGACAACATAAAGGACTTTCTAAACAAAGCTGATCAATCAAAATACATTTTCCAATAATCAGAAGAAAACTACATCCCGTTGCAAAAATGTGATGGAAACCACTTTACAAAAAAGCCCTCTCAGAATGGCTGTTGATAAGTATTCAGGCTTTTTCTTGATAAGAAAATTAATAAACAACTTCTGATGCATAGTGGTCATCTCTGTTTTGCTCTTCTTGGTGCATGATCTAGAGCAAGTCAGAAATTCAGAACAGAGACCTCACAATGAGGGATGCATCCACTGAAGCAAACACATCCTGTTCACTCCCCTTCTCTACAAGAATTTCTTCATAGTTTACAATATAGACAGACTAAAACAAAGTGCTGCAGTTCTAATATATGTGTATTTACTGGGTTGCTTCCCGGTGAAAATGCAATCTGGAGTTATTACAAATGTCCTGCAGTATTGCTTTGAAGTTAATGCAAATTTTGGGCCTTATTATACACATCTGTCATCCTGATAAAACCTAAAACTTGTAGTAAGAAAACAAAATTCATCTTAGGAATAATGTTCAATGTTAATTACAATTTTTTAATATTATTAAGAATACTCATCAATTTATATGAAATTGATTTCAAAATATCTGAATGTGCCCCCTTGGACAGAAGTCTGCATTATAATTTCAATAGCCCAGGCATCACTGTTTTCAGAAAGGAACATGTTGACTTTGAGGACAGGAGTGAGAACAGTGACATTTTGGCTTTAACCTGACCCTGAACAACATCTTAAACACAGCCTCAGTCATCTGCTGTCCACACAATTTAAAAGACAAGCGGCAAAAGGATGCTCGCAACTCGCAGCGCAGGCTGTGTCCGTCAGAGGGCGGCGGCGGCGGGACCGGGAGCGAGCGGGAAGGGTCGGGAATCACCCGCGGCACGGCAGGGTCCAGGTTGATAGGGAGCCTGGAGCCAGAGGGAAGGGTCGGGAAACGGCCGCGGCACGGCAGGGTCCGGGTTTATAGGGAGCTGGAGCCAGGGGAAGGGTCGGGAATCACCCGCGGCACGGCAGGGTCCAGGTTTATAGGGAGCTGGAGCCAGGGGAAGGGTCGGGAATCACCCGCGGCACGGCAGGGTCCAGGTTTATAGGGAGCTGGAGCCAGGGGAAGGGTCGGGAATGACCCGCGGCACGGCAGGGTCCAGGGAGCCTGGAGGCAGCGGGAAGGGTCGGGAAACACCCTGCAGGTTCCACTTGCAGGGAGCTGGAGCCGATGGCTGAGTACAGGGAGGCAGGCAGGGCCCGGCGGGTGGAGCAGCAGAGGAGAGAGGTGCTGGAAAGGAGCACGCCGGGGATGCTGCCGGGGCCGGGCTGTGCCTGTCCGGCTGCTGGCAGAGCTGAGGCTCGGCCGCGCCGGCAGAGGAAGGAGCTGCCTGTGCTTTCTAAGCACTCAAAGAGTTTGAGACCAGTTCTGGTCGCAGCTTGTCCTGCGCTGCCTTTTTATGATGCTCTGCATATTATTTCTCCTTATAAGCAGCATGAGGTTTTGATTTCTATTTAGGAAAGTTGCTCTAAGGCTGTTCAGCTGCTGAGTTTGCCACCTCCCAGTTATTGCTCTAACAGATAGAGCTCTATAAAATCCTTACGGTGCATTTCTCAGAGATAGATTACCTTAGCTGGTCATATAGAAAGCAAAGATCTTTTCACAATCTTTCTTACTAATAATTATATCACTTCAGGGACAGCTAACCTCCCAGAAATGCCAATGTCAGGATAACAAGCTAAAAGGAGGCTGAGCCTAAATATTTGTGGTAAACTCCCAGTAAAGTCCATAAAAATACTCTCTGTTTTCAGTGTAGGTTGCAAACATCCTAAAAGTCCCCACCCCAGCTCAACAGAATACAGAGTATAAGATACATCCACACTTAATGTACTGATATAAATGTAATTCTGTAGATTTGTTTTGTCATACACCATGAAAACATTAAAGGGCAAGTACAGATTTCTCAAGATATCTGAAATAAAATAGTCAAACCATTTTCATTGTTGGATATTAGCCAAAAAGTTAAAGTTTTCTGAGAAGAATATTACCTTTCTTGTCCTGATCATTGAGGATAAACACTTTTCAAGCTTTAATTATGTCCTAATTGTTCCCTGAAGATGCAAAGTTATAAACTTGGGAAAAATGAACTTTTGTTCAAAGACATCTTTTGCTCTTTGTTAAAATGCAAGTTGGTACAACTTAATGGATAATTTACAATATTTAGCCCAGCTTTACACTGATATATTGATTTCTTGATCTTGCATCATTGATGAATGTGATTCCCTTGAAAAGATACGAAAAATGCCTACAGCTAGACAGGCGTTGCACAGAAAAGAAAGGAGACTGAAAAAATGTATTTTCTGGAGTAGATCAAAGCAGCCCACTGGAGTGAATTGTACACGGTGATATTTAATTGATCCTGCTGCACCTGAAGAGAACAAGGCTCAAGGGACCTCACCTTTAGGAACTCTTGTTAAACCCACATGAATCATGCTGCAGTTTTGTCCAGGATTCCGTGGCTGCTGCACAGAGAAGCTGATTAGAAGCCCCCGAGGGGGAAGAACTAAAATGAATAAACATTCTGCAAGTGTCAGGCACCACAGAACCATTCTGTTAACTGGTGATAGAAAACAGTATCTACTACACCACATCTCAAAATTTGTTTCCCAGTTTATTCCTTCAGTTCCTTATTTACAATAGATTTTCACATGCAGTACATTCATTAGACTGAACTTAAGGCCACGGCAACAGAAGACCTTTGCCTTGAAAAGGTGAATGATTATAGAAAGAAAATGAGAAAACTAAGTTTTAACAACCCAGAATATTTCACTGGATTCCAGAGAGCAAAGTGTGGATTAGAGAAAAGGAATCTTTAAAGGATGTAACTTGATAATTTTTTTGAGAAAAGACAGCAAATAAGACGTGGAAAGCACGTTTTCAGAATATTTGAAGAAAGACAACTAAAGAATAATTACTCAATTACCTTCTACCAGTCAGCCTTTTTTATTTTTCCACGTAACTCCAATTTATTTAATCTGTTCCTTTCCTCACCTCTTTTTTTGGGTTTGCAGATTGCATGCAAACACCTATAAAGTTGCACTGATCAAGTGGAGCTCAAAGGAGAGGAGTCCAACCATTACAGCCCAGAGACAAGACTGGGGAAAGGGAACTGGGCTGACTCCCTGAGAATGATCATCAGAACTCTTCTGTCTCAAATTCAGGATCAAGGCACAAAGAAGCTTCAAGAAGCCACCACGTAAATGATAGGGATCAGGTATTGAAAGCCTGACATGTATCACAAACAGGACCTTGTTTTAAATAGAAACAAATGGGACTTAGGCATCTATTGGAGAAAACAATGGGTCATTAATTAATTAACACATTAGCCAGAATCTAGGTGCAATTCTAATTTGTGCCATTAACTTCCTGTATTTTCCTGAATGTGGGAATCAAATCTCTTGTTCTAGATAAAAATACACATAGATGAATTTCTACTATCAGTCCTTTTAAAAGTGCTATATTAAGCCCCATTTTCACGGAAACATTAATTTACACTTCTAAAAGTGACTGCTGTCATAAAATCAGGGTTGTATTTTGTTCCCATTGAATATCTCAAGCATAACTTTTAAATTGCTATGTTTGAAGAGATTATATTAATAACAAAAGAAATTAAATATGCAATATTACATAAGCAAAGTATGTCTGATCATTCTTTTCTACTGACAAAAATACAGATTTTCAAGTCAATTAAAGTGTGTTCATTCATCTGAGAGAAAATATTTTGTTGAATATCTCACATATTCATGATAAATCTAGAGTAATTGACTGGATTTTATTTGAAAACATGTTGCAGAGCGTTAATGAACACACCAATGCAATGAGCCGCAGCTGCTTCTTGACAGCAACATGCAGAAAATTATGACTTTGTTACATGTCTGATTAGCAAAGTCCTGTTTCACACCTTTGGTTACTATGAAAGGTTATATTTGCCAGAGAGACTTCTTTTCTGTAGTCTGCCACCTACAAACTTCAGTGACTGGCAAAGAAAACATCTTGACTATTCAGCTCAATTTAAGACCAACTTTAATTGAGCTAAATTCTCTTTCCACTATGCAAAAAAAAGTTAAAGGATAACTCAGAAGGATTGATAAGGCCCAATAGAGAACTTGCTTGAGAGAAGTCAGATGAGGATTTTAAAGAGCCAACATCGTTGTGTGGCAGCCATTTGCTATTGATCCAGGAGTGCAGGTTCATCCACAGGATCACAAAGGGTGGACCTTTATGTTCAAGACCTTCAGGATCAAGTTCAACCTCCAGCCAAACACTCACCTTGTCACCCAAAGCACAGCACTGAGGGCCACCTCCAGCTCCTGCCTGAGCCCCTCCAGAGACAGCAGCTCCCCCTGGGCAGCCCCTTCCAATTTAACTGCTCCATCTCACTCTTTCACCTGACACCAACAGCAGCCTAGGACTGACTTTCAAAACAATCCTGGCACCAGTTATCTCTCTGAAGTGCTTTCCTAACAATTAATGCAGCAAAATCATTGTCTGCCACATCAAATCTTACCTTTCAAAATGGACAGCTCTATTCTGTTGGTTCCCGTGTAGGAAAAAAAATCCCCAAAACCCCACATAACACCAACAACCAGAAAAAGCACACACGGCTTGGAAATCATGCCTGGCATAAACTTTTCTGGGAGGAAATTCTCTCCTCACCCTCTTGCATTGAGTTTTGTCAACACACACATATCCACTCACGCTCCAAAAGAAAACAGTGTTTTCCTTGTCACAAGAAAATAGCATCTAATGGCTTAGACTTGCACAGCTCTTTATGTACCTAAGGCAATTGTTAGCAAACAATCTGGATTTACAGTAGTACCTGTGCAGGTTACATTCTTGGTTCCCACTGGAAAGAGTAATGAGTTAAGCAATAAAAATACACTTTGGCATAAATTACACCAGTCTGCCACATGCTGCTTTCAAATTACAGCTGTAAAGTACACTATATTTGTCCAACAGTTATTGCTTTGAATTGCTGCAAATCTCCCTGATTTGGAGCCAGAAGCCTGAGTCTTAGCAAGGTCAGCACTTAACATTTCCTAATTCTTCAATCAATTTTCTCTTTCTACAGAGAGCCCACAATTTTTATTGTCATATGATTTTTACTGAAAATTCTTACAAACCAGTAGTATTATTTCCAGAGCTGATAGGTCATGAAACCCCTGAAGCTGTCATTAAAATTCAAAAACATTCTCTCATGAACTATTTTACTCTATATATACATTGCTGCAGGGTGGCTCAAAATGTGACAGGTGCAAGCCCAAAAATATACCTGACCTGCATTTTAATTTTGTCTTTCTCATAATCATATTTCAAAAGAGTTTCCTTTCTACAAAGTCATTTATAATAACAGCATTACAATCACTTTCAGATCCATAAATAATTGCTACTCCTTTTCCAGCTCATAATGGACTTACTTTCTTTTGAAAGATACCTGTCTGTAAAGGGTTGTTTTCCATTTTAAAATTGCATTTTCTTCTTAATACCGTGTGCTTAATGCTTTTTGGAGAAAGAGGGCTTAGGATTTTATTCAAAGAATATTCCTGAAATCCTTGTCCACACATAATGTGCACTCTTCAAATTGGAAAGGAGGCTGGCTCTAAAGCTCACTGGAGATGGAGAGAACCTGCCTTTGATTGTTATGGTCCTTCCTTCTCAGTATCTCCTTCCTTTTTAATGCTAACAAAGTCCTACCTTTGATTATCCTTGACTTTGTTTCTCAGCTTTTCTTTACTCCAAAGGTATACACCTAGAGAGTGGATGTTACGCCTCAGGACTGTGCTTTACTCCAGTATTACAGCTGAAATTCCAGAAAACTCTAGAAGCCTATTAATAGAGAATCCCACCTTATTTTAATGAGGCCAAAACTGCATCCTATACATTTTTGTTTTTCTTTCCATTTAAAGCACTGAGACCTTTAAGTCAAACAATTACATAAACAGGCATAAACTTCCCAATTCAAATATTATACAGCCAAAAATCTGCTCTTGCAGCCTTGAGCTCCCTGGCACAGATTTGGATTCTCGGTAAAGAAAATACCAGCTGGGAAAATCAGCAGTTAGCAGTGACTCTGGGATTACTGTGGACTCTGGTCCACATCTATCCAGCCAGCCCAGTTAATGGCACCAGGAGTTAAACATCCACATGAGACCTGGTTCAAAATGCCCCTCTCAGATGCACAAGGAGGTTATGGTGTCTCTAACAATGTTTTGCAGACAGCTTTTAGGATCAGGTAGGGTGGGCACATCCACACAAAACTAGGGAGTCACACTCATGTTGATTTCACTCAATTCCCATAAATATTTGCCCAGAAACAAGTGGTTTTGGAGATACTCAGAACAGGGATAAGCAGAGCCCTGCTAACCTGATCCAGTTTTGAAGTTTGACAAGATGAATGTCACAGAGACTTTCCAATCTTAATTATTCTCAGTGGAAAATCTCCATGAAGGGTTAATCCATCAGTCCATTCATCAATATTCAATTTACCTGTTTGGTTTACAGTTCTAATTGTAAATGATCCTCATTTTAAAATAATTGTGGGCATTTTATAATTGAAGGGAAACATTAAGCTCTGAACCTATCAGTTCCTTCAGGAAAATCAGAAACAATAATTAGCTAAGATGCAATTTCATCACTAGACCCATAATTCCCTAGACATAAGAGACCCTTACTTAACAATTTGGTTCAGGCTGTTAGGTTTTGCAATTTGTGTGCCATTCTGGCAATATTTGAAGTTTGATTTGATACTCTCAGATGTTATGTGTGGATTAGCAGCAGAAAAAGAAAGACTCTTTCAAAACCACTATGCTTGATAGTGAGAATATATTCATATATGTTAATCTGATTTGAAATGGGCTGTTCATGCCCTAGCACAGTAAATCCATGTGGCCATTGGTCACTTAATGTCTCCCAGAGGCACCATTTATCAAACTACCATACATTTTTCTTTCAGAGACCATGTCATCACCAAGCTTTATCACCTGCACAATATTTGAACCTGGCTAAAGAGAGCATCACTTATTTTCCCATTTTAAATCCATTCCAAATTAAGAACTGGTACCTCAAATTATTATTTTGCAAATTCTTTCATGGAAAAATGATAGAGATCAATTGATCCAGAAATAAGATAACTGAAGAGGAATTGCTTCCAAGTTATCTGCTGCAGCCAGCACCACACAAACCTGTTATGAATTTCAATATGAAATGCAGATTAATGCTGTAAAAAATTTGGTAAAAGACTGTCAAGCCACAAAACACAAGACAGTAAAATGTCTATTTGAGAGGAATTCAGTTTTTTGAAGTTTAATTTTGAAAACTGGGTTATTTCTGAAGAAGTTATTCCAAGTAGGTATAAATTAGAGGTGAAATAAAAATTCATTTCTTATTGCTATATAGTGTCATGGAAACCTGCAAGAACATAGAGCTAAGAACATATTTCATGTTTTCCCTGGAAACCTATCTGCATTTGGAAAAAATAAAGAAGAAAGTAGCAGAAATGCAGACTCACAGGGGATAGGAAACAGAGAAGGGTCTCATTTCAGATCATAGGTACCAGCTCCTGTCCCTGAACCCTGCCCAGGCTGAGGAGAAGCAGAATGAACTCTGAAATGCTGAACCCCAGACTGGCTCTGGCAGCTTTCCTCTGACTGTTCAGCTTTGTGGCCAATTCCCTCTTTCTTACCTACTCTGCAGTGAGGAATTATGCTTAGTTATGATTATGCTTGCTCAATTATAAATTCAACAGGTAGAATAATCAGGCAATACGAGGATTGGATAACTTACGGACATTTTGATTTTCAAAATTATTGAAAATTACTCGTGAAGAAAGAAAATGCATTGCCATTCAGAAGTATCTGTGATTTCAGGCATTTAAATTATTTAAGTGACTTTCAGAGTTGCCAGCATAAGATGAATGCCCAGATTTGGGGAACCTTAATGGGATTTAGTTGTCTAGATAACTGCCTAAAAAGGACAGAGACTCTAAATGCTTATAACAGGCAAAGCAAAATGAGGAATTATTTGCCACTGCAATTAGCCATGATCTTCCTCATAGCCAGTTTGAAAGCTGCAGTTCATGATGTGTTTACTAATGAAACAAAGTCAAATTGTCAGAGCATCCAGGACAAAAACAGGGCCAAACTGTGATAAATGTTGAAGAGATGAAGGAAATCGGTGATCCTTGATCAGATGATTTAAGCACTTCTTACACCTCGCATGTCTAACACCAACTGCAGATCTCAGTGACAACTTCTGACTGTTCCCCGTCTTCAAACTCCAGATTAGCCAAACTACACGGAAAGGGAGAGCTCATTCTGTCACAGCACTGCATCAGAATGGTCACATCTCCAAAACACAGTTTTTGCCTTTGCTGAACATCTTGTTGGAAACAGCTCTTAGTACTTGTAAAAGGAAATTACAAACAAGAACTCTTTTTTTTTTTAAATGCTCACACTACAATAAACTGATTGGAAAGGAGTAAAAGTCTATACACAACTGGGAAGAGAAGAAACTGCAGTGCAGAAAGAATTTCACCCAGTGCCAGCTTGCCACTGAAATGATGGTAGGCAATTAATATTAGCAATTTAAAGTGGACACTCCATGCAGAACTTTGTTGCCAATTTGCCAGCTCCAAAGGGTTGGCAACTGCCTTTGGCAACATTTATGGATCCGTGGTACTGCCTGTATAAAGTTGCTGGACTGGGAAATACACCTGGGGAAAAGATGGCTGCACACTGCAGTTTGAAATCATCCATATTCATTTCGCTGTGCCTCCATGCAGATGTAGGATGCTTCAGATGCACAAGTTGGCAAGCCTGAGAGTTTTTAAAAGGGAAGAGAAGTGGCATATTCAAACAGTGGAAAATATTCCAGAGGTTGCTAGGGGCCCGACTTCTAAATAACAGGGAAAAATACCTGAAACCAGAACCATATTCTCCTGCTGTTCAATGTGTTTCCCAGCGGGAAACACAAGAGAAAATGGGCTTCAAACTCTGCTTCTGGCTTAAACTGTGGGAAGGGGATAAAACAGATCCACTCAATGGCAAAAATACTTCAGGATGAAATCTGAAGAGAAGCCAGCCTCACTCTAAAATTACACTTCAACTGTGAAACACAGGAGAGTTTTACCCATGAAACTTCACATGATTTTCAGACCAACCCATCCCCAGATGAAGAACATAGGCTTCTGAAGAACCAAATGGGAGAAGAATTAAGTATCAAACTCTGCACTAGTACAGATAATTTCCCCACCCTTTATTTCATGACTTACATGTTAATAGAACTGAAATCACTGTTTCCAGGAGGTTTATGGGAAATACTAATAAAAATTACTTCATTGAGCATCTTTAATACCCTCAGTAAGGCAACAGATACCAGAGAATTCAGAGAAAAATCTTAGCCAATGACTTAAGCAAAAAGCAACTTGGATGAGTAGCGTACATGGAATAAAGTCTAACAGCCTTTCACCTTTAGCTTTGACTGCTGGTTTTCTGTTGGTTTTGGTTTTTGGAGTTTTTTTTTGCTATGAATATTTTGTGTGATATGATTGCTGATATCTCTTTTAAAAGCCAGTCTGTTCAGGACAGAGAAGACAAAAAGGGCCATGATGAAAGAGTTTTCACTTACAAATTCTACAGGGATTAACAGAATCAGCAATTTAACTGTTTGATTTGTCCTTAAGGCTCAGAGCAAAACTATTGTAATATTTAACTTCTCAAAAGCCAGCTGTCAGTATCATAATGATTGCATGAAGTCCCGATTGAACAATATGAATTATACTTCAAGGAGTTGCTGTTAGTATGCAAAATCCCATTATGTTACTGACAGTAAGTGATAGTTCTCTGATGGTAAACAGTTTTCAAGAGACACCCTTAAATTTCTAGCAATACCTCCTTCATTTTCACGTCAATTTGACGAATCTCTGTGCTCAAAATAAGAAACATATTCAAATACAATTTAAAAAGACATTTTAAAGATAGCCATCCTGAACAGCCTAATGGAGGAGTAAACAGTGATCAAGGTAGCAATAGTGACTGCTAAATCTGACAGATAACTGTTGTCCTTGTTATCACCAGCATCTAACCCAGTATTTGCATCATACATGAGTGAGAGCTCTTTCCTCAAAGTTTACTAAAGCAGAAGCAAACAGACAGGAGGATTTGCTAAGAGGTCAAGCCAAACCAAGAATACCTCCTTGGTGCTTGTGAGTTCTGCTCCTGTTTCCTCAGCTGTGCTTGTTTTCATAGATGAGTTTGTTTATAGCATTAAACAAACCTGGTGTACAGTCACCATAAAACATACCACGCTATTTCTTAGGTGGACTCCAGTGCTGATTTTGGCTGAGGTAGAGGTAATTTTTTTGTAGAGGTATGGTGCTGTGTTTCGGATAATTTGGGTGTGTTTTAGTTATTGCTGAGCAGCGCTTGCACAGTCAAAGACTTTTCTGCTTCTCACACGGCCCCAACTATGGGAAGCTGGGGTTGCACAACAAACTGGGAGGAGACACAGCTGACCCAAGGGATATTCTACAACACATCATGTTCAGTGCACAGAGCTGGAGGAAGGAGGAAGAATATGCAGAGTGATGCCATCTGTGTCCCCAAGTCACCAATACACATGGTGGAGCCCTGCTTCCCCGGGGATGGCTGAACACCTGCCTGCACGTGGCAAGTGCTGAATGGATACCCTGATTTCCTTCACTCCTGGGTGCAGCTTTTGCTTTACTGACTGAGCTGCCTTTATCTCAATCCACAAGTCCTCACTCTTGCTCCTCTGACCCTCCCACCACCTCACCAGGATGGGGGCAGGGAGAGGCTCTGTGAGTTTCCAGCTGGGGTTAAATCAGGATAGCTCCAAGAATGGGCAGTGTCTGAAGCTCGCACTGAGTTTGAATGTGCATGTCAGAAATAGCTTTTAATGTACACAATAATCCAGGCACTTCGCTACAGGATTTTTCAATTTGTTCCACCAATTTCACTCCATCACACGGTTCTCCAGGGGCCCTTGGCACTTAAGCACCACCTCCCTTCAGAAGGTCTTCTCCATGAAACTAAGCTCTGATTTAAGTCCTCTTGGGTAACCTTGGCAGGCATTGAATTTGTCAAAGAAAACTGCCACTCCCTTCTTCTTGTTGAGAGAGAAATATGTATTGGCTTGAAGTTAATCCCATGATCAATATATAATATTTCCAGTGCAGGAGATCGATGGTGCTCTGGAAATGGAGCCAGCAATGCACAATGCTGTGGACACCTACATGCAGATAACAAATTCTGATCATTCACTGCCAAGCCTTGCCCAAAGACATGTTTCGTGTTTAGAGCTCTGCACCTTGGAGGTTGACTGCAAAGCCAGCCCCACAGATTAATATCACAGGTCCCAGCAAAGTAAACCTCTCTGGGAACCCCAGAATTTGAATGACGTTTTCCAAAGACCTCCTTCTTACATAAGGTAAGAAAGAAGTATGTAATAAGAGAAATTAAAAGAAAGTTTTGAAACTGTTTGTGCTGCTGAAAAAGCAACATTAACCTGAACACTGTATAGGCTATAAAACTATTTTATAAGCACTAACAGAACTCACATATTGTCTATTAAAAATTTATCAGCAACCCTAAAATTTTATTCTTCTAGAGCATAAAACACAATTGAAAGGAATAAACAAAGAGTTAGGTTAATAGTGCACAGCTGAAGAACAAACTTCAGTCTAAAGAACTGGGGAAAGCAAGATAATGAAGACATTTTAAATCATGCTGCACAATAGGAATTTACTCAAAAAGTGACTCTGGAGAAGTATTGCAAGGGAAATGATAATACTTAAACCAAATTTTCATTTTCCGTGTGTTTTCACAGATAACTCTGCTTTTTACTGCATGTGCTGTATATTTTCTGGATTGAGGTTGACTCACTTCACTTTTTCTTGCTTAGAAAACGGGGGGAAAAATCAATTCTGCTGAATTATTTATTATTTTAAACACATCAATGAACTTTTCTCCTTAAGCATTTTGTGAAGGTGTTGAACAAGAATTATATTATATAAGGCTACACAATTCATTTTATTTCAAAGACTGAATGAGTTTGAAGCAGACTTTGAGAGCAGAAACTGCCTCCAAATCCACACACCAGTTGTCTACTAGGACAGTGTATACAGCACTGAAATTATAAGGAAGGAGAACTGATATTTGCAGATATAACATCATCTGGGAAATAAATTGTCTGGTTGTTCAAGATTGTATTTGTGCAAGATATTTCATGAAAGATATTCTGTGGATTAACAGAACATCCTGTTGCAGTGGGAAGAACAAAATATTTACAGGACCTTTTTTAGGATAATTAACAAGTCATTCAAATTCATACTATTCACACTTTTTGTTCCACACCACATATTCTGTAAAAGTCACATCCTTCTCCTTTCTAAAACAAACCATGGCTGTGGAGAAGAGGGAAAACACCCATGTGAAGTGAATTGTTAAGCATCAAGGAAAGTTCACTTGAATAAAGTGAATAAAATAAGTATTCAAGGACAGAGACCAGACTTGCAAGCCAAGAGTTTTCTGGTTATACCAAATGTACTGAAATCTAATGACTCTTCCAAAAACTAGCTGTGGGGAAAATGGGATTGTTCCCATTGACTTCAAAGCACTTTGGCCCAAACCCTAAGGAAGATGGGAAAGCCTCGAGGATGACAGAAGACTTGGATGAAAAAAAATTACCATACTGGTATTTTTAAGGGGAGATAAGAACAAGAGAAATTTGGAAAAAAACACACAGGAACAGCACAACTGTTGAGTGGCACAAGGGAGATTTTAGCAGTTTATAAAATGTCCTTGTAGAAAGATAATTACAGATAAAGGATAAAGTACAGTGAAACACAAAACTATCTTTAGTAAGAAGAAACAGAATTCAGTAATTCAGAGCAGTCTTGATTAGAATTTTAGCATGACTTTTATCCTGAATGAGAAAGAACAGGAATGTGAAGTATGAATTATCCACGTGATCTGAATCAAATTTTCATGTTGAATTCCCTAGTATTTGCTGGCTTGTCCTACTTATTTCAGAGTAATTTAAATATGTTCCACTAAATTCATTTTATTTAAAATAATATAAGCTGATTTTTTTACTTTTTCTTTGTGGCATCACACAAACTAAGTCTCACTGTCTCATCTCTCATGGTTCAATGCAATTCTTTTGTACAAGAAGACTGAACCAAAGCATACAGATGGGTAAATGCCTATTACCTGAAACAGCCCATGTTTCCAACAGATCCTATTTCAAGGTAAATAAAGACCCATTTAGCAGGACTGGCTTTTAGTTAGCTATACAATTTACCTTGCTGCAGGTCAAAGCTTTCAGGTTGTCACAGAATGATAGCTTGCATGGGCTGTTTACTTCTTAATACAGTATATTACCCTGAACAAAGACAAAGCTTCTTCTTCCTGAAGGTGTCTAGCAACTGCAAAAATGTCATTAACAGGCGATACAACACAGCTTTCAAGGCAGAACAGTCCCATGGGTGCACCCCAGAGCTCTACTGCTGCGCAGGCTGACAAAAGGTCTGGCTTTCAAAAAATCTTTATGTAACAGCTTTATAACAGAACTAGAGGATGTATAGCACTGCAGGGAAGGTCTGGGTGGAATAGCTATTGATTGAGGCTGCGATCAGAAATAGGAGAGTCTGGAATTTATTTATTCCTTTTGCTACTGGTTGGTTTTGAAATGTGATGGAAATCCCTTTTGCATCTCCCACGGTGGGAGGAGTGACTCCTCCAGTGCTCATGCAGTACCTGACAGGAGGGCTGAGAACAACGACTAATTTACTCCTTGAGTAGCAGGAGTTGTATCCCTGTGGAGCAAACTCACAGGATGCACATAGCTGCAAAGAGCTGGATTCCTTCCTCAGCCACTGGATGCCAGTGCTTACAATTCTGCAAGAAACTTCTGGCATGCAGCGGTTCAGCCACCAAGTCTGTCAGCAGCAGTGTCTGGTGGGGCACAGCCACCTCTGCTAAACATCACTGAGAGGCAAAGTGGGAGCTCTCGGTGGCAGGGCAAAGCACAAGGGTGCTGCTGCTCACCAACTCAGCTGCTCCTCAGCTGGGGCCAGTGAAAGTGCCAGCACACAGCTGGGCTAGCAGCACACCCCTGGGAGATGGAATATGCAGCTTGTGCCACTCTCGGGGAGCTGGGGAAGCACTGCAGTTCTCAAAGTCTCCTATGCACAGGACGTGAAAGAGACCCTGCCTGTCTCCATGTGACGTGTTCAGCTTTCATGGCTCTCTGGGTGCCTGCAATTGGAATCCTTCTGAAGGGGGCTAAAGCAGCAGCTTTCCCTTGAAGCACCCCAGCATGTGGCTGACCAGCACAAAGTCAGCTCCCTGCCTACCTAATGCCTTCTCCCTTCAGAAACCTTCCAGCCATATGCTCCTGTGGTGACAGCAATCAGAGAACAGAATAAAAACTTGTATCACATATAATAATATAATCACTATATGCACAGTCCCAGCAATAACTGCCTCCGTGTACTTACACTACTGCAATGAAATGCTTAATATAAACAAAGCCCCAGTTTCACTCATTTCAAACTTTGCTACATGGCAAATTCTGGGTCTCTGTGGCCATTTCAAAATTTGCCATCATTGGAGTAATAACAAAAGATTTAAAAGTAATTTATAGGAGCACTTTTTTTTCTAAATTACTCTGATAGGAGGAGTACTAGATAACAAATGCAAAAAAAAATGTTATTTAGAGATGAGTATAAAATTCCCATTTGAGTCAAGTACTGGGATCCTACTTAGGTGGAACACATTTTATTTAAGATGGTGACATTTCCTACTCAGGAGAACCAGTTACAGACTTAAGTATCACTACTAACTTCTGGGTTTAAATCAAGTTATAAGTGACAGCCATCCCTTATGTGTCTTTCTCTTCTGAATATTTTTTCAATAGCTAATCTTTAAAGATTTGACAAAGAAAGTTTGCCTCTTTTAAGGTCCCTTATACTCTGCATTGTTCTTCATAAAACTTCCTTTTGCCCAAAGACATTGTTTGCTCTATAAGTTCCAGACTGCTGTAATTTGCCTTGCTGGGATGTTCTAATTTTCTATTCCTTCCTCAGACATCCAGGGTCTGACTCCCATTTAATTCCCACCAAGTGATACTGTGGTTAACCACTTCCAAAGAACTCTGTCATAGTTTGCAGAGTGGAATTCTGCACCACTATGTCCATGAACTCACTGTAATTACTCTCAAGCTGTTGGCTGGTTTTTTGGGACTGCAGTTGGAGAGGTATCCTAATGACAGCAGGAACAGGCAGTGCCCAGGACATGCTGAATCACTGCTCACCCAATGCATGAATGTGTCACTGACAAAAGCAAAGGCTTCAAATTGAAAAGCTAGGCAAAAATAAAAAGTAATAGAGGCCTTCAGAAGGAGATTGTGGAGAGATTCCTGACTCAATTTTTATGAAAGTTCTGAAATATTCCTAAAGTGAACACTTGAAACTAACAGGACATTTCATCTTCAGAACAGCAGTCCCTTTGCCATCACCCTCCTTTCTGATAATTTAACCTCTTATTTCCTGTTTTTTTCAGACAGTCATATATGAAAGAATGGAAAACAACTTTTATTTCATAAATTAGGACCTTACCTATGGGTCTGTATTATAAATAAGGAATATGTGAGCTTGCATACTGCTTTCTTCATCTCTAGTCTTTGAATCACAGAGAAGTAAATTTCCAGGGGAATTTATCTATACCCTAAGTCATTCCTTGGACAAGCAGTGAACAATCTGAAGGTAAAAAACTCGTGACTGCATGAAAAATGCATTGAATAGCAAACACAGCCTCCAAAGCAGCAGCATGTTCACAGGCTATTCTTAGTCTAGATGAAAGGTAGGTTCACAACTGGGACAAAGACAACCAGGCACCACAGATTGCTCAAGCAGCTGTGCAACAAAGGGCCTGTGTGGGCCTGTTTAAATACAATATACCTGTACTGACAATAACCCCAGGGTCAATGTCCCAGGTCCTTTTGCAGTGGCCTGCACCTGCTTTATCATGAAACAAAATGCAAATTGAAAATAATAAGCTCAGAACTGGTATAAGGTAAGGAAATGAGAATTACATCCTTTGCAGTTAAGACCACACCAGCACTATGTCCAGTTTGGTTTTGCAAAGTCATTGCAAATTCCACTGCTTGAAGATGCCAAATCAGGGTATACTTCCAACAAAATTTTCCTGAATTAAGTGTATGTGTATTTATACATTTTAGATATCTTAGTCCTTAACACAAAAGAAGTTAAATGGTTAAAGAGTTTAAGGTTGATAGAACACATAGTTTCCTTTATCACTTTCCTATTGTCTACATTAATGCAAGTCCCCAGATGGCTACTTTTCAATTGAACAAGACTGAATAAACATTTCCTTCAAGAATAAAAATCTTTACATAGAATCACTAAGTTTAGTGGCAATAACAAGACAGAATGAGTGGCTGTGTACTTGTGCTTGTGTGTTTAGAAAATATTGAGTTTTTGAATGGTATTAGCAAAGGATCACACATTTGTGTTCATTCAAGGAAGAGAAGAAGATGCTCCTGCCTGCTTTCCAGCACACCAATGGACCATGGAGGAACCCCTCCATTTGTCATTCAGAACACAAAGTATGATAGAAAGGAAGTTCCATCAGCTTTCCAGAAAGTGTTCCCCAAACCCTGACTAAATATGCCAACCAAGTTGTGTGAAAGGAAAATCCTAGCAATTCCCAATGTTGATGTAGTAGCACTGAAATGCTAATCTGGACATTAATTAATGCTAAATTAGTTACAGTGGAATGAAATTACATCAACATAAAAATCAAAAGAGCTAAGAGCAATTTGCCACATAAGATAAATATTTCTACTTTACATGGGAATTGTAACAAATTATTTTTATGTCAAGTTAATTGATGCCAAATAACAGTGAAATTCCCTTGGAAGTGAATATTACATTCACATTATTTTCAATAAAAACCCTAATTGCATTGTATGCTGTTAACATAAGACTCCCACAGCCTGTACATGGAAACTCAAAATATCGTAGCACACGTTCAGGGTGAAGCCATATACCACCACTGTCCAGAAAAAGGCTGAAATAGGAATTTTAAAAGCCCTGTCTACATTTTATTTGTGAAAGTACCTATCATCCTAAGTGGAGGCTTTCTTCTTGGTGAACAATGGATATTGGCTTAAAGCACCTAGAAGTATTCTTGGCAGTTCGTACTTGTTTTAATTTAAAGAACCTAATCAAATGGCTATTGGGGTAAAACAATCTCTCACTGCTACAATATTTTTATTTCTTCAAGTGATGATTATTATATTAAAAATATATTCTAGCTAATATCAAAATAAAGAACTTATCTCAAGGGAGATAAGCATTTTGAAATAGTCTATATCCTTAACAGCACATATATAACCTTATAGGCTTATATATCTAGACCTTATACACTACTTACTGCTGTCATATAAAGAATCCACAACCAGAAATTCTGCAGCTATGCACATCCTTGCCTGAGCACAAGCTGTGTTTCTCCAACAGAACTTCCATGGTTAGGATTTATGGAGCAATTATTCATGAAATTCATTAAAGGATTTGAGGCAGCTCTAGACTAGAGTAGGTATCCATCCCTTTCCGTTCTCAGTTGGTTGTAATGGGAGCCCAGTCAGAATTCGAGGAGTCAGATTCCACTTTCACTTTAGATTTTCCCTGTAACAGTGAGATGTCCAAGACTATTCCAAGCCCAGTTCTATTAGGGTACATAATTCCTCAAGTCCTCTTTCAAAAATCTGATTTACAATCCCATTGACTTCAGTGAGCATGAGTGATTAATGAGCCTTAAGGTTCAGGTGGAAAAACAGAATTACCTGGCAGTGGGGCAATCCATCCATCATCACAATGGATTTGGACTGCTCCAGAGAGTTTAAGGTTGGTTGAGAGGAACTGCACACACTTGAAAACACAATACACTGCCTGGAAAAACATCCTCATCCACTTCCAATTCAAGAGGTCTCATTTATTTTACCATTTTACCTGCAAGAATGAAGAACTGATCTCCCCAAATGCCTCAATAATAAGTTATGATTTAATGATTAAGGTTTCTTCTATTTTTAATGGAAATATGAATTACTGAATCCTTGACACAAAAAGTATCACAATTCCTCATACAATATTCTGAATAAGACACTGACCTTCAGTTCTGACTTGGTTTTCCCCTTTGGTTTTATTCCACTTAGTTAAATTATTCCTTTCTAGAACCTCGTCTTACCTGGCAATATGAAAAATAAGAGCTAAACAGAGATTCAATTAGAGGTATTTCAGAAGTTGCATGTTATTGAAAATTCTGTTATAATGAACTGAAAAAGCATTCTTGACTCAGAAAAAAAATTTTATCAGCCTAGCATATAACTAAAATACATTGGAATGTACAATTTTTTAGAATAAACCTCCCTGGAGGATGTTTTTAAGTCAGTATAGACACTTATATTACATCCCATTCTTATCAAATAGAAATGCTTTTGAAAAGTCAAACCAATATTTTAGTCATGTAAATATATACTTTTCTCCAATCAACAGGTTTCCTTTACTCAAACATTTAGACTAGAAAGTAATCCAGGAACTACATAATAGGCACAGTTTTCAAGGGTTTATGGCACCAAAATGGACCTTTGCATCTGTCTATAAAAGGAGAGTGGATGTACCTGCTGAATATTTTAAAAGGAAAGTGCAAGCAGGGTTTGCTGTATAATCTTACTATGCAAGCATGAAGATTGCCACATAAATCACATATTATCTTTCAATTTCTTCATAATTGTGCTTTGAAAATCTATAAACCTCCTTTTACGAACAAAATGGAGGGCCAGATTTTTTCCCTTATTCCCACTACTTCACGTCACTCTAGACCTGCAGAAGAGCTATAAACTGGGATTAACAGGTTGGTTAGACAGGTTTATAGCTCCTTTATATCCTTGCAATAGTAGATATCAAGCAAAACATAGTCAAATTTGAGCCTGAGGCTCTAAACAGTATTCCAGATACAGAGCTAACCTTTTAAATGTGGCATGTATAGCATGTCTGCCTAAGGCTGCAGACAGCTTGAAACAGTCATGTGGCAAGGTATATATTATTTCTTTCATCTCAATGCAGTATTAACTCATCAGTCTCATCTGGCTGGATATTAGCACAGTTAACAACTTAAGTGCTGATGGTTTTCTTTTCTGGTTTATTTATCTACCAAAAAATAAAAGTAATGAGGAAAACCTTTGTATTTTCAAACTAATTTGAACAGTTAAACAGATGAATAGGTGCATGAAGTCCTACAATTCAAGCTAAGGTGACAATAAAACAAGACTATCCAACAAAGATTTCAGAGTCAGAATAATTTGTTAAACCCCAATTGCAAGAGTCTTTAGAACACCAGAAATGCCACACAAGAACAACACCCTCTGCACCCACAGCGATGTGTGCTCTAATATCTACTTGGAGCAGACAACAGAAAACCCCTGAAATTTATATAAGTTCAGTTTGAATTAATTCCTTTCTGGTGAGGCTGAGTTCTGCCATATTTGGGGAACCAAGTTCCAACAGACCTTCCTGTCAGAACAGCAGCTCCACATGCACAGCATTTCCAGTTAACCAGTTGTATACAACAGGAAGTTTCAGATCTGTATCAATGTATTTGCTCTAAGAAACCATCATCCAGTGGGAAATACTGCGAGAAAAATCAGCAAAGTTCTTGGCATGTATGTTCAGGTTTACAATTCAGAGATGGGTAAATCACCTATTCCTTCACACCCTGTAGTTATTTACCAAACACGAGTGCAGAGCTAATGGATAGGCCAGAGATGGGCCTTGCTGGACCCTGCCTTTGAAAAACCACATCCATAAATAGTGGTGGAAATTGCCGTCCTTGGCTGGTCTGTTTGCTATCCAACAAAAGCTGGCATATTAAAAAGACTGAGAACTAAAAGTGGAAAGGACTAGAACCCTATTCTCCCTCTTCACATACCCAAACAACATTCACCAGTGTCTCTTTCAGATCCTTTCCTAACCTGAAGTAAAACTAAATTAAAAATAGTACTAGTCATATTTTTAATACATATGCATTTTCATTAAATTTCATGTGGATTGCTCATTTAGCATTCTTTGGGACCAAGTTAAGAGATGTTAGTGTCAATAGATTCAAAAATATTCTTTGCCACTCAGAATCTTTGATATTTCCACAAAATTCCTGCTTCAATCAAACACTGAGATGTTTACTCTGATTTAAGGTCACTGGACACAATGTGAGAGTTTACAAATATCTCCATGCACTTTTGCTTAGGTCCTAAATGCACAAATCAAAACAATGCCCTAGGTAGCACACTTAAAACATAAATAAGTTCCACCTAATGCATACATCCTGCACACACCCCCTGAAAGTTTTAAGCAGTAATAAACCAGAAATGCACTGCTATAAGCCTGCCATGATAATTTTTAAAAATTTAAGATGTGTAAACAAGAGTAACATTTTTTTGGCTGCTTACTTATATTTCTGCCACGTAGGTATTCATTGAATTTACCAACAGAAAGTAAAGCAAACCATCACTCCTCCTATTTAAGTTCATATTTTCTGAATAAAAGGTACTTTCAGTCATTTTATGAGAAACAGAGATAGGAATTTACTACTATGAGAGCCTACAAAAATGTAAAGACAAATTTTATTTGCTCTTAATGCTTTTCCAAGACAGAGAAATAATAACTGCCTGTGAATATGTCATGCAGGAGACTTTAATATGCACAAGAACCTTTTGAAAATACGTATCTTCCAGCAAAAATGCTTGGGAGGATATATCAGATTTGTCTCAACATTTCCATCTTTTTATAAATGAAGCCCTTAATTTTTGCATCTTTTATTCCTTTGCTATTTTTCAAGCTAGAAAGTCACAGAACACTTCAGGCAGTGCATCCTGGCAAATGAACACACACCCCCCTGTTTTCTGCTTGAAAACACTCATGGCTCCTCTGTATTCACGACATGATGTTCCAATTCCAAACCCTTAGTTTTGCAGGTGGCCTAAATATGTAGATGACATAAATTGCTCCTATTGTCAAGTCAAAACCTCTCATCTGAAAAAATACCTGCCTGAATTCTTGTTAGTGCCATTCAGGTCTCTTGCTTCCCTTCTGCACAGAAAAACTCTCTGGAGGATCTTTTCTGCCATCACAGCTGACCCAAAGACTGCAATATCCACTGGTGCCACCCTGATTTTTTCAGCCTTCTGAACTGTTTGCATTTTTGCAATGGAGTCTCTCACGCATTTAATATAAACAAAGCAATGTTTTTATAACTGTTCTTTTTGTTTTGCATTCCTCTGAGAAGGAGGAGAAAACTGATAGGCTGATAATTTGACCAGTGTGGCTGAAGAAGAGACAACCTCATTCTCCAATCCATGGGCAAGGTCAGAAATCTATAAATACCGAGGTCAAAAAAATTAACTGTCTCTTTTTCCTGCTTGAAACAGGCTGTCTCCGTGTTGTTAATTTTGTGCTCTACAGTGACACACTGTTACTTTTTTATCTGCCTTAGAAAGCAAAAAAAAAAATTTACAGTAACTGATCCTACAAATAAGACTGCTAAGTACAGATGGATCATTTCAACCTACCTTATTTTAGGACCATCTTTCTCAGTTATTTACATGACAAAGTTGAAGTCCTTGAAAATGGGTTTGGAAAACCTGTGGATTACCCCTCTTTAAAAATCCCATCAAACATAAGGCTGAGACAGTATTGGTTTAAAAATCAGATTTGTTTGAAATCTTTGAGTCCATTCTGATCGCTTTCTTCTGATTCAAAGATTTTTCCAACAACGTACCTCAAATTTTAAGCTGTTTTTTCATCCATTGAATACAACTGAAGTGTAACAAAGTAAATGGGATTAATAAAATGTTGAGAAAAGGTCTTAGAAACCTGACCTTAAACTGTGGTAAGTTGATGGCTGTAGACTTACCATAATGCACTGAGAGATCTTAAAAGGTGCAAGAGATAGAAAGTTACAGAACTGGCAAATATGAAGGTTGTGTTCTTCTAAAACCAAACACAGCTCACCTGGGAAGGAATCTGGATCTACTGTTTTTCAGAGTGTGCCAAACCAACACTATTAAAAGCTCCACGCTTTCAGTGCCTTTTCAGAGTAAATGAGAGGATTCTCACACCATTCTGAGACTGATCTGTAGTTTGCAGAAACGGGCTCTAAATGGTATCTGATTCAACACTCATCACCACTGAGCAAGGGATTTGGGCACTGCAGAAAGCCAGCCACGATTAAATCTGGGTTATGCATCACTGATCACATTAAACAAGGTTTTTATGCACATTTACACAATGCAAAGCTTTTGATATAGTTCCAAAATAAGAATCACTAAAACTTTGCAGCTGTAGAATTCATTTAATAAACTATAGCTCCAAGAATAATTGCCAAATTTCCAGCTACACTTTCAGGGCAGAATTTGATTGATGTTTAAAGAATAAAAATGGTCATGCGGCATCTGTGAGAAATCATTAGTGCCTCTGAAAATAATCATGGTTATGCTTTGGCAAAGTACTGAAGATGAGACCCAAACCATGGATCTTTAGATAGCCTAACATATGTTTTAAGAAGATTTTAGATGTCCTAAATCTAAAAGTAAGCCACAAAACCCAAGGACTAACTTGTGTACACACCTAAATTTTGGCAGAAATCCAACTCATGGATCCAAAGTCCTGTTCTCCCTTACACAAAATTCTCTTTGGTGATTAAAATAAACTTCTAGGCACACCTTAAAAATAGAGAAAGTGAACCCCTGCCACTTTGTCCCCAGTGAAATGTTGCCTCCCCTAGTCATACCTAAAACACACACATGCTGATTTTTTACAGTCTTTAAACTTTTAATATCCCTCCAGGCCTCAAAATTTAATTTTGGAAAGGCACAGAGAAACTTAATTCTGGCAAGTTTCATGCAGAATTTCAGTGCCTGGTATCTGCCTTAAGCTGATGAAGGTTCACCTAGCACTCCTGTTCAGTCTAACTAAATCACACCTACAGAATCTGACAAATGCAACTTTCTTTAAAAGGGAAAAAAGAAAACAAAACAAGACCCAAACTTCTTGTGTAATAGTCCAGCATTTACAGTAAATTTTGGAAAGAATGATCAAAGTGCCTACCTGCTTTTTGCCGAAGGGTGCTCAGATTCCTGTCTCTAGTGAGGACTTTGACCAAATATCTTGAGGCTAATTTAACGTGGGAGGCAAAGAAAGGCTTTCTGTGGCCCTCATGCTCAAACCCTGCTAGAAACGGTATTGCAGGAGGTACAGAAATACATAAAAGCTAAGAACAAGAGTGAAAAAGGAGAGGGGCTGAATGTTCTGGGGCAACATTTTTTGCCAGCTTATACAGCTGTAGCTTAATTAAATATTGAAAGTGACCTTACTTTAAGTTCTCTGGCTGAGTATCACCACAAGGATTGCCAAGCAGTGCAACAGGCTGCCCGTGGAAGGGGCTGAGCCCTTGTCCCTGCTGTATTTAGCACTAGGTGGGTACTTAGCAGCACGGCTTAGGGGCAGACTTGGCAGTGGTGAGGTAACAGTCGGACCCTGTCCTAAAGCTCTTTTCCAATCTAAACAATTCTATGATCCTGAGATAGAGGATAACTTAAAACTTACAGATCTGCTATTTTTAGGTCTGTGTTTCATTGAGACATGATCATAACAGCTCTTTAAGGCCAGACCTAACAAGAGCTCAGTGTTAGACTAATGAGGTGATTTTTAAATTCAGGACATAAAACATGTCACAATAAATACTTTGGGATGCAAATACCAAGTCATGTCTCATTGTGTGCCCAGTATTTAATGCATGGTAGCAAAATGCTGAACACTCAGACAGTGCTCTGAAGCAGTTTGTGTTTAACAGGAAAACAAAATCCTACCACAAAGAACTAATACTAGTCATGGTGATAAATAACATGAAAATCTCAGCAGCACTAAGACCATTTACGTGAAACGATCCCCAGCTACAGTTCCCAAAGCAATTACCTCCCAGAGCCATAATTAGGTGTGCTATGAGCACAGCCTGCTTCTCTCTGGAGTGCCCACTATTGCCTAGTGACAACGGAGAGGATGCCAGTCGTGAGCATCTCTTATTCTGCAGCATCATTCCTAGGAAATGGATATGGAATCCTCCAGACATTATCTGGGAGGTACCCAGAAATATATAGGCATGAAATAACCCATAATACAATTTAGTAAATATGTGCGATACATTTTACATGATGTAAACAAAACTAAACTAAAAAACAATGTAACAAGCAGAGAAAACTCATTTGGTAAACAAGATCCTTCAAAAGGCAGCATTTTCTGTCCTCAGAAAGAGCACACCAATTTGAAGCAGATAAGTAAGGACCATTATCAAAGGGATAATAACCATCTCATACTTATGCATGCAGCATAATGAACAGAAAAGCACAATAAGGCAGATATGTTAGATTAGCATAATTTTATTCCACTATTCAAATGTGTAGGTTGGAAATGGGTTTTGTTTCAATTACTGCTTTTCTCCATGGGTTTTAAACATTTTATTCAAAACCCAGACTCTCTTTCATTTTGGTTTTAGCCCATTATCTGCAATTACCATCTACCTTGCCTCTGTTTTACCAATGAATACAGCTTTTCAACTATCCCAACAGTCTTAAGAATATAATAGATCATTAGTTATATTTTCTAATAATAACTTCATGATATTTTCGATAGATCTTGTAAAATGTTTCTCCCCTTTCTTTATTTGGTTAAATATATAAATTCGTCCTTTGACTAAACATTCCCTCTCTCAGAAATACAGTATTTAGAACCTTGAAATTTTTTTTTTCAGAATACTTTATTCCTGTTAGACCTGTGTTCTTTAACAATTTGCATCCATTGAATTAGGCAATTGCATTTAACTTAAAAGTATGAATCAAGATGTAATTGCTGCACATGAAAGTCCAACCTACTGTACATGAAAAACAGTCATATTTAATTCATTTACTTGTATTCAGATTATCAAGTGGTTTCTAAAGGAAAGCAATCATCCAAAGATGATAACTTCGATTTTAACTAAAAGAGAAGAGAGCAGTGCCCTTAGGGAATTGTTCCAAAGGCTGGTCACCATCACCATTACAGAAAACAATAACACAGAAACCCTGTATGGCTTTTTGTTTCACTTCAATTACTGACAATTGTGACATTTTCTTGCAGACAGACTTACAGGGTATTTTTCCTACCTCTTACTCTGCTGCTGCAAGAAAAGAAAAGATAGTGTCTGAAAGGCAAGTCTCACATAAGACACTCTACCTATCTAGAAAATAATTCTGGAGGCAACTTCTTTGGACTGCTCAATTTTTTCTGTACCTTTTCTCAAGCACACCAGAACTGCACACACTGCTTAGTTAAAAGGCTAACTGTGGTCATCTAGAGAAATAAAATTACCTCTGCAGACTCACACTCATCTGCTTTCACAGTTAAGGTTTAGACAATCACTTTTGGCCATGATACCGCTCTGAGAATTTTAAATAGTGACTTAGAACATCACTATTTAATTTTGCTGGATGTTCTTGCACCCCAAAATTAGCACATGAAGCAGATTTTGATTTTTAGCTTATTCTGACCCCAAACATAAGCACAATCTTCACAACTTTTCTAGTTAGTGGTGTTGGGCTCCAAGGAAGACACTGAGGCAGTGGAATGAGTCAAGAGAAGGGGAATGGAGCTGGGGAAGGATTTGGAGCATGAGTCTGATGAGGAGCTGCTGAGGGAGCTGAGGGTGTTCAGCCTGGAGAAAAGGAGGCTCAGGGGAGACCTTATAGATCTCTAAAGCTCCCTGAAAGCAGCTTATGGAAAAATAGGAGTCAGTCTCTTTCTCCAGGTAACGACAAGATGAGAGGAAATGGCCTCAAGTTGCAGCAGGGGAAGTTTAGATGGGATATGAGGGATAACTTCTCTGAAAGGGTTGTCAAGCACTGGAACAGGCTGCCCAGGGAAGTGGTTGAGTCACCATCCCTGGAGGTGTTTAAAAGACCTGTAGATGTGCTTGGGAACACGATTTAGATTTAGTGGTGGAGTTGGCAGTGCTGAGTTTCGAGTTGGACTCATGGTACTGGAGGTCTTTTCCAACCTAAAGGATTCTATGATTCTAATTACTGATCATTCAACAAGTGCAATTACAAAACCTTGAAAAAAACCACCTGTTTTTGCTTTAAAGAGAAAATGAAAGCGCAGCTATCTAGAAGCAATTTGAATGATTAAAGGTCTTCTGTATCAGAACAACAAAATTGTACTGACTGTATTTAACAGAGAGGTGATCCAGCATGACATGTATTTTATTAGAGTTCAAACAAAGCCTGTTTATTACAGAGCTGCAATTAGGATGCCAGGGAAACAGGACTGCAGGATTATTGTAAACATTATCTGATAAGATAGGGTGCTCTGGGAAACTAACAGGAAATAAGAAGAAGCAAGAGCCCTCACTGTGGATTGGAATTGGTGCAACTACTGGGTGTGTATCCTTCCAAAACAGTCTGAAAGCCACCACAGTATATGGAAAATATAGATTACAGAGGCACAAAACAGGAAAAAGTTACTGAAATACATTAAATAACTATCTGTTTCCTTTCAGCTGAAAGGCTATCTGAATAAGATGTTCAAAGCTGCTAACATAATATCTTATTGAAATCACTTCCAGTAACACAAAATAGCTTGTCAGCCAGGGAATAATAAAAAAATTAAACAAATAAACTGAAAAGCAAATAAAACTACAATTATTCTGTTTATACACTAGCATATTTCCCCATATTACTATGTTGACTTGCATCTAAAGTAATGCCCTCAAAACAGTTACCTCATAGACAGCAAGAGATAATCATGTCTGCACTAGTTCTCAAGGCAGTTGAGAAAGTAATGACAATAAGAAATAGTCATTTAATTACCATGCTAAACAACGTTTCCTGAGCTACAGTTTTTGGTTTCACAACATGCAGTGGCATGGTTTTGTATCAGGTGACTGTTAGTGACTGGGCTAGGATGTTTGGTTTGGCACAGCTTGCGGCTGTTGAGACTTCTATGAAAGCAAAGTCCTTTCCCATTGTCTATATTTGCTTTTACTCGATTTCACAACTTGATTTGCTGTTTGATGGCATTTTTCACATAGCATAAATTAATTTATTTGCTTTTGCACAAAACCAGTACTTCTCTAGAAGGTCTAATGCAGTAACATAAGAACATTGAAATACAGAAAGGATATACCACTGCTCAGCATGGTATTGACCTGTAAATATATTGTGACTTCTTTAATGAAGTTTTTGTTTAATTAAACCAAGGAAGTAAGATTGCTGAAGAGTAATCACTTGAAACCCAAAATACCAAACAGCCTCCTGTCTGTTTGTATGTTTGTATGTATACAAAGTTATTGGTTCAATATTCTGATTTCTAGGCATTAAATGCAATTAAATAATCCACAAAAATATGGAATACAGTCTAGTGCTACCTAATCAAAATACTTAAGGATCTTATCAAAATTAAACAAATCCAAGAAATCAACTATGTCTTTTTACTTGTCATTATGTTATGGATCTCTTTCTATTTGAAGATGATTTGCAATGCAGCTCTGAAACAAAAAGCTAAAGCCACATGGGAAAACCTTTTTTCTCCACCCCTTTTAATCAGTGCTGGTTATATACAATGGATTCCTGGACTCTGACATAACCATTAGTAATTCTGCAATTAATTTAACAGCATAGAATTTCATTAATTGCACACACTCCTCCCAAGAATCAATACTTTTAGTTTCTTGGCAAAGCTCAAAGTCAGAGGAATCCAGAAACTAAACCTGTCACCTCCTTCTAGCAACAAGAATCACAAATATTAATACTCGTGCTGAAGTCAGTTGACTTCCTCATGAATTCAAAAACATTGGCTTTCATGTGGAAAAGATGTTGATAAAAATCTGTTTTGGTTAAGTAAAATAAAAGTCTAAGTCAATAGGATATTTTTCCTGGGAGTATTTTCTTCAGTTGGTTAGAGTTGGGTTCAATAATTCACCCTTCTAAAAGTGGATGTTGAAAACCTTTTCCTACTCTGACAATCATGCTATGGGAATGCATGGCAGTACTTTGTCTCAGAAGGTAAGAAAACTTCCACGTCTGGCTCTAAGGACTGATATTACTGAAGACTTTGGAAAAAACCCCTGGCCTGTCTTTCTACTCTGAAACAACTCCAGTCAGTACCTCGACAGTGTCATAATCATTTAGCAGTGCTGGAAGTCAGAATCTAACCAGATATGCTATGGCTAAAGGTATTAGAATTGAGTGAAATAGAGAAACAATTCTCTGTCTAACGCCACGTACTGATTCTGTTATCTAGCACACACTCAGACATGTAAAAGCCTTTCTAAATTACCTTTGACAGAAAATATACTCTTCCAAAGCTATGTTTTCTCATATGGCTCTACAGTAATAATCAGCAAGGAGAACAAGAGCACAAGATTAAAATTCTTTTGAGGTTATTAAATACCTACCAACATATTGGATACTGGTGTTCAGGCAGATGAGAAAAGTGTGCACTTTTACATGGTGTGTGAAAATAGATCACTCACAGCTTGCATAAAAAACCACTTGTCATTTGGGATGGCATGGATATCTAGCTGTTCAACTGGAAGGGAATCCCAGAAATATTTTTATAAGTATTGCCATATCTCCATTAAGCTCAGTGATTCCAAGTTAATTGAGTTGGGCTGAGATTATGACACAGAGTATTTTATTATATTTATGAAGTTCAGAGAAGTAAAATAGAACCTCAAAATCTTGCTTGAAAAGTAGTGACATTTTTTCAGTGCTTTGAAAAATAACTTGCCCAATCTCTCTAATCTCAGGTCTAAATCTTTCCTTTTCTGTCCAATTGTCATATGATCCTGTGGTATGAAATGCTTTAAACCCAGTGATACCTCACATCCCCTAAACTGCCTCTCTCAGAAATGCACAAGAGGTACTTGGCTGTCGCTCGTTCCCTTCACAGGATCTCTGGATGGCCATGGCATACCTGGCTTATGATCATCACCATTTCACAGCAGAATTTACAGATTAATTCACAGTCTCTTACAAATATAATATTCAATGTAAATTCCTTGAGCTTGGAAATCTTAAATATGTTTATAAAATGCTTGTAAATGTCTCTGCTTCTGCTGTTTTTGTAATACAAATATGTTCAAATGAAAATGTTCATTTCATATTAAAAGGATGACATTTTTGTTGAACAGATCATGCTGAAACTAATGGAGAGATCTTCTTTTCAATCCATCACAGTAATTCCTATAAAATAGGAGCCCATTGACAGGTTTCTTAGTAGCTAAATTAACTTATTTCATTCTTCTGCTTTCACAAATATCTAAGTTTGCAGTCATCAAAACATTCTTGAAAGTTTTTTGTTGCTTTATTTTCCCTCTGCAACTATTTAACCACTTCTTTGTAAAGCTGGACAATTCTTTATCTTTAGATTAGCTGTCAGTTTAGTTGCCACACAGAAGACTCATGTGAAAGTCCACAGATAAATTGTTGAGATTCCCAGTACCTATTCTAGTTTCCAATGTATTTTTATTTTAAACTAGGAGCATTCGTCCTTGTTTCAGCAGATTCTGGGACAGTTCATACAAGGCTGGGTTTATTTATGCATGATTTTAAAGTCTCAATAATAAAGATGGTTTTTGTTGATGTATTGCAAGATGTACCCACAAGTTAACAGTGAGAGCACCTTAGCAGCAGTTTCTTAACATTCAGGAAGTTTGTCATTGATCCTCCTGAGAATTTAGTTGTTTCTCCTGTGCACCACCCAGAGTCAATCAAAAAACTTTTCCCTAAACACACCAAGTGAACCAAGGCATAAAAACATGAGATATAAATAATAACCTTATGTAAACACCACATCAGAAAGGCATATTAAAAAAAAAAAGTTTAGGATCTTGGCAAAGAATTCAGTTTATTCACCAGATTAAAAAGCAAACAAACAAACAAACAAAAATGCCAACAAAATACCCAGCGATTTCTTTGTTTCAAATCCAGATTACTCATAGATAGATTAGTTCCACTTCAGGCAAAAATCAAGCCCTGAAAAATATGCAGAAGAACAGATTCAAGAAACAGAATGTAGACAACTCTTTAAACAAAGGCCAATGTTAAGTGACCTGGATCACTAACTAGAAGTAACTTTTTCCTTTGAACAGCAAAAATTCTTTAGGCCCTATGGTCCTAATTCAGTACTTTGTTTAGATATTTTAAGATAGATGATGATGGACATAGTTAAAAAAAAAAAAGCAAGCATGTTAGTGTACTCACATACATTCATTTTCACAGTACTATCTCCTGCTGTGCTTATCAGTACCAAGAAAGTACCTAATCATTACCAGAGGCAGTTGCAATAAAGTATAAAAATGGATCTTGCCACAGAAATGATTATTAGAGATTTTAAGGAGCTAGAGGAAATAGAAATGCCTGCACAAAGTCAGTGAAAAGTCAATATTTCTTTCTGTAATACAGAGATTTTGCAAATGCTTCCTAAAGGAGAAATATCCCATTTCTGTAGAATGGTGCTTCCCTTCTGAGACAGAAATTCTTTCAGCCTTAAAAAGTTCTTTTCCTTATCTCCTTCTGACTAATTAACATTGAGAGCTTTAGCTTTGTAGTATATTTGCCCTGCATGCTGTTATTGGTCAAGTAATAAGATATGACAATGCAAGTCAGGTAATTATGAGATAATCATTTTGCCTCTCCAGGAAAACGGATGAGAAGGAGATAAAGCCAAGTGTCCTTCAGGCTAATGGGTGTAATTACTTACTAGTACCTACTCCCTGTGGGATTTCACATTCTTTTAACACAGCCTGATCTGCACAGGAGCTGCCAAGGGGCACACATGGATGGTCTGTGTGTGCACTACACAAACACACATTTTTCACTGCCCATACATTTGCACCTGATCACGTTACTGATCCTTAAGAGTGACCTGACTACTGAGCAGTGTTGGTGGTGTCAGGTGAAGCACAGAAATGAAAGCCTCAATTGAAAGGTAACATTCTGAAAAAACGGACATCTCAAAAAATTGCTGAACAGGATCAATCAAAAATCCTCAAACTTGTTTTCCTCATTTACTCATTCATGTTTAAAGCTCAAACTGGTACTGATGTACAGATCTACAGATCATGTGTCAACTTTTGGCTTCTCCAGTAAATAATTAAAAGTAAAGAAAAAAAACTGTGAAAACATCATGAAACTTAAGTGTCTTTAACTCTAGGAGTCAATTATTAAAATACTAAGGTTTCAGATTTAAATGAGAAAATTCTCATTGTTGAAGAAAACAAACATTGTTAATTATTTGTGTACAGATGGATCCCAGAAACCATAGGTTTTAAAAATAAATTTTAAAAGTAATTTATGCAGTTTTTGTTCAGAGTACTCCCTGAAGCCTTCTGAGTAGCCCTTTGCAAAAGTTTTTCACAAAATTGGTGGAAAGTTCAAGCTAAAAGCAAAGGGGATTAGGGCTAAGTACAAAAATCTCTGCAAACAGTTAAGAGCTCTGTGGCACCTCCTACAGAATTCTTAACTCTGGAAAAAAAAATGCCCCACTCTAAGTATCACCCAGGGAGTTGTCCTAATAGCTCGAGTTTTCTCTTTTGAAATTATCAGGCTGACTGGGTTTTTGGACATCAAGTTGTTTGACCAAAAATATGTTCTCAGATTATATTGTGATTTACTTGCCCCTAGGATTAAATAACTTGTCCTTCTATCCTTCTACTGAAATTCACTTCCCTATAAGATTCAATTGAGCCATTCTCATTGTTAGTTATTATGGAATACCTTTATTTTCAGAAATTAATTTTAATGAACCTCTGATTTTCTGGGCAATGACCTCTCTTCAAATCATAATTTGAAAAACTGAACCCCAGTTCTGCTCAGTTTTTAGGTGGGGATTAGAAGAAGGAATTTTTGACAAAATATTTATCATAAATACCATACTCAACACTAGAACTGAAGCAACAAAGTATAAGCAATCCCCTGCTTCATATTCAGCATAAGAACACATTTCTTGCATCTTGTTCAAGTTCTGCTTAAAATTAATCATCCATGAGGATCATGTACTCCTTCATTGATAATACCCATTTTTTGTGAATTGAGAGGAAGAAGTTTCCAAAGGAACAAGCAGCTGCAGCTCAAAAACTTTACTTGATTTGCAGAACAAGAATCGTGGCTCATGCTGAACCTCTGCTCTAAATCACAGTTTCTGGGGGGCTTTAAAAGCCTTGGAGAGCTCTTTGCTCTCTCTTGGTCCACGTGTCTAAAACAAAAGAGTACAAACAGAGTGGAGCTATGATTTCAATATTTCCATTTTCCCCAGACTTGAAACAGTTTCTGTTTTGGAGTTGTTTGCTCTTTTTCTTCAACAAATTTGTGTCCAGAGGAAGATAAACACTGAGAGCAAGAGAAATGAGGAAGACAGTGCAAGTGTACAAAATAGGTTGATTTAAAACAATGTAGAGTGAGATTTGATTATAAAGCATGCATATCATTTTTCAAATCTATTTCTAATACTTTAAGGATTCAGTTTACTTTTTATATTAATAACATTTAGTTTAGTAATAGCTGAGTGCTGCTTTTTATTAATGTAGGTTTGTCAGCACATGGATCACCAGTATGTTTAAACATTAATCTGCAGCAGATAAATCTGTTTATATTTCCTTGGTTATAATAATGTGCTCAAATAGAGTATGTAACTTGACTAATGAAAATGAGGAAATTATGCAGAATATATGAATTTTACTGTCATGAAATATTTCTTAGCATTTATCTACATTTATTCACTGCAGCTCTCTTTTAAAAGGCTAATTCAATGTAACTAAAATAGCAGTGACCACATCACATTATGGTTCTGACAGTCTAACCTATCAATTACACAAAAGGCAATATAAGACTTCAGAGAGAGACTTACAACACCAAAAAAGTTCTAAACTTTATCTCCTTCATATCCTTTTCCTAAACATATTTTATTTTGTAGCAACACAATTGTCTTGGGCAGTTGAGTACAGAAATGCAGTAGATTTACTGCTTGCTCTGCAGGCTAACATTTCAACCCCATTTTACCCTGAGGCTGGCAACTACCATGTATAATCCTAAAGTACTAATTCCTCTGCTGCTGTATTCTGGGAATCCCACCTTTATGAATGGTAGGTCTACTGTGGATATGTAAAATACCCCACTCTGACTCACATATTCAGAGTTTTCAGAATATTAACCCATATATTCCTTTAATTTAACTGAACTTGTAAGGGGATTTGTATTTAGATTTTTTCAGGAGTAGGGTTGTGTTACTATTTAGTTTGTTTTTACTATGCTAAAGGTTTCTACATTGTGAACTTTACAACTACTTGTATTTAATACTCTAACTCTTTAATTATTAAACTTTAATTATCTAACATGCTGTCAGATACATTAATTTATTAACATACCTGTATTGTGCCCGGTAAGCCTACACCAGGGATTTACACTAAACCAGTATTTACATTCTGGAACTGGGTACCACAAGCCCTTTTTCCTTGCACTTTATCCACTGTCAGGAGAAAAGCTGTACAATTGCTGCTGCACAGTTAAAAAATTTCACTACAGAGCAGTTGCCTGAATTTTGGCATGAGTTTAGTGTCTCACACACATAATCACAAAGTAGCAATAGACTGAGAAAGCAGCCTACATATTGCTTAGCAGCTAGAGTTCTACCCAGTCAAATATTCAGGGGAAAAAATTTAGCAGGAATAAAACTGCAATAAGACATAGAGAGAGTTTAGCACTAAGTTGCAAGCCCAGATATGACTGGACTTGGACAAAACATGCAGTTACCAGCAGAAGAAAGGTACAGAAAAGTACAGGAGCCTGTACTACCCTACCTTCCTTACCACCTTCCATAGCTCACTCACAATCCACTGTGCCATCATAACATTCATTTTCTCCCCTCTCAGTCCAGGTGTCTGAACCATCTCTGCTTTCCTTGCCTTTAGATTAAGTACAACTCATTAAAATGAGCCGAGTCTCACTGTCCCACCAGGTACCAGTCCTCCACATACAGTGTCTCCCCACTTTTGAGCTATAGGAGGTTCAATTCTTTCCGTGGCATACAATTAACTGCAAATAATTGACTCTCTTTGCCTTGCATAAGAAGAGCTATATGGAAAAACCTCAAGTTCAATAAGTTAGCAAGAGCCTCAATTTGCTTTTGATTTATTTTCAGTGTTTACGCCGTGCTTAATAGATTGTTGTTGGAGAGAGAGACAGTAAAAATTCCTTCTGGTAAACAATTTAGTTTAAGAATTAAAATTAGAGATAAATAATGATCCAATTTTATTGAGACTGAATGCAACTGAGAGGAATGCAAATTGAAGCATCTTGATGGCAAATTAAGTTGTTTCATTATCTTTCATAAATTGCTTTGGGAGGATTCACTCTTGGCTAATGAGTATAAAACTGAAGACCAAATTACATTTTTTTCTTCCCTGGGAGTTTCAGTCTTTGAGGTCAAAGGGAGTCTCTCAAAGTGACTCTAACAGAGCCTGGGCCCTTGACAGTTACTAGAAGAAGCCATTGCTGTCATGCTAGCAGCACTAAAATATGTCAAAACCCAGCAAAAATCGATCCACTTCTAATCCATTTCATGGTCATTTCAATTAGTGTCCTTTCTCTCAGAGGCCTTCACAAAGCATGAGGTCTATTGCTTGCAAAACAATATACACTCACCATACTATTGGAAGTTCAAATGAACATATAGTCAAAGAAAAACTGTGAAAAAAAAAATCAGAATCAATCACATTGAAAGAGACTTTTGGAGGTCATCTGGCCCATTGTCCTGCTCTTATCATCACTTTTCCCAGGAAAAATGCAAAGAGCATGTGGTTATGTTGAAAATGTATGTTAAGAAATGTATACAACAAGCAACTCCAGAGTGAAATCAAGTATTTGTGTCACAATAAGTGCTGGACTGACGCCATTTCTGTATTATCATTGTCATTATTAACCATGATAATGTGGGAGCAGCTAATGATTTCCATCACACACATGCACACTATAGTCATACCAATGAAAGCTCCTGCCCCTCTGGTCCAGTTTAAACCAGCATACCACTGACCCACAGGAATGGGAGCCAGCCACTCCTGATTCATCCTGAATCCGCCTTGGCTGGTGGCCAAGGGCTGCCCATGGCATCTCCATCACCAGCTCAGGCATCTGCCGCGTCTGGGTGTGGATGTTCTGGCTTAGGTGGGTGGCACATGCCCCTGGCCTTGTCAGTCACATCAGCCCCTGAGTAGCTTCAGATTTCCTGACATCCAGTCAGCAGCCTGACAACCAGTGACTTTTTTAATTCCTGTCCCTAGGTTACAAAGGATGCCAAGTTTTTACAAATTTATCTGTGCTTCTTTGTCACATTAACCTAAAACCTCGCAGCTGTAGGCCACAGCTTTCCTGTAAGCCTCCACTGTAGCAATGTCCTGTGCTTTTCTTCCTTTCCCAGCTCAGTACATAGCAGGAGAGGCGCAGAACCTCCTCACCCAGAGCAGGGCATGACTGCACTCCAAAGGACAGTCCCCTCTCCTCCTGCCTTTGGAAATATGGTTTTATAAAATGAAGGTGTACCCGTGAGTTTGTTCTGGTGGTTAGGGACCCGAAGATCCCCTCAGGTGTATGGATTTGGGAGAAGCAGTGGAGTATTTTCTGTGAGCGCCTGCCCTGTTTGTATGCAATTGTGTAGCCAGTGAAGGTAACAGCAGCTTCTCTCCAGCTGTTGGGAGGGATAAGGCTATCCACAGACAGCCTGTAAGCAGCACCCCTCCGAAAAAGGTGGGATGGACTGACAGCCACCGTGTAATGCACAGCTGCAAGAGCCAAAACTGGCTCTTCCTGCACTTTGGACCAGACTGGTTTTGGCCCACAAAAAAGCCCACGTGAACTCCAGAATGCACCACAGAGATGAGATGCTCATTTTGCTACTTGCTTCCCTTGTCACAGAGTTCTGGCCTCTCTCCCTCAGATATTAAGCACTGCCAGAGAGTGATGTCACCAGAGCCACCGTGCAGCATCAGACTCCTGGCATCTTATTTCTTTCATCTTCTATTTCTTTGCTCAGAAGCTCAAGAGAACTTTCTAACTTCATGTAAAGTAACAGAACAAAAACATTGGGTGTGGCATCTCCACATGCTTTGGTCCTGTGCTTCCATATGTAAAATAAATATTTCAGATTCAAAGAAGGTGTTTTTAAATAAGACACAGAATATTGAAGTATTTCCAGAGTACATTTTCTTAACCATTCCATGGATACTGGGGAGTCACAGTAGCTTATTTCTGATCTCACATTTTGCCAATTTCCATAATTACAATCTCACAGGCTTTGGTTTTCATCTTAGCAGTTCCACTCAAGTGGCTCTCATTACAATTTGTACCCTAACCCCAGGATGCTGCCAAGATTTTGTGTGTTTGGAACAGTGACACAACCTGTTCTGGAATCCACACTGCTTTCATTTTGCTGTGCCGAATTCCATACTGGATTCCATTTTGTAGCATTCTGTAGAGGTACACTTTGGAAAGAGGGCAACACTGGGTTTACAAGGCTGTTGTATTGGTTTGAGACAAATTTGGAGGAAAACGTCCAAAATGAACATATCCTCTAATAGAAGGCAGATTTCTGCAGCCTCTCCCCCACAGGCTCGAAAAGAAATTTCCTCGGAGGAAAGTGAAAAGAAAACCTATTTATTTAACACGCAAAGTGTACGCAGGCATGGAAAAAAGAATGATGTTAAATAATAAAACCTCCAGCTGAGGAGAGAACCTGGTAAATTCAGAGTCCTTTTGTCGGTGTGGCTCTGCCCTCTCCAGAGCTGAGGCCTGGCGTGGGCCTCTCCAGGCCACAGTTCAGGCCCTCCTGGTGATGCTCTGGCGCTGCTGAGCAGTCCAGAAGAGAAGAAGATGAAGCCAACCCGCCAGGAAACTCCTTGCTTTAGCTAATGAACAAGAAGTTAGCTAAAAAGCAAAGGAATGTATCTCTCTTCCCTGCTGCAGAGGTCTAGCAGCTGGGCAGAAGCAGGAAGGTGCTTCCTCCCCTCCACTGCAGGAGCGCAGGGGAGTGGAGTGTGTGTGTCCTTGAACACAAAACTGCTTGGCTCTTTTTTTTTTCCTTTTTTTTTTCTCCCTTTCTCTCAGAGCTAGCTTCAAAGGCACAGAACTCATGTCTGGCATAGGGCAGATGATAGGGTATACAGTATCACAAAATCACCCCAGGACAGCTGTATAAAATAATATATGAACTACTTATCTCAGAACCTCATCTCTCTCAGATTTTCTATTTTGCTACTATGCTTAAAGAAGCAGTAATTCCTAAGAATCAAGAAGTTGATGCACTTCAAACAGCCACCATTGGATAGCAACCTAAGTGACTCACAATGTATAAATTTGACTTGGAAAATAGAATTTGAGCAACTGTATAGCTAATCTAACTGCTTGCTTTTAAATACATTTGTTAGTTTATTATTATTAGATTCAGCCCTCAAAAAAAAAAAATCTACTGAGAAAAAAAAAAAAACTGAGAAGTTACTGCCGGAAGTTGTGTTATGAAAAGAAAAGAAAACAAAACAAGATAACTATCCATATTGCTTATAAGAAGTTCAAATAACACAAGATTTCTCATTCTTGAAATCCACACATGGTAGAAAAGATAAACAGAACCTGCTACAGCCTTAACAATGGAAGAGTTAAAAAAAAAATCCATACGAAAAGCACCCTTAACCCTAGTGATAATTCAGTGATCTCTCAAAGCACAGTACACACGATCCCCAACGTGAACTTTGGCCACCACATTCCATAAAAAAGCCTGGCCAAACAGACTGGCTTGCAGAATGAGAACAACCAATTAAGAAAGTAAAAGACCACTTTATAAGCACGTCTATGGGGGCCACTAAGTTTTATACCTTGTCTTCGAGTGCAGCCAGCACTGCCTTAGACCTCACAATGATAAATGAATGGTTTCATGACTGACCTGCACAATCTCCTCTGTGAATGCCAGGAATGATTCCTTCTGCAATTTGCACAGTGTCCATTCCGAAATTCACCACAAGCACTCTGCAGAGGCTACCACAGCAAGCACCTCACTCTGGGACTGGGATAGAAACAGCCTGGGCTTGCTCACCTCACACTCTCGCCTGCTGCAGCAGCAGCAGATCCTTCCAGCCCACCCCACATGGGCGAGGGGTGAGGTCTGCTCCTTACCTGCACTAAAGCAGATTAAATAACAGCAGAACCCCTGGCCCCATATTGAGCATTTCCCTGACTAATTCTGCTTTTCAGTGACTGTACTGACTCAGTAGGAAAAGCACAGTTGCATCCAAGAGATATCAAAGAGCTCAAGTTCGTATGTATTTAAATCTTTAGAAGGAGGAGGAAATTTTACCATCATTAGAGCTAAGTCAAATTGCTACACCTTAAACCCCTAATTTTTGGATTCAAATCAGGCCTTATGAAATAGTATGTCCCTATAATTTCTGATTCCTGAATCTTCACTGTCGACTGCTTTAAAATATGAGTTACAAGCAAATAATATATCTACCAGAGATCAACCATCTTGCATGGATTTTTGATGATTACATTACATTATTTATTATTTAAATATAATTCAATAATATTTGATTGGCATTTTTCAAATCTGAAGAGCTCGAGGAGCAAGACGGTCTATTTATACAAAGTACATAGCACAACTACATAGTAATTAATCAAAAGCTCTTTTGAATTATTTTCACTCATCCTTCATATCAAGAATAGAAATCAATAACAGGAAATACTTACATTAAAGTAGTTTTAAAATCAAGATAATTACAGAAATTTCTGACATCTTCAGAAAACAAGCAAGAGCAGAGTTTGCCAGATTAAATCTCTGTAATGTGAGATTCATTATCAATAAACTGAACAGTTTTGTCCCCCCAAACATTCAACAAAAATCCTTCTAAATAATCATTGAGTCTTAAAGTTAATAGGTGTCACAGAGCTTTATGAAGTGTAGGGGTTTTTTACACTATACTGCAGATAAAATCATCTTCCTTAATTTTTTTCTTCATGCATTCTTGATTCGTTTTTTAGTCATGCTGACCTTTAATTGAATGGAACATCAGAAGTTTAAAATTGCTCCACTATAACATGAAAGAGGATGTAGCTCTGAACTGCATTATTAAAATTCAGATCTGCATTACTTCTCATTCTCCTTTGTTAAGATTTTTTCCCAAAATACTGCCTCTTTGCAAATGCCAGAGGAAAACAATCAATCTTTAATACAGAAAGATACAAACTTTCTATTGATTTGCTGAAGTCTAATCTGATATCTAAATGTAAATTATTCACTTCAGTAGCTTTGTTTTTAAGCCATTAATTAAAAGTGTGACATATAATAAGCTATTACTTACTGTTTTCCTCTTTTCCTGTATCTGATGTGCTGTAAGGTACTGCTCAAACCCTTTAGTCTTAGGAGCCCATTGTTGCTAATTTTCTGTATTGATCGAAAAAAACCCTAAAAGCTTCTAACAGATGATAAAAAGATAACTATATGGTTCTAAAAAGATGAGCAAGACCCCACATTAACAAGATCCTGCCAACAAGAAGTTGTGGGAGAGGGAGGTGAGTGAATGGGACTTTCAGTGGGAGGAAGTTCACACCAGTGAAAGGAAAAGCAAGCATCTACAGAGGGTCTCTGTGCTTCATCTTCCAGCATCAGCTGCCTGCTTGTGCTACTGGGCCCAAAGGGACACAAGGAATGGGGCAATGCTGATGGCAACGCTCAGCAGTGTGCAGGGGGAGGATGTGATGCAAATAAAACCTCTTATTGCCAAGTCATTTATCCAGACAGGGTCTCTGGAACTTACAGCTACCAGAAAAGCAGCCTTCAGAGAGAGATCAGCTTCTGTCAGTGAGTGATCTCTCAAAGCACAGCACACACAATCCCCAATGGGTACTTTGGCCACCACATTCCATACAGAAACCTGGCAAAACAGACTGGTTTGCAGAATGAGGACAACCAATTAAGAAAGTAAAAGACCACTTTATAAGCACGTGTGGTAACTTTATAAGCTATAAAGCATTGTAAAGCATCTGTGCAGAGACAGCAGCTCGTACAGCACTGCTCTTGACAAGAAGGTCCCATGCATTTCGCCTTCTGTGATTGCTTCTTCCAGCACAAATGGTGAAGTCCTAGTAGAGACACTGAAAGAGCCTTTTAAGGGTTCTCTGAAATCTGCTCTTCTGTACATTTACAGACTGAGTGTGTCCAACTAGGGACACATCCTGCACTGAACTTGAGCACTTCACTGAAGGAACAACCCTCCCAGGTTTGGCTGGAGCAATGCCATGGATCGAGTTAGGGCTGCCTCTCTGAGAGCAAAAATGGGACTTCAGCTCTGGGAACCAATATTGCAAACTGTGTCACACCCAAGGCCTTGTGAAGGTATATGACAGGAAGCCTGAGGAATTCAGTTTAGTGGAGGAAAATTTCAAAGGTATTGGTGTAGATAGATGTCTTACAGCAAGAACCCCTCATCTAGAGCCAGGCAGTAAATCCAATTAAATACTTTCATAGTCCATGCAGAAAAAAACCACAGAAAACAGCAAGCTTCCACCATAAATTTGGGTGCAAAAATCAATTAAGTGAACTCTTGTTCAGTCATCTGGTGAACGATGCCCAAATTCACAAAAAATTATGAAGCTTGTTAAATGATACATTTTATCATTTACCTAGAGCTTATTCTGGCTAGCAAGGATGAGATGAGATGACTTTTCATGTTTTGGGAAGTCAAATATTCATATCAGCATTCCTAATATGATTTTTCTTTCAAATAATGTCCCATAGCAAACATCAAATATAATTCTAAAAATAATGATCTAGAAAGGGTCTCACTTTTCTTAGAGAATCATGGCAGTCAGGAAGGCCAAACTGGTGGTTCAAATTCAGTACTGAAAAACTGTTATTGACTTTTTGGAAGGCACTAACAACAGACAGGGAAAGCAGAGTCAGATTAGGTAGTTCTTGCCAGTTATTTCATATATAGATATATATACATAGATATATTACATGTTTTAACTCGAGCTTCTTACTCAGTAGCTCAAGCCCAGATTTAGGAAATATACTTTAGGAAATATACTATCCATAGGAACACTGTTAAAAAACCTCATTTATGTTAAATAGCTTAATTGTGGTTATTACATGCATGTATCACACTTTCAAACTGTACCTGAAGATTTTTTTTCTTAATACTCGTCCACAAAACAGATCAGAAGGAAAATCTTTAATGTTGTTCATGGCACCATTTAGCCTTATTTAGAGACAACGTCAAAAACCCCTAAAACTCAGTTATTTTTTTCTCTAAATTCCATTTGAAAAATTAAACCTTCAGGTTAAACAAACAAACAAAAAAAAAAGCTAAATATGTTAAGTACAAGCCACATTAAAGTAATTTTAAAGTTCAGCATACCAACACCAGCACTACAAACTCAGTGTCAGGTCTCTTGAAGGAAGCATGATAGCATAGATACATTTATAAAATATTTAAGATTGTTAAAAAATAATTGCAATTTATATGTACATAACTTTGTAATTCCCTCCTCTGCTATGGCATTTTCATACATAAAAAAGAAATAATTAAAATAATCTTTCAATAATAATTTTCTCCTGCTGGGTTCCAGTCCCAGCTGCTGGGAATCATTACACGGCAGGATCCATATTAGTTTATTATTCTGTCCTCTGGGAGAAAATTTAGCTTTCTGCAGAGAGGCTGCACAAGGTCAGGGCGTGATTTTGATTTGTCCAAATGTTTTGGTTGAACTGCAGCTCTGCAAGCACGACATTTACTCTGCCAACAGTGTGAGACTGACAATTTTAAAGACTGCACAGAAAACTTGCACGCAAGAACAAAGGCAAGCCAGAAAAACGTCAAAGGATGTGAAAAGGAACAAGTTGGGCAGCTTGGAAAGCTCTCATTATGAATTTGAGCTGTGCTTGGCAACAACACATTTGGCACCAGCACCAGCACTCTGTTAGTCTTTATGCTTCTGAAATATTCACAAGTGCTACAAGGACCAAAGTAGTTTATTTCCAATTTGCCAGTTTTCCTAAGCTAATTAAATATCTATGAAAGCAATTTGTGCTTACTGGAATCCAGCTTTTAATTTTTATAAGGACAAAATGACTAGGATTCAAATGATAATTCATATTGCTTTGTTCGTCTATATACATCAAATAAACACCTTTTTTTCTCCATCCAAATAATCTCTAAAAACAAGCAATTCAATTAGCTTGGTTGCAAAATCTGTGCAGTGACATCCCAAGAGCTGAAATTCAGGGTCACTGATACACAATAGTCTCATGACAATTTTTTTAAAAGAGAAATATTTACATCTGTGGTGTCTCACCACAGAATAGATGTAACCCAGTCATCACATTTTAGACAGGAATAGAGGTGCACACTGAGGATTGCTCCCAGGTTCTGATGCCTTAGGTTTTAACGTTTATATTTTTCCAGCCCTGCAGTGCCCAGTGTAACTCTGCAGTTCTCGTTCAGTGCTGGTCTCTCATGCTCACACTGACATAACAAAGCCTCTCCAGCTCGCTCTCCAAGGACACCCAGACCCTCCTGGGCCCAACAACTGCAAACCTTCATCTTGGGGAGAGGGGGGCAAGCTTGGGGAAATTCCATCCTTGGCTGGCTTCTGCTTGGGGAATTGATGCTGATATCAAAGTGGGAAGAACTCGTGAGCTGTCATTGTCCATTTTGGGATGCACAGAGGCAGGAGCCTCTGGAGCCCAGAGTGTACCTCTGAAGGCCTTTCAAATAAATCCCTCCTTTATTCCTTTATTCCTGTCTAGTCTCTGTTTCTAGGTAGCCATTTAAGGCATCAGTTCTGTCTAAGCAGAGTACACAAATTGTTTAAACAGCAGCCAGTTTTCAGGCTGCTGCTCAAGGACGAGATTTAAGTATCAGTGAGCCCAGGACTCAGGCTGATCTTCGCATTTTTATTGTTTAGCTGGAGTGTTCAAGTTTCACCTTCATTCTAATGAGCAATATCTCATTTCCAACGTAGAAGCACTGAACTGGGAGCCAAGCTTTTGGAGTAAAGTATTCAAGTGCTGGTGAGGTGACAAATGTGTGATTTCAGGGCACAGCTGCACACAGCCTCAGCTGTCTCCTTCCTTAGCTTGCTTAGCACCAACGTCATTATGGGGAGGCACAAACCTTAGTCCCATGAATATGAAGGAAAGCAGGTGCAGCACTCAGATCAGCCACTCTGATGCTTTGTCAAAGAACAGTTTCAGCCTTTTTTCCACCTAAAAAGTCTCTAAAAACTATAATTTTCATCATACTTTTTTTTCCCCCTCCAAACTCAATGATGGGACTTCCAAAGGAAAGACCAAACCAGCTTGTGCTTTAGTTCAGAAGGTGCAGTTTCAATGGCTAATGCAAAAGCTATAAACTCTTTTAAACTCCCTAAACTTAGTCCTTCTCAGTAAAATCATCATCAGGTCTTCTAACTTACAGCCTCTTAATTTCGTTTTAAATGAAATCCAGTGTAGTAGATCCTAAGACTTTGGAAGAAAAGTCCTCTAAATTAAATGAGAATTGAGCTTAGGTGATGAATACATAAAAATTTTGACCTGTTCTTCATATCTGTCACAGCCACCTCTGATTGCCTGAACAGCCACATTTCTTCTCATGTTTCAACAAAACAAATACAGATCCCCATAAATACTAAACAAGGAAACCAGCTGCTAAAGAAGCTGATCAGAGATGAGCATTTTGCAGTCCAGAGAGTCAGACAGATGAGAGAGCTTTCAGCTTCCCTAATGCAGCCTTACTCCAGCTGACACCAAAAAGGTGTGACATGGGCTTGCCAGAAAAGCAGAAGAGATCTAAGCAGAAGATACAGTCCCAGAGAAGCAGGGTCCTGAGTGGGATGGATTTCGACACGAGTCAATTTGCAGTTCAATATTCCAATGATACAAAGGACAGAAAGAATTATGCAGAGCCTTTGCCATGGAATGGGAGCTGGTAAGCTGAGCAATGCTCATCATAATGGCCCATTATCAGTCCAACAAAATTGTTTATTGCTAGGACCTATGAACTCAGAGGCTTTTTATAGGACTGTTCATTTGCCCTCCACAGACAGCACAAGAAACTGCAGTCTGTAGCTCAAATGTGCCACGCATATAAATCAACAGCAGAGAAATCAATTGTCAGGTAGAGAGATTTCCAGCTTTTTACTTTGTCCATATCACTGGCATTTTAAAGGGGTTTGTTCTGTAGGAATGCTGGAAAGGCAAAGCCAAGGCATCACTGCTTCCTTAGGTGATGCCACTAAGGAGCATGCACCAAGGAGGAGCTTCCCTAGTCCTGCATGCTTCTCCTTGAAACCCCTGATCAGGGTTTTCTACCTTGTCCCTCCACTCGAGTCTAAACAAAAATATCATTAACTTGTGCACTGAGAGCATCTCAGCAGCCTGTGAGCTCAGAAAAGCTTTCACAGCACAGTTCTGCCTGTGGGACACAAAGCTCCTTTCATATTGTCAAAGCAAAAGGTTATCTGCAATGAGCCAGAGACAACTCCTTGGAAAAGAATGTTTTCCTTCCAATAACCCCTCCCCATGAGAGCTATTTCTCTTCACTTCCTTTAACACTTTGCACAGTTTCACCTATTTGTTTCCCCTTATTACACTATTACAGTCATTGCTGAAACTGTGCTGGTTCCATACTGCAGCAGTGATGCAAAAGAGAATTTACAGTAGAGCTTTTGAAAATTAAAAAAGAAAAACAACAAAACAACATTTTATCTGGAACAAAAAGTACATTATAAATAAAGAAAAGAGTAATCCATGGTAAAGGTCTCAGCTCAAATAAAACTTTACTGAGGCTGTGCATCACAGAAGCTTGGACTTTACCACAACAGGACTTCCAGGAAACCTGACTGAATTTTGTCATTCCCATTCCACATCCTAACTGCCAAGCTTTTGCAATAAATATGTGAGTCTAGAGAAACCTCACTTTTCTCTCTGCTATTCCTTATCAGGTGTAGGTTATAACCGATGCATTTGAGGCTTTGAAAAAAAAATTAAACAAGACTCACATTTAGTAGACTTCAGTCTTGAACTACTCTGAGAGGCTCCTGTTCTGCTCTTTGTGTCCAATTTCTTCAGAAAATCCTCACTGCTTAAGCCTGTGCCCAGCACACACCTCGAGTGAGTTGCTGTTTCCTGGAGAGAGCATCTGCCCAAGCTGTAATTCTCCATACCTGTTAAAATAAATGGAGTTCTTATAAAAGGGGAAAACCAAGCAAACAGAAACACCGCACCACAAACCTCCCCCCCACAGCGAAACAATTGTTAATTCTGTTCTCAAAAGAACTCCAACCAATAAAAGAGTTTGCTAATCAAGGAGAAATCTGCGTGTACAAACTGTATCCCTTAAGCCACATAAATGGATACTGCCTAAATGGGTGGCTTGATTGGGTTAAACTTTGATCTTTAACTGATGTACATCTAAGTTTTCCCCAGGTTATAGTTAAAATGTATAAGCAACATAACAAAATACAAGAGAAGAGCTTTACATTTTAGGCCCCCAAGTCTCAAAATACTTTGATCTTTCAATGTTCTCAAACTCCTTTTTTTTTTTGTTTTGCTCCAGTTTATTGTTACAAGCAACAATACCAGTATTAAATAATAAATTGGTATATTTTAACAACTGGGTTAAACTATTTCTATAGCCTGCATGCAGATTTGCAATCAGACATTTGAGAAAGATTTTGCTGCACTTGGCACATTAAAATTATTAAGAACATTCCCAGTTTTATTAGACTAGAGATCTACCTTCTGTGTAGTACTGTTACAATCAAATCTATTTCTGATGTCCTGATTTTTATAACAAAAATTCAGAAATGTCTACACACTGTTTTTAACCCCATCACTTAAGCAGTCAAACAGAAAAATGTGAAGAAAAAACTTTGCAGAGCTTCTGCCACAAATGTAATTATTTTGTGTACTAAGTTGTAACACTTAAGCACAGATGTGGCAGTAAAATGAAATTTGAATACTGCCTGGGAGTGTATGTTCATTACTCAGAACTTACTGCCTGCTAACAAAGATGTCTTTATATCAGATCATAAATTACTGGTTTTTTAAAGTCTCTAAATACCTTGAACTGGATGTTTTTTAAAATGCTGAGGTTAGAAAGACTGAAAATATATCTGGAAATTTCTCTTTCTTATTATAGAAATGAGGATTTTCAAAGTCAACACTAATATCCCACAATATTGATATTTCATGAATGTTAAGTATTAAGGATATTTATTGGTTTATAAAAAAGGAAAAACTTTGAATGCCAAATCCTGATGGTTTTGGGGGACAGAGATGTTTGGTTGAGGTGAAAGTGGTACCACCACAAATGAATGAATTTACTCCCAAGTAATTTAATTCTTCTCTGAGGAGCTCCTCCCTCCCTGGTGACTGCTGAGTTTTCCATTTACTTAATGTTTACACTCCAGAAAATTGCCAATCCATCTTTGAGCCATCCCATTACAACCTTGGGCTTTTCACCTCATGACCTTATCTTTTCCTTCAGTAATTCAGGCTTGAGAATAAATGTGGAGCACAGAACAGAAATAAAAACTGCTTTTACCTCATTCATATTATTAACTAGATATAGAAAATATGCAAAACTGTAAACATGAGATTTTAGTAGAAGGACAAAGCCCTCAAAGTAGGCCTGCTCTTCCCCCCCTTTTTTAATTAATCCACCAACAATATAAATCCTTACAGATAGTGAAGAAAAAAATCCTTAAAATATCCCCTGCATTCACATTAAAACCATTGTGTTAAAATTCACAGTATTTTGTGAACACTATACAAACCCAAAAAATCATTCCAAAATATCCTGTATTAGAAATCTACTAAAATGCCAAATCTATACCTTGCATTTTAAACTTTCCTAAAAGACCTGAATCTCCCTTTGAAAATGCTCTCTACTTAAAATGTTGAAGTGGGCATTTAGAGACATGTAAGGAAGTAGCTTTGTGCTCAAAACACATAAATACACACTTTGCTCAAGCTCTGATCTGCCAGAAGTCACACAGAGCACAGCAAGGACTAAGATATTATATGAATACACCAACAGCTGGAAAAAACAGCATGGGGAGAACTTACTGTTTAGTGAGTGGATAAAACCAACGATACTTGAAAATAAAACAATGAAATTGTTTTCATTTAAAACAGAGATACATGAGAATATTTACTTTCATAAGATTAAAATATCAGTTAATGGCAAATGCAATTTACCCTGCTTTTACCAATAGAAATTATCCAAGTTTCTCTTTTTTCTCTGAGAAAAAAGTTTGCAAGTTATTTTCCAGTCAGATATATGCATAGTTCCTCATTATATAGTTTATTTTGCAATTGGTGGGTTTCAACTCTGATTTAGTATAACTTGTGTAAAATTCACCCACCACTTAAGGCTTATTTTAATTTATTGGATATTTTTAATTGCCAAGCCTCAGAACTTCTTAAAAAGCCAGCACATCTAAATGCAGGAAATCTGTGTTCCCTTTCACTTTTGCAGCAGTTTCCCTCTGGATATTTACAAATGTGTATTAAAACACTGATGCTGGGCTTAGATCACAGAAAACATCACATTCAAGCAGTTGCGGATTTTGTGGGCGACAAAAAATCTGCTTAGCTCGGGAAGCCATTTATGTTGCTCAGCTCTTTTCTCAGCTGGTGGAAAAGGGGGCTAAGAGCGAATAGGAGATGGAAAGACGGATAAAGCAGAGATAAGGCGTGTGGCTGCTGAGCTGCAGTTGCTTTCCTGATCGCTTCTGCAGAGTTTATGAAGCTTTCCATGTCAGCTACACTGCAGCAATAGCTAGTTTCAGTGCACCCAGCCTCATTAGAAAGTCAAATAAGAAAGGATGAATTCCAGGAGCTGAAAGACCCAGTTTAATTCAGAGCACTTCTTTCCTCATTCTGAAACATTTGTATATGTTTGATACGGTTATAGAACCAAACAAATATTGACAATCACCACAAGAAGTAGATAATTAATAGCTCAAATGCAGGAAAATTTAGCTTTCAATGGCACAAACATTCCCATCACCCAGTGAATAGCAGCAATGACTCTCAGTCCACTATCAACTACCACTCTAGCAGACACCCACCCCATACTTCCCCAGCAATTCAAGCATTTTGAAAGGTTTAACAAATCCCTTAGAGCTACAAGAGTAGCTTTCATAACAGAAAGGTACACCTAAATAGAAAAGAGGATTATATTCACATCAGGCCAACAAAATTATTCTGTTTTTCCTGTATCATAGCTAGGGAAGTTCCAGCTTGTTTGATGACAGGCCTTTTCTTCCTGGAAGAAAACACAGGCCAACTGTGGGGACAAGCAAGCCCAACCTTCCCCTGGCTCTTCCTGCCAACACTACTCCCGATAATGAGGCTGATTCTTGTGCCAACATCTGGAATGACAACACCACAGTCTGGGTGCACACAAGCAACAGATATTTTCTTAGGTGTGTAGTAACTCCAGCACGAAGTACTTATTCTTTTTTTGGATATGATTGTATTGAAAGGCTTTATGAGCTTCTGGACATCAGCTAAGCTGCTTGCTCCTAGTGTTTATTTTTCTGATTCATACACAAACCAAGCAAGGTTTGTTGGTCACATCCTGCAGCAAACAGGCACCTTGGATCTATTCTGAATTAGGTGATTTGTTTCACTGGACAAATTTTCTTCTTTCATGTGCCTCAAACAGGAACAAAATAAATATTAGAAATAAATTTTATTGGTTGCACTTGCACTCTATCTAAAAGTTATGCAGATGAGTGATGGGCTGCTGAGAACGACGTTCAACAAATGACTCCTTATTTTGCCAAATCATATTCATTCTCTTTGTTGTAAAACCATGTTCCCCAAATTAATGCACCAAAGAAGCAGGCTAAGAGAAGCTCAAGCATGGGTCAAAGTAATTACAAGAGATTTACCATAACACACGAGCTCCTCTTGGAGTTTTCTGATCCAGGAACAAATGTTTGCTCCTCTGTTAACTCCCATGAGCAACACTAGATCCTAACCTGTCACAGACACACTCGTGTGTGTCTGCATCTGGAACAGTGTTCTTGAACAGCACCTTCACTTCAGAGAACTGAGACTTTACATAACAGCCTTTTCACATACCATCTTTATTGCCTAGAGATTATGACATAAAGTACATTGACCCTGGCTCACACAACAAACTTGTTTTCTTGTTTAGTTCCCTAAGAATATTCACAACATTATTTGATAATAAACTACACCAAAAAGGGGATCTAAAATCAAAACTAATTCAGAGCTGTGCATCTGCTAGTTTTCAACCAAACATGCTACAACACCTTATTTTTCATCTCAAACAGCTCCAAAGAGACTGAGTTGACAGCACTGACCACAACATCACATGGAATCAAACAATCAGTCTGCAAAATTGTGCTGAATTTCTGGCTAGTAATCCCTCAATACCCAAATGAGAAGTGGCCCTGTTCCTCTAAAATACAGAGCAGTGCGTTCACTTCTGGCTTCTCTTGTTCTCCAGTTCCTACTTTGCATGGAATTTACTTTTAGTAGCATGGGTGCAGAGAAATTGCAACTTTCCTAGTAACCATTAGCATCAACTTCCTGTTACTACTTTTCCACTGAATGAGTAGTGCCTTATGTTGTACTTTTCCTTTTGCACAGAAGGGAATACACATGCCAAGTCTGACACTATTAGGCTAATTTGGAAGAATCCATGTAGTGAATTCCCCTGATCCAGTCTGCAGCTGAGAGCCCAAGCCTGTCTTCTGATTGTTGCTAAAGCACTGAAGTTCCTGAATTTATTAACTTCAGCAGGTGTGTCAAGAAGCTGCCACTAAAGAATTCCCCAATTGAAAAAGCTGAGATCAATATCTTTGATACAAATCAACTTCTCCTACATGTACCAACACCTCCACTTCATTTTCTCTTTGTGTCAGCCTGACAGGGAAGCACAGTGGAGCAGCCAGGCCAGTGCTGGTAAGAGATCCTCCACTGGCACAGTTTGTGTCCCTCAGTAACAGCTGCTTTCACTGGCAAGGAAACCTCTGCTTCACCCAAAAGGGGAAAGGTGCCTGAACTCGTGGGTTCTTTTCTTGCCTTCAGCACAGCTCTCACAGACATGTGCTGTAATTCTGCCATTGTCTGTTCACATGCAGCTGAAAATCTGCCCCACACTTAGGGTGCTTAATATTCTGTCTCACCGTTCTATTCCATGAATATAAGGAGAAGCCACCCCTACCGGTTTTTTTTTGTTGTTTGTTTTTTTTTTTTTTTGTTAAATATATAGAGAAGGTTATTTTATACTCTTTTACAGTATCTTCTGATGGGCAGACCTTGAATCATGATGGTTTTACACAAACTGACAACAGTGCAGCACAGAAATGTGAGAAATGATGCCTCATGTTGTTAAACTTTGAAGATTTATTTAGTAAAACCTGACAGCTGGGGATAAGGGCTCATGGTCTGCGATTCACTCAGTGCAAAGGGACAGCACTGGGTGCTTAGCCGGTCTGGCCAGAGGCACACCTCCTGCCAAGGGGACACAGTTTCTATAGCCCTCCCTAGCCCCATCTCCCTGGAATGCTCTTGTTGGTGGCTCATTGTCTCTTGGGTCTTCTCACTGGTCCCTAACTTATCCTATAGTTGTCTTTCAGTTATCCCTTAGTTGTCTTTCAGTTATCCCTTTATGCTGATGTCCTGGGTTGAAGTGTATTCTATCACAATCCTTGTGAGCTGTTGAAACCAGGTGGAGCAGTGCTCTCTGCCTCCTCCCTCTGGACTATCTAATGCTTTGCCCATGACTCACAGATAACTCACCCCTGGACTATCTCCTGTTCATGGCCCATCAGTGCCTTGCCCATGACTCACAGACAACTCTGGACTATCTCCTGTTAATGGCCCATCAGTGCCTTGCCCATGACTCACCATCCCATTGTGAGATGCTCTGCCCAGAGGGAGGAACCAAGCATTCCAACCTGGATATAAACTGAGATATCGAACACCACAGACAGCCCTTACCTACTGGACTCCCAGAGGACAGGAGCTACCATTGGACCTTCAGGTGAAGACCAGACCCTTTTTTTCTACAGGATCACTGCTTCAACAGGACCACTTCATCTGGATGGCTACCACCACCTTGACTAACAGGGTGTCAGGTTGTATTCTGTCTGTCAGTGTTCTTGTACTACTGCATTTATTCTATTTTTTTTTAAATTTTCCTATTAAAATATAATTTTGACTTGCGATCTCCCACTGGTTTGATTTCAAACTAGTACAGCTGAGTAGGTTGAAGATGTTAACACCCACTTCCTTCCCACCCTTTAACAAGAACTTTTAACATAACATCCAACTATCAACCAAGGTACATAACAATTATAACAGTTAACTGACATGCAACAATTATCTTGTAATGATAACAATTAATGACATAGAACAATTAACTTGCGCTTTACGAAAACCAACTCCTTAACTTTATCTATAACAGGCTTCAACATGTTAGATCAGCCTAACATGTTCTCTGAAAATAAGCCACTGCCACATTTCATTGACAGGAAACAGCAAAGAGTTTAAGAAAAAATAAATTCAGCAAAATGCTCATAACAAAACTGATCTGGACTGCACTTAGAGTCACATTACCATAATTGTTATAGCTTCTTTCTCTTTTAACCAGATAAATAATTTGAAGGTATAATTACAGTTAAAATACATGGAATTTTGAAAATAATATTTTTTCTCCTTTATTGAAAACTCCCATCTTCTTTGGAACTGTTTGCTAGTAAGCCCATGAAGTGATTGGTTAGCTGAAAACAAACTTAAATTTATTTAGTAGGAAAAAACCCATAAAATTAATAATCCTTAAGATCATTTAAAAATTACGGATTATAATTTCTAAAAATCATTACCTTCCACAGGACTTAACATTCAGAGGCTTTTAGTACAGCTCTGTGCAGGAGATACAGATATCTGAATTTTATTCTATTCTTGTCTTAATATTTGCTTCAGAGGTATTTACTTTCATGTTTCTACTTCTTCTGGCCTATACATCTTAGCACAAGGCCTCCTACAAAGATTAGGCATTAGTTCAAAACTAAACATATCATATGTGAAAGCCACCAGAAAACCAGAAAATGCCCCATCCACACAAACTATTTCTACCCTTCCCAAATTCCTCCAAACAAAAAACCACCCAATCCACCCAAATTATTCTTGTCCTTCCCCGATTCCCTTGGTACCACAGCTCCTCTCAGTTTAGCAGAGGCGTCTCTGGGTAGGTATCATCGAGTCTGACAGCCAACCCACCACTGCCCAGTCCAGCACTAAACCATGCTCCCGAGTGCCACATCCACACATCTCTTACAAATCTCCAGGGATGGCGACTCAAACACTTCCAGGGACAGCCTGTTCCAGCGCTTGACAACCCTCTCAGAGAAGTTTTCCCTAAAATCCAGTTTAAACCTCCCCTGAAGCAATTTAAGGGCATTTCCTCGAAACCAATCTTACCTGGGAGGAGAGACTGACCCTCACTTGCTACACCTTCCTTTCAGGTGGCTGTAGAGAGTGATAAAGTCTTCCCTGAGCCTCCTTTTCTCCAGGCTGATCCTCCCCAGCTCCCCCAGCTGCCCCTCATGCTTGTGTTCCAGACCCTTCCCCAGCTCTGTTCCTTCCCTGGACTCACTCCAGCACCTCAGGGTCCTTCTTGTGAGTGAGGAGTGTGGAGCAATTCTTCACTACCAGGCACATGTAGTATCCTCTGATTCTTAATCTCCTGTTAAGAAACACAGCTCTATTAACCTGATTCTATTCTAGAGAGAAATAATTTCCTTGAAATAATAAATATGGGAGAGCAGCAAGTTTTCCCTCTTTCCTCTGGGAATTTGCAGTTTTGTAGCCTGACCTTGTTTACAATTCGACTCTGTTCACATTGATTCATGCTTTGCATTTAAATCTCTTCCTGCGTTAGCTGTAACTTACATTATGTATCTATATGTTGTGTTTCTATTCTCACATTGGAAATATAAACTCCTTTGGACAGGGATTAGATCTTCAGTAGGTGTTTTTATGCTACCTGGCACGCAGGAGTTCCAGTATCATTCCTCAGCAGAACAAATGAACACCTCCCTTAGTGAAAATGCATGTCCTAACCTTTCACAGCTATTTATAGCTGACCTCTTGCACTGTTCTGCCTCTGCTCGTAATAGCTCTCTACTCTTGTTCTCTCCAAAATTTCCTACTCATCCCAAAGGCCTGATGGATCCAGGCTGCTGCAGTAACCTTTGGGAGAGGGAGCTGCTGAGCCTCACAACAGCCATGCAAACTGCAGCTCCCTTAGAGCTGTCCAGCTCCATTTAGTTATGGAATCCTTCCACATCCAGGCTACTCATTTGCACAGCATTTATACAAACTGAACTCTTAGACCTTGAGCTCTCTGAAATTAATGAAGACCTTGATTTTCTTTTTTTTTTTTTTTTTGATTGATGCAGATGGACAGAATTTGTGTATTAAAAAAAGCTCAAAGGATTATTCTATTTGAACTAATGATAAGAAAAAAGTTATGCTTTATGCAAAACACATGAATATTGTCCAAAACACATAACTGCATAGAGAAATACTGATTATTGGCTATACTCAGTGAATATATTTTCTTTTTCGACTGTGCTCAACGCTATTTAAAAAGTATCTCCAAGCTTTCAATCTAATGAAAGGCCATAAGATATTACTTAAGTAAGCAATTACATACTGCAAAATAATTACTAGCATGAGAGCAAATCAAAGAGCTCATGATCAAATGGATAAGTTAAAGTCTATTTACTGAAAACATTACCAAATATGTAAGGGTATAAAAATATTCTCAAAAGCTGAAGTCACTTCACAGGTTCATGAGTAGAAAATTCATGTGAATAATAATAATAATGAATTCTGGCTCAAGTTTTTAAACCTAGGAAATCCATTTCCATAGCCATAATATTCCAATCATAATACACTGTGTGGAACTCATATACCAGTGTTGCTTTTTCTTTTACAAAAGGCTCCCACTTTTAATTTTCAATGAGAGGCACAACACAATTTACACTTCAGTGACGTTTCAAAACCCTAAGTCGCCCTCCCTCTGACATTTCCCATTCCACCACCCTCCCTGTGGTATATTCCCTCTTAACCTCAAAGGAACAGCACTTTACACTCCATCTTTTTGAATTCACTTTGCTTGATCTCGAGCAACCAGAGACAGACACAGTATCCCAAGACAAATTCTCACCAACTCTGTGCAATTGTGCTTCTTTCCTGGTGAAATCCCCTGCTGAATAGGTAATAAATTTGTCTCTCTCACTCACCCTGTGATCCACTGATACACTTTCTTGTTCCTCTCTCATTTCCTATGAAAACATTCTCATCGCTGGTAGGAAACTTGTTGTTAATTTCAAGAACACAAACTTTTATCTGGAGATGAAATGTAACAATACTGCAACTGTGACACAGCTCAAGGATATCCAATTTAAAGCAAGCAAACAAACACTGAGCCTCCTCCTCTCTCACAGTGCCACTCAATTCACAGTAATGAAGAGAAAAGGCACTAAGGACCCAGCGCTTCAGACTGTTCTTATTATTCAAGTTAAACTGTAATATGGAATGGGAAAACAAAGCTAAAGGATGAGCTGAAGCCCACTTACAGAAAGGTCATGCCACGTTTCCCATTATCAATACCAATTACAAAAAACAGTATCACTTGAGAAACAGAAATGTTTTTAATACAAATACTAGCAATCCAGGTTCCATACACCATCATGAATAACATTTCCCAGCAGCTTCCTACAACTATTTCTGGTGAAGTCGTTATTGCAGCATTGCTCTGCCAGAGCTGTTAGAGGCAATGTGGGCTGACACATCTGTGACAGGAGGCTGCAGCACCCAGGCGTGAGTGACAACCCACAGACTCACCAGGACTGAAATAGAACAGGGCTGGGCACATATTGCTTCAGATCATACCCCTCATCTCCCTCCAAGAGTCTGCAGCTCTTCCCAGGGCACCTAAAACACTTTCTTTATTCATCTTCCTACCAAAATTATTCAGACACGACTGTACTCTCCCAGTAAAGGTCACATATTTAAAGAAGTTAAAAACTTAGACTATTTTTTTTTTTGATATCTTGAACCGTCTTTCAGAAAACTTTGAACTAAAAATGCATAATACAAACACCACCCCAAATGTGGAATAGCAAAGATGAAATTAAGAAGCAATTTGAATAAGTAAAAATATTGTTGCAGATAAAAGCAAGCCCTAGATTTTCATCTCTCAGGAGAAAAATCAGGATTTTGGTTCTGTGGCAAGATTTAAAATTCAGAATACATAAATTTTAACTGAAATAGAAATATCTTTTTACTGTCCAAGTAACTGATGTTGTCCCTGCCTCAAGTCTAAACAGTTACTCTTGTAAAAAGTCTTTTTATACTTCTCATTCATTTGGAATAGACTTTTCCTATTTATTCAAAAATAAATTATTCAAGCATTAAACCATCTTGCTGTTTTTTCATGGCAGTTGTTGGGTTGTATTTAATTTCACTTCACTTGTCTTTAAGCCACTCTGACACCAAATTCACCATTTTTTAAAATAACTGTCACTGAAATGAGTTAAATAAGGAGATATATACAAGACACATCCTTTACATTACTAAAACTAGCCATGCTTTCATCCTCTCTAGTTTATATTACACTGCAGGGGATGAATTCAATGCAAGGCAAGAACATGTTAAGGTTTTGTGACTGTTTTGTTGACTTTTCCTTGAGATATGTTCAGCAGATGCAATTATGTATTGCTTCTTTCCTTTCAGATAAGATGCACCTGGAATACACTTATGAATTCTAAATATTAGTAGTTTAATATTAGTATTAGGTAATAAAACACTATGTTATTATAGCAGACTAAAGAAAATGCTGGTATTCAGGTTTCAAATAAGGATACTCCTTTTAAAAATTCCAGAACACTGGAAGTAAAGAAGAAGCCATCTTCCATAACAGACCATTTCAGCCCCAAATTATTTACTTGCAAGTGAATACAGTTACAAGTTCTAATTTGGCAACTGCTCTGCCAAAACCTTTTAAGCACCAATAGCTCATTCCAGCTGAAATGTACACATTTATTTTTTGTTCTCAAATATTTATTAATAAATATCTCTCAAACTGCTCTCCTGTAACGACAGAGGAAAAACGTCCACACTAACATCTTTTCATATAACATGATATTAATGGTCTTAAGAGTCCCTTTGGATCTGCTCTCCACCAGTATGATTCCAAAGATCCTTTAAAGTACAGTCCTGGTAACTGCATTTTTGGCAAAACATGGGTGCATTCTATCTATTCAGAAAACACACCAAAAATTTCTACCAATCCACTATGATTTTGTTTCCATATATACATTCTTTCCCTTGGACTGGCTTTTTCCCAGGCCCATTTCATGAAACAATTTGAAGTGTTATTCATACTGGTCAAAAGAAATCAGACTCCTTTTTTTGGATTTTTGGGTGGAATGTCCCTGGCATTATCAAAAAATATCTTTGAAAAGCCACTGGGGGACAGTTTGTCCTTGGATAGAGTGTGTAGAGTGTGCAGCTGCAGAGAAAGAGAAAACAATCAATGCTAGCTGATATCAATAGAAATCCCCATTAATAGCAGTTTCATGGCAAGATGTTTGTGACATGGTCATCATTCACTTCCTTGGGGAACAGACTTCAGGATGATGAAGCTGGACAGGAATCCATCTGTCAGGGGGTCAGGTTCAAAGAGAACCACAACAACTCCACATAAACTTCCTTCCAGCACAAGCAATTATAATGCAATCTGGTGAGGCAGAACCCTGGCTGGAGTGTGGCTGCTGAAACCACATAGAAACACTCTGCTCTCTTTAAAAGATGTGTAAACCCCTTGTTTAACGTATTCACCTTGAACTGCTTATATTTAAGAGGTTGTTTCACATCTCCACAATTCTCAGATGACATTTCCTATTCACTGCAAGCCTGTTCATATTTCTGCACCCACAACATCCAGTGCTGCTCTTGAACAATTTTTCATACATCCCATTAAAATAGCAATTTTAAAATGACTTTCTACCTTTTCTACAACAGCAATCCCTTAGAATTCTGGAAGCTGAATGTTAATTCAAGATTTTAAATGTCTGTCTTTGGTTAGCAGTGATTTCCTTTCACCCCTGTTTTTCCCTCGGAGCCCATGAGATTATACCCCCATCAGTGGTATATGAGGAGTATAATCAATGAGGGCTGTGCCAGGGCACCACTGGGGAAAGGGTTTGTAATTAATGCAACTGCCACAGCTGAGAGGGCACAAAGAATTGGTGCAGATTTCAGGAGCTCTCCAGCTATCTCATCGTCAAAACCCACTTTTGCTTTCTTTTTAGGCTAAGTATGTACATTCAGAAAAACATTCCACCCCATTTTCTGCACTAGAAAATTGTATTAGTGCAAATAATGGGACAGAATATGAACTCAGGAGGCCATCACAGCTTCCACCATGGTTACAAAACAGTGTTAAGGTGGCTGTTATTGCTGAGATATCCAAGCTTGGATTGAACTTTCTAACACTCAATGTCTATTCAAAAAACAACAGAAATCTGTCTGTAAGCATGTCTGTGGAAGACATTGTCTCTTTGTGGCCACACTACTGCTTTCATTTGAGACTGAATTCTAGTGCATCCACAGTTGGTAGCAGAATTTATTCTCCTTCTCCGTTGATGATTTTTTTTCAAATATGTATTATTAACATTTTTTTCTTGAAAGAGAGGACATTGAGTAAATAGAACTGAAAGAAGGAATCCAAATCTTTGTCCCTGCTGTGTGTTATAAATATTACACACGTACACATGTGTGCATATAAAGNGCATCCACAGTTGGTAGCAGAATTTATTCTCCTTCTCCGTTGATGATTTTTTTTCAAATATGTATGATTAAATTCTTTTCTTGAAAGAGAGGACAATGAGTAAATAGAACTGAAAGAAGGAATCCAAATCTTTGTCCCTGCTGTGTGTTATAAATATTACACACGTACACATGTGTGCATATAAAGGCACACAATATATATATTTCCTGATGATTAGTCAAGTAACCCAGCAAAGAAATGTAGTATGGCCTTCACAAAAAAGCCTTGAGGGCATTTGCTGTTACCTTAAGCCAATCCTGTACCAGCAAGTTACATCTCTTTGAGCTGTGACCAGGTTTCTAAAAGTTAGGTACATCCAAGGAAGGAAATTGCATTGAAATGTTTAGGATGATTCCCGTCATTAATTTGACCCAAACCCTCTATAAACCAAACATCTGTCTGGATCATTCATTCTGTTTTCTGGCAGGAGGTTCCAAGTCACTCAGTCATGTTTGCAAACCTTAATGGGCCCAATTCTAAATGTTTATCAAGGCTGGTTTATAGAAGCTGAGGTTTCACTGCACCTCAGAGAACTATTAAAGCACAAATATTCATGACTTTTCATTATATTTTTAAGTGCAGAAGTTTACATTCAAATTTCCTGTATGGGAATCTATAGAAAGCCTGAACCAAAAAGCTGTTTGTTGCCTGTAAAATTAATAATGAGAGGCAAATTGAAGCACAGATCAAATGAATACTCATCTTTATAAGCAAATGACAGTGATTAATTTTGAAAATATAATTTTAAAGCCAGAATTTAGTGCTGTATATTTTTTTTAAAAGGTGAACTGACACAAGGAAAAAATCAAAATCTAGGTGTTAGAAGATTTTTGTCATTTTTATGTCCACTTTTAAATTTAAGTGGTTTCCTAAAACTCAAGAAAATTTCTATCCTGCAGATAACATTTTAAATATTAGAGGATTTTGTACTCTTTACCCAAATCATTTGGTAGTGCTCTTTTCAGTACCTGTGGGTTCCCACATAAATCTTGTGTACCCATATTCTCTATTTCAATCCCTGTACTCAAGTTAAATGTCAAGATTAAAGGCAGATTTTAAGCCCACATGTAATCTCCTTTACAACGTGGGTGTGGAGCCACTAATCAGACAGATTCCCAAATCTTCTTAGAAATCAGGGTTTAAATACCTCAGCTCTAATCTTGAGCAAAGGCTGAAAACCAGAGTGCACACTCGTAACTGTTCACAGACTCCAAGTTAACCAAAACCCACGTGACCATATGAGCCCAGCATTAAATGTGAACTAAAATCACTGGTTTATTCTGTGGCCAACTCCTATTGTTCAGGCTCTCACATGAAATTTAAAATAACAAAGCTTTTTCTGCATCCCCAGTAGTACAAACACATTCTGAAGAGGCCTGGGAGTCACTGTGGTCATTGTAAGGACCTGCAGCTCCTGTTAGGCTTCATGGAAAGACTCTCTTTGTCCAGTTCAGATATCACTAGAAAATTGCCTGAAAGAATTTATCTCCTTGTCATTTTACATGGATAAAACTACAAACTACTGTTAGATCCATTGCTACTAAATAGATGCCTGGAAGCTGCAAAGAAAAGAGTCACTAAGGTTACAGCCAAGGTTAGAGTGAAATCAATTCCAAGTAATAAGAAAAGGTGCTCTGATTCCTATGAAACATTAAAGACCAGAGCAACACTCAAAAATGAAATATTCAAAATAAATATAAAATAAATAAAGACAGAAAAATGTTTTAAGTGTTTAAACAGGTAAATTTCTTAAAAGGTAAATGCACTTCTGTTTATTTTCATAAAACCATAGAAAGGTGTCATTGAAAAAATTATAAATAAAATATTGCAGCAGAAGTCAAAGTCCCTGGTCATGTTTGGAGTGGAAGCATGATTAATGCAATTCAAACTGGAAACATAACTTCTCAAAAATAGAACTGAAAGATTCTCCTTACATTACTAAATAAATCACGAAGGTTTTCACAGCTAACAAAAACAGTATTAGGATTTATTTCACTATACTGCAAAACAAAAGTAAAGACCTAAACCCTTTTGCCTTTCACTGACAATTTTCACTCTAAGGGTAACCAAGCCCTGAAATCTGGAATAAACCAGGGCAATGTGCCCAGGCCAAGCCAAGCCCCATGAGCAGGTTTTCAAACAGAAGCATTTCGGTCTCAGTGAAGGCACTGCTCTGCACTGGCTACAGAACTGCAGTTAATGCAATTAACTTCTTGTGTCACAGGACCTGTCCTCCACATCTTTTTCCACAGACAAGCTCCTCTCTTGATGTTTGTCCAAAGACCTGTCACCCTTCAGATCTGACACAAACAACATTGTTCTTTAGCAGGCTGCAAGCTTATCTGAAGAGGCGTTTTTGAAGGGTTTTTTTTTCAAGTCAGTTCATAAGTAATTTATTTATACATTCTATACCCCAATTATCAAAGCAATGTGCAACCTTGACAGCTCCCCATGAACAACTCCAATTACACCACAAGCATTTAGCCTCTGCATTTGCTACCAAACCTTTACATGGGGGCTCCTTTCTATCCTTCATCAGCAACACTTTCACTGTCCTGCCTGAAAGTTCTGTTTCAGCTTCCCTTGGCTAAATCCCTTCTTGCCCAGTCTCCTCTCCCACCTCCACCTCTCTTGGCCAAGGTTGCTGCTGTGCTGTGCTCATTTCCTCAGACTGGTCTCTGCAATCCCCTGTCCTCTGTCCTGCACTGCTCAGCCAAAAGGCAAAATGAGTTTCCCATGCCTTTTGAGGTTACCACAATACATCTGATATTGCTTTTTTTTCTTAAGAGATTACATTTTCTTGCAGGTGCCATGACAAACTCTTACATTCTAACTGCAAATAATAACATTAGACATAATATCCTGGCAAGCTTACTTACTTTCTGCAGTGCAATAGGTGTGACAAGCTCCTTGACTTACATTGGAGGGAGAGCACACACATGACAGCAAGTGAACACAGCTTTTTTTCTTGACCTTCAATTTCCAATAATAGTTCCTAACACAGAGGACTTCCTGAGAACAGCTGTTGTTGTTCCACTGCTTTGCCTCTTCAGGTTTAATGGGGTTTTCATAGACTCTTGGAAGTAAGGCTTTGCTCCAAAAAAACCCCACAACTTCTCTCATTAAACAAGAGAACGTCTCATCAAAGTAAAAGTCAGTCATAGCCTATGTTTATGGCAACATTTTGGTACCAGGACTTCCTCCCTGAGGTAAAGAAAGGCATAAACTGCCAGAGCCAGCTGCCTGTTTTGCAGATGAATTCCAACAAAACCAGAATGGTTAAAATAGAAAACCTTGCAGTAAGTAGCAGTATTTCACATATCTTTGATAAGCAAATGTCTTGACTACAGATAGTAAGCACAGTTTTCCTGCATGGCTTATTTCTTTAAACAAAAGGAGAGTGTGACCCAAATGAGTTCCAAAACACCAGGAGTCCAAAACACCTTGGACTTGGAACAAAGGCCCGAAAGTCTGTGTCTCCAGTAAGCCCTCTCCTTCAGAATATGGAGGCTGGGAATATTTCCTCTGTTCTTGGAAGCTTTTATCTTAAGCTGTGAGGAAAATCTTTCCTGTTTGCTTCACCAGCTGCAGTTTGGGTGGCTACATTATCAATGTATTTTTCTTTCTTACTTATAAGATTTTATTAAGAAGTATCTGTTGAGCTCAGTGAAAATACTGTTTTATAAGCATACATAATAATGTATGATAAAAATTTAAATAGAAGATATGATAGACTGAATCATGCATGAAGTATGGAATGTAAGATAAAAGCATTTTACTGATTAGCACAAGTATTTCTTGCTTTTGGTCAAGTCAAAAAATTCCAATTATATTCAAATGCCTTGAGTTACACCAAAATTTGCAGGAAACTACTTTCTATATAGTTCAAATGAAAATGGTTGCAGATTTCTAGTCTTTCTGCATCTCTGAATAGCTAAAACAAGATATAAGTAGTAAAATGCTTTGTATCCAAAGTGAAAGGGTAAATCTAAACCAGTTGATTTCCCAACTCTCTTCAATACCTGGATTGCGTTAGCATCCTTCCAGGAAATGCATAATAGAATCCTGCAGTTTTCTATAGACAAATTTAGTTTCAACTCTGCTCTGAAGGTGTCCATTTTCAGGCTGATAATGCATATGCAAAGTGTTATTTAGATTTCTGTTATCTACTACAGGTAAGCCTAATCTGTAACAGATTTATAAGCACTATCCTTTAAAATCTCCACAGTTTTCCTATTCATGTATATCATTGCTCAGGCTTCACAGGATATTTTCTCTAGTTCTTACAAAATAATATTGCACATGACTGTGTCCTAGGACCAGCAATTTCTATGAAATTGAACTGGATTTCAGTAAATTTCTTTTTTTGTTTCACAAAGGCAGACAGCATTCCCTCAACCCCCTGCATCTCACAATCAGGCTGAGAGCTATTCAAGCTTGCCTCCTCTCTCCTTTGTCTTTAGTGCTGATAATGGAAAATAAGCCTTCCTTTCATCTGCTGTTTGTTACATGTTTTGTTCCAGCATTAGTATTTCTTGTACTCTTCCCTCCCCCCCTTTTTTTTTAATTTCAGCTTGAACAGAACAGTTCATTTAAATTTTGTGCAAAACAAGCACTGCATTTGTTTTGGTAATGAAGTTAAGAGAGCATCCTCTATTAAAAGCTCTGAGTAGCTCCAGGAACCATCAGTGAACAGGCAGAGCAGCACTGTGAGATGAACCTAGACATGATATGAAATAAAATTTGTAACTCATTAACAGAAATGATTAAGATTAATGTGCATATTTTGGCATATTTGTGAATGTAATTACAGAAAGAAGTTATAAAAATCAAGCTAGAAATTAAAATGGATCATTGAACTAAAATGCAGGGTTTTAACAAGTTGTCTGAAATGAAGATTTTGTTAGAATCAACCCATACATAGTAAAAACTAATCCATTATTAACATAAAGCTTCCATGGTTACAATACCGCCCAACAGTACCCACAGCACAAGGAATACCTTAACATTACTCCAATTTTTTGAGCCACAAAAAACATCAAGAAGAGTTGCTAACGCTTTCCTGCTTTTTAGTCTGGAACTATTGGGGGTTTACAAAAATGATCTACATAATGAAACAAAGCTAGAAATTGATTGTAGCTTGCAAAAGATAGGTTGCAGTGGAATTTATCATTTCTTGGAGAGGTTTTCCATGGTAGGTTAGAGAAAGAGTGAAATGGTTTCTTATTGTTTACATGCTAAGGGAAACATAATATGCATAATATGCATGAAGGCAGAGTCTTGTGAGTAAACAGGTTTGGTAACTGTACTGCAAAATAAAGGCCTGAGGGATTATAAGTTTCTGCTGTTGCTGGAGGAACAGTATATATAGAAAAGAGCACTGTTGTCATACTCGAGATGACTCTTACATCACTAGAGCATTAAAAAATAGTTACACAAAATACTTGGAGTAGTTGATACTGGAATGACAGGACACAGTTCCAGAGCCATCTCCTTTTTAGACAAAAGGCTTCCCTACCAGCAGAGTGCTTGCCAGAAATGGCCTCCTTCTGTAGGTGGGTGCTTTGTCTGCCACAGCCACTTTCCAGATGCACTCAGGTCACATCTCACATCAGTACCTCAGAAGGTACTGCTCATTTATTGCTTACAGGTATTTTGTGAAAAGTTACTCTGGTTTTCTTCTGAAAGAGATAGGAAAAGAATAAAAAGAAGCAACTGGCTTCAAAGCTGTGTAAGCAAGAGCCAACAAAGAACAAAGAAGAACATGGCTACTGTGTGATGTGAAAGGGCAACACCCTGAGCCAGGGCTGCTCCTCCTTCTGCAGGTTCAGAGGTGCGTGAATGTAATCAAATCAGTGCACCTGGATACGGAAAGAACACGAAATGCAGGATGGAAGGAACCAGAATAGTTAGGCACTGTCGCCAAAAGCAACTCTTGCGAAGGGAGAAGTGGTAGTTAGGGGCAGCCATAACCATCCCACCCGGAGAAGCCATCAGGCACCCTGGTTACAGCGGAGGCGCTAATTACAGTAATGAGGCTGCAGCCCAGCTGCAGCACATCTCCATCACCACTCAGTGGCAGGATGCGTCTGCTTTGCTCACCCTCGGCCCCTCCGGCAGCGGCTCAGCCTTGCTCTCGGAATCGCTGAGCTCTGAATCAGCACTGCCGGAGCCTGTGCGAGGCAAGGCACAGCCCCAGCCTGCAACTCGAGAGCTTTCAGAGAAACTCTGCTCCTGATGGAACAGAATGGACAACTGTTTCACCCAGCCAACTGGTGGGGCAACCTCATGTAAAATCTGAACTGATCAGACCTGTCAAATATTCAAGCTGATTCCACTCAGCTTAAAATGACTAGCAAGTTCTGCTCATTCATTTTGTGTGAGTCTAGATGGAAACCAAAGTGTCAAGCTGATGTGTTGATACATTAGGATAGGGGAATGACAGAAGCTCCTCTTAATCAGTGAAGCTTGCTTGTTTCCCTGAAGCAGAATCCCCTTTTAAACCAACTAATAGCTGGTTCAGCCCTCAACAGCTACTGGTGCCACTCATCTGCAAACATCCTTCATCTTTAAGAGTGGACAGCTTTATTAAGCTGTTATTCTAGCAGAACAGATGCTACTCATTAACTTTACCCAATTATTAATCACATGACACTAGAATGCTTTTCAGATACTCGTATATCCCTCCTCAAAAAACCAAGTAAAGACAGCTTTATTACTGACCAGCACAAGATTCAAAACCTATTCTCCTAAGTTTTGAAGAAAAAATAAATTGTTTTCATATGAGATAAAGACCACTCTATGCATCACCGCCTGACATTTTAGGAACTGTTTGTCGCTTTAGGAACCTCCATTTCTTTCAGAACACACTGGGAAAACTCTGGCTGATACAGACTGCCTGCAGCAAAATTAATCACCAACAGAGAAAAGCTGCTGCCGTGCTGCCCCTTCCTAAGACTCCATATTGACTTCTCAAAGTTTCATTTAAAAATGTTTATTCTTGTACAGAACAATCTCCAGGGCTATGACCTTATTTATCTGAGGAAACATGGGTCCCTTATACTCTCCAATCACACATTCTCTATAGCTCAGTCTATTAATTATGCAAAATAGAAACAGAAGTCGGCAGATATTGCAATCTTGGTAAATTCTACCTTATGGGGGCTGCTAACTTAGACATCCAGCAGCCTGCTCAGTACATAAGAAAAAATAAAATGGTTTGGGTAATTTTCTTCAAGCTTTCAAGTGCAGCCAAAAACATTCTTCTGCACTGCCTGAGTTGCTCTTCCTTGCATTGAACTTGTTACACATCATTATCAAAAACTTTTTGGTGAGATTTATTGTACTTTGATACAGAGAAAAGACTGAAGAATAATTTGAAGCAGACAATATCACTCCACGTTTTGAGTGATTGGACTGAAAAGAAGGCAGAAAAGGCAAGAGAAAATGCTCATGAGCTCATTGTAACAATGACAGAATATAGAACAATAAACTGTTAGCAACGATGGATGTGTTTGAAAGTTATAGACTTCCTGACTCAGCATTGGGTCTTTGGACTTTAACACCATAATAATTATCTTGAAATCAAAGCAAGAAGGGAAACCTCCATTAGTCTTCTCAACTGAAAACATTAAAGGTAACAGCACACACACACCAGCACATCCAATTGCAGTAGTGACCAATTTCCCACTCAATGCTTTTAAGGGAAAAAAAAATTCTCTGTTACTTTCCCTCTTGTTCTTTGTTCTATAGTACATCCTTGCTTTAACTGCTTCCTCCTTTCTGTTTTTTTTTCCAGTCTCCTCATAGCCCTTTTTGAAGACCTAGCAATAACATCTCCAGGTGAAACTGCTATTACACATGCTGAAGTGAACCAACATACAGCAGTATGGTTCTTTTATCCTCCATTAGTTAATTGAAATGTTTTTCTAAATACATGGCAATTTATAGCTACAATAACTACAGAGTACTGACCAAAAGCAAGAGTTACCTCAAAGGAAGAGTTTTACTAAGTTACCTCAGAACAGCCAGCGCTAATCTCCCAGAAATTCACATTACAGCTCCTGCCACATACCTGCAGTTATAAATAAGTAGTAATGCAAATATTTGGAACTACTATTTAATCAATGTGGGAAAATTGGGATTAAAAAGATCTCTATGAAATTGATAATATGCATATAAAAGGACTGCGGAACTTTAATGTATAAAATAGAGGTATATTAATAGATATGTATATTAATAGAGGCATTACAAAGATTTTCAAGTTTACAGAATATAGCAAAGACAGGTCAGGTGCAAAACAAGACAAAAAAGGCTAAACTGCACTAGCTAAAAGCCAGAGTCATCCAACCAGAGTGAAAACATGGATTCCAAGCAACTTTGGGATCTCAGTAACTTTTCCTTCAAGTCTCAAACAGACAAACTCTACCTGGGGCTGGCAACTCTGATCATATATTCATGGAGTCTTCTGGCCTGAAGACCCTTCCTAAACTGAGATGATCTGAGGTGATCATCCAGTCAGTTCTGAATCATTAACTTTCAATGACACCACATCAGAATCTGATTTTTTACTAGAACTAACCAGCAAGCACCTGTAATAGAACATCACACACTTCATGCCCGATTATGGGTTTTAACAACTCTGACTTAGAGCTGCCTTGAACTTTTAAAACATATAGGCAGTAATTAACATCAGTCCAAGAATCTCTTCAATCTAGAAGACACTGTTAAAGAGTTACTGAATGCTATTCAAGTATAAAGGACAATAAACTGTCTTACAGGCCAAGGCTGTTTCCAGAAATTTCAGATAAGTTTAAAAAAGTCAGGAAAAACATGATAAGCATTCCACAGGATACCAGCTTCTCTACAGTTTCTGAATACCAAATATTGCACATGATCATATCTGTGAAAGTGAAAAGAACGGTTTTCTATCCATTTCCACACCCTTAATCGCATTTCTAAACAGTCTGAGAAACACAAAAACTTGCAGGTTTTCCAGTAACTTGATTTAGTGCACTTCAGATAAGAGATTTGACTACTGAGAGGAAAGAAGTAATACATCAGGAAGCTCCACATACTCCAGGACTGTCCATCTTCAAGGATCCAAACCCCCAGTCAGAGATTTTGTCTGAGCCATCCACATAAACCCTTGTGCTGTCAGAAAGCTGTGGGGGAGCCTGAGGGGCAGAGCCACACGAGACAAAGATAAAATCCACTTCACAGGCAGAACGGCTGGAATGGACATTGGCACCTGCTCTGGGGCTCAACAGGGGAAAACTCACACCAGCATGGCTAAAGTATAAAACACTGACAAATTAAGTGACAATGGTAGAAGGTGGCAAAGCAACAACATCACAAATCTATTTCAGAAAGCAGGAGAGCCAACTCTTCCTCTCCTGAATCATGCCTGCCAGCAAAAGCTCTTTGGGCATCTTATCCAAAGCAGGGAGCATACTAATGCTCAGCTTAGGAGATCATTAAATCCCAGCTATTTATTGGCTAGCACATCCAAAAGGCAAGTGTTTTATATCCAAATTGTGCATTTCCTGCTCACAGATTCTCTTTTTCCAGATACATTCAGCTATGCCAAAAATATTCCAAAAAGGGAGGGTAACAAGACCAAATTTCCCGAAGAATTAAGGAGATTAAGGCATTCAGATTTTTAGAATAGACTTAAATCCTCATTGAACTAGCAACTATTAGGAAATTGCTTTTTTAGTATCCACCAGGTCCCTTGTATAATTCTTACACATCTAACATGGAAAATTCATCCATAAAACCACTGTTTTTCAGAAACCAACAATAAGGCCACTACAGGATTGTAAAATAAATACATGACCAGCTCTAGCCATGAATAAGGTCACAATATTGCCGAATCCCACAGACACTGAGGATTTGCCTTTCATCCCTGGTTTCAGAGGGAGTAAAAGAAACACACAAATTAAATACAGGGACATTAGGAGGTGCAGGGTCTAAAATCACTATGAATTTGTATTACAGAATTGCTTTGGTAACTAAAGAGTACAGTGCAGTACAGTGGAGGAAGAAATTTCTTGCTTTTCTTTCTCCTTCCTGAGGGAAGGGAAGTTATTTTGTGAGAGCTGAGTTTGAAGAATCTGGCCCTATCTGAATGAGAACTACATTACAAGCAGTAGAACGTTTTCTAGAAAGTTTTTACATTTCACTATTAAATTACAACCAACTATTGCCGTCTGGCAATGCCATGCACAGTGCTCATCTGAAAGTTTTATATGAGGGCTGAGAACAAGTTTGGAAAACATTAAGGCAATTTTTTACTTTTTTTAGTCTAAAATACTGCATTATGCATTCATTTAAGACTGGGCATCTATCAGTTTGTTAAGGGTTTTCAGTTGTTTTTCTGAAAGATTTTTTTTCTTTAGATCTGCAAGAGGTTGTACATAGAATCACCTGTTATGGCCCAACATTTAGAAAAGACCCTGCCTTGAAGAGAAATTGGATTAAACATAATGAAACTTTTGCAGAATTCCAACCCCTAAGCTCCCCTAAGGACCTCTCTTATATTCACATTTATATTCACTGGGAGAGCCAGAGCTTTCTCAAGTCATAAGGAGGCAAGGCCAGTTCTCCCCAGGTTCTTTTACAGCTAACCAGCTCACTACAGGTTTATGTGTTTTACTTTTGCAAAGTAAGAGTTTGCTCTACACACTTTTTTACCCTGCACAATTATTTCTTCTTTATGCCTTTTTTATCCCCAGTCAGTGATGTATAGGATTTCTTCAGTGAAACAAATCAACTGCTGTAATCCTGCTGCCATCGAACAAATCAATGTGCAGCAAGGCTTTCTGTGTATCATCTGCTTTGTGGCTTACATAAGGGTGCAAGTGGTCACCAAGTGGTCTGAGGACTAGAGCAGGGGTCAGGGGAGATATGTGAGGCAGGTTATTTCCACACTAGAAGCAAGAATCCAGTAAATAAAGATACAGAAATTCACTGAAGTACCTTGCAGTGAAGTTACATCGAGAACTGTGAGATCACTGATCTGTCGCTAAAACCAAATCTCACAACTGCATCAGGTTTTGTAATACCCAGAATTAGTGATCCTACTGCACTGGGCACCCACCAGCCAACAGCACCAGCCCCGACCCTGTCACTGGGCCAGAAGAAAGCAGAAGTTCCTTATCAGGGCCCTGAAGGTGAGTGCAGCACTGTAGGATGTACGTGGAAAAATGAGACAAGGTTCTCTGCTTTGCCTGCACTCCACACCTCATTTTACTATTCTCTTCAGGCTGGATAATTTCTGGCTTTTACCAAGACAATATTTAAAATGCTATCATCAGTCTGGAGCTCTTCTTGAGGATCTTGAACCACCAGTGTGAGTTTATTGCAAAAGATTTAGAAGTATGGGCATTATTTAGTTCAGCTCCTTAATATATTTAAAAGCACACCATTAGAACACCTGAATAGCAGAGATTCTGCTTTTAAGAAAAAATTGTTCTTGCTTTCTGGAAATTATTCCCATATTACACTCCTTTTCCACTTCTTAATTTTAGTTTAGTTTTAGCTTTCATGATATATTTTCATTTCTTAAGAACAATTAATTACATTATCAGCCATTTTATAAACCTCATCTTGAATAACACCTAAAGAGCAAAATACTGTGTAGCACCCTTGGCAGGAAGGAAGAGGGAAGGCTGAATTTCAGAGAGTTCTATTCCTTATATAGGAAGTACTCAGTCCTTCTCAATGTGCTAAGCCTGAAGTCTGAGTTATACACATCCTTTTTCACCTTAAAATTTATTTTCTCATTTATATTTAAAAACATGAAAAGGCAAAAACCATTGTAATGGCAAAGGAAGTGAAGTTAGGAGACATTTCAACACCAAGCAAGCAGCAACAACCATTGATACACAAAGAAGTATCACAGGATATAATGTGAGGGGCAGAAATGCCTCCTAGAACCCTAAAACGATATATTCTTCTCCATTTAAGAAGAAAAAAAGCACTTCAGTGCAAATCCAAACCACTTTTCTTTCCCTGCAGTAGCAATCCAGTTACAGTAATATCTTTTATGTGCCAACTACAGACATTTTACTTCATTTTTTTTTTTTATTTTAGATGTTACTCTAACAGAAAAGATGGTAACCCAGCTTTGGATTGTGATGTGTATTTATTTTGAGTGATTTTTGCTCTGATATTTTCCCAGCTCAGAGTGGAGAATGTGAGCTTAGCCAACAGATAAGTAGAAATACTTTCTACATTTGTATCAGTAGAAAAACACTGACAAAGTTTCTGTGGGTATATGGTCCTTCCCAAACTGTTTAACAAGAAAAGGGGACTTGAAAATGCAGTCTTGTCATATTTGGGCAAACTTTCTCAAATGCAGTGTGCAGTTTCCATTTTCCACTTCTTAATTTTCTAGTGAATAGTGTCCCCAAACCTGGCTGTTTTACTGCTAAGATTCTCAAAATTATTTCCTCAGTTTAGCATCTAAATTAGAGCCTGTTGTTGCAGGTTGTGTCTTACTGTGACTTTACAAATTTCAAATTTAATGTTTCATATTATTTCCCTATCCACACTGTTAAAAAGTATCATGCAGCTGTAGATAGCATCAGCTTTGACTAACCAGGAAGGGAGGCAGCAAAATGGATTATCAATATATTCATTCTGTCCTGCTTCACTGAGCACCAACAGGAAAAGCACACAGCCCTGAAGAGCCTGAGGAACCTCAGCTTCCAAGCAAAAACTGCTAGCACTTTGTTCCCTCAATCCACTATTAATTCATTTTCAGGAATCTTCTCTCATCAAATACCGGGGAGCTGACATGTTCTAACTTTGGAAAATGCTGATTTTTCCTTGTAGTTCCCCACCTGTGAAACAGAAATGGCTGTCCCATAAAGGGCACCTAGAGAACAGCAACACATTTGTGCTTACACTTGGCCAGTTGTCATCTCCATTTCAAAAAATACAGTGGATATCTAGTAAGGATTAAATATTAACAGTAATATCTTATTCCTTGGATGGATAAATCTGTTTCAGGCAGAGGAGGGAAGTTCAAGAAGTGAGACAACAGCAAGTGCATCAGAGTCAGAGCACAAATTCCTGCAGTCAAGCACAGGGTTTTTGAAGTTCCTCTGGATGTAGCAAGTTTGTCTTCCCCAAATGTTTCACACAAAACTCCATTTGCTTGAATCTTAACACAGACTCTACAAATAATTTAGATGCTGTTGAAATTTATCAGTGGTATAAATTTGAAAATGAAAGTTTGCCTGGTCTATACTAGTCTATGCACTTTTATTGTCTATATCTGACTGAATAAGCATTCATAGCACTCTTCATGTTATACCCTATGCATGAAGCTGTTCTATCAAAGATAAACATAGTAAAGCAAACAGGAAGCTCACCTCATGAGAGCCCAGAAAAGATACGGAGGAAAAGTCTAAATGTATGTTTAGGATATTTACAGATTAATTTTTTTTTTACTCATACTATTACTATTATACATACTAGTTCTCATTCTAAATTTTCAAGAAAACTTAAACTAGTGTAAAAATAATTATTTGTTTTAAATAATGGCTATAGAGTAACATTGAATTTTCTTAAATTTATATTCCTCCTTTAACTCCTGAAATACTGCCTGGGGTAAAGCTTACAGGTCTTTTGGTTAATGATTTTAATAAACTGTGTGCCTAAAGGCCATGAGCATTATGGTGGTAACAAAAGTTCTGCACTGGCTGTGCTCATCTGCCCACAGATACCTGGGCAGGACATTTCTTGTCCCTGACCACGGCAGGGGATTGGAATGAGATGATATTTAAATGTCTCTTCTCAACCAAATCCTTCTGTGATCCTGTGAAAATGATTGGAAAATGAAAAGACCACCAAACCATATGATTTTTGCTTGCAGTAATCAAAAATATGCAGAGAATGAAAAGCAATGCAAAAGTCCATCAAAAGGACACCATAAATGATGACAAACATGATTTCCATAATCTCTAACTAAGAATAACATTGATGGCAAAAGATGATGCAAGCAAAAGAATCTCTTAAATATTTTCCATTTCAGAAAGTTGCTGACTGGGCAAAAGAAGTTCATCTAAGAAATAAAGTCATTAAGGATACAGGAATTGATTTCAGAAATGGAAATACAACACTGATTTAGTCCACAAGAGGTGGCTGGTATTTAGAACATCTGGTATTTGCCTAACACAAATGGAGGCTAAACAAGACAGCTGCATAAAACTTCAGCTATGCCATTAAGAATCAATAAAAACTTACACAGATGCTTTTTAATAAGAAAGAATGGAAGAGAGCACTGTAATATTGCTGTGAAATTTCTCCAGCTGTTTCTTTAATTTATACATTTGACAAGTTAGCAAAAGGGAGTAATCTATGATGCAAGACTAGTGTGTTACTGGAAGTTATACAAAAACTCAAAGTAATTTCTTCTTCTTCTCGCCTCAAATAAATATTTTGCATCCTGTATGCATTATTTAGTCTCTTAAGCCTTTAAGCCACTGCTTATTGCGTCAAGCTCATAAATCATCTCTGCCACATCACCCAGCCATCCTTAGAAAAGCGTAAAAAACAGCCTTTTTTATAGAGTATCTCTCTGTGACCATAATTATTTTACCATGTAAATATATTTCATCTACAGACTAATAGGAGTTGAATTTTGTATAGTAGTAGACTAGATCATCGGCAAATAAATGTTTGTGTCTGAACCTGATAGAGCCATTTCATGATGAAAATTTATTCATGAGACAAGCCAAACAAAACCAGACTGTCCTAAAACAGGTGGTACCACTTTGGGAAAGTCATGGCTTTTATTTTCTCATCTCCTATGAATGAATAGATTAAAAAAGGGTCAGGACCAGCCTCGGGTTCAGCCTGTCAGAGACAATTACAACACACCCTGCATAATCTCAAGAAAATTCTTCCTATCCTTCTTTATTTCACCTGTTGTTATCATCGATAAAAGATGACAATATTTGTTGTGGTTAACTTTCTAGTCTGAAGCAATTACATTTTCTTTTATCTGCAATGTATTCTAGGAAATAGTAATCACTTTCATTCACGTCAGGCTTTCTGGAGGAGGGCTGATCCTTCTGATGACAGAGCACCACAAAACACAGCAGTTTGTGGCTGAAAGTGCCAATGGAAAAATAATTACACAGTGTCGAGGAGAAAAAGTTCAGTAAACAACCTACCTCCCGATAGCCCTCAGCTCTGTGTTTAAAAAGGACACTGAAGATTACACAGCAAATTGTACTTCATCACAGAAACACAGAGTGGTTTGGGCTGATGGGCACCATCTAATCATTATTATTTATAGAGGTGTCCAAATCCAGTGATCAGAAGGGGTGGTACAAGTAGTATGTTATTGATGAAAATGGCTTTGTTCACCTCAAAAGCCAAAGGGCTTTACTCTCACTCACTCCTCTTCAAAGAATATAAAAACTGTTACTGTGTATATCATTAATTATCATGTACTGGGCATTTTTCATTTAAAACTGCATGCAGCTGGACATGTGGTGTAAAATCTACATGAGCACTAACATGTTTCAGTACTTATGCATTAACTGTTCACTGTGACACCTATAGGCACAAATTAAATGCATGAGGAAAACCAGAAACGGGGTCAGAGGCCAAAGAACAGCTGACTCCAGGCAGTGCCACTAATGTAGGAGAGAAGAGGCAACTGGTGCTATAGACCTCTGCTCACAGAAATGTCAGACACCAGAATGAACTCCAATTCCCAGTGAAAAAGAACCTTGGGAAAGACAAAATCCTGCTAAAGGAATCAGAAGATGCTGTAGAAATCAGCATGCATTGATTTAAGGCAGGGCACAAGTGTTGAGAAAAAGATTATTAAATCTACAGGATGCTTAGAGAAAGTTATTTGCCATTTTATGGCAGCAAAAAAAGGAACAAGACTGTATTATTCAAAACTCTTGCTGGACTCCTCAGCTCCTAAACACTGTTGTAGAAATGTAAAATAAGAAGGGAAAAGTAGTTAACACACAAGGCTCACTTATGGTTTTCAACAGACAGGGAATTACCATGTTCATCAACTACTTAGGGACTCACAGAACTGGAGCAGTGCTACAATACTAAAGACTAAAGGAAAATAAACTTATTGCCTTTACCACTGCATTTATATTCATGACCTTTTCTTTTTAAATTTCAAAATAAGGCTTTTGACATGGATATCAAATATTGTTATCCACTGTGGCACATGACAGAGCTTTTCATTTAGGTTGAGTTGTTTGAGTTTGGTGTGTTTTTTAAAACTTTCCTTGTCTAATTTTATCTGAGTCAAATAAATAGAGATGAACTTTAATACAAAGGCAAAGGACATATCTTATCTGGTGTGACAAGCTGAACCACCTCCAGGGTGTCCATCTACTGAGGAAGTCATATTCTATCTTTTCCAATCCAGTTTCGAGAAGTGACAACCCTCCCCAGAAGACATTCATGCACTTGAGCAGACTGTTGGTCTTGCCATGGCAAAATCTGGTCAAATGACTCTTTCTCCTGGCTTACATGAGCCAGGACTATGGAAGCAGGTCCTGAAACTCCACTTTCACAGGGTGACAGTCTGCCTGCTGTGCTAAGAGATTACTTGACCTTTTACTATCTTCTATATGTATCTTAATGCCTCCCTATAGAAGAACACACACTCATACAAGAGTGTGATCATCCAGCACAGGGAACCTAGCTATTACAGTTTTACAATGAATATTTATGTGATTTCTCTCATCCTTCAAGATCAATCATCAGATGTTAATGTCAGATTTCTTTTTTCTGAGTAGCAGCAGTATGCAAAAAATCCAGGTTTCCAGTCTCCATGACTTCCGGAAGAAGAGATGCCAAAGTCATGGCCATTGTGAAGACTTTTTGGCACTGTATAGATTCAAAAACCCCCAACAAATAAAACCTAAACAAACAAACAACTAGAAATCAAACCACCAATGAAAAAAAGCCAGCCAACAAATGCTTAGGAGCACTTGTGTTCCATTTTGTGAAGTGTGTTTGTGTACACAGAGCCACGGAATGCCTGGATCCATTCCCACGGGCAGGGATATGTTTGCAGGCAGTGGTGGGACAAGCTCTCCTCCTCCGACAGCAGAGCCTGCAGGAAGGCACTGCCCACTGCACTGCAAATCCAGCCAGTGTGCTCCCCTGGAGAGCAGGACAGGGATCTGTCTGTGACACTGACTGAAGCTCTTGGTTTCGACAAAGTTCAAAAAAGGTGGGTGTCCCACAGGGCATCTTCCTGCACAAACCTCTCCTGCTACCTCTTCTGCTGCAGGCCCTGTAACTGCACATATATTAAATGTGGTATTTCATTTTTTACAGTGCTCCTCTTAACAGAGCCTGAGACAACAGACAACACTTCCTACATCTTTTAGCTTCATTCTCAGTGTTTTCTGTCATTCTCAGCTCCACATTTCTTCATCATGAGTAGAACTGTCAGATGCTGCTAAAGAACCTAGCACAGATGCATTGTCTCATGTGAGTCTGTAAAAGCTCCCTTCCTTTGAGAGAGGGGCTTCCTGTAGATGGTACAGAACAAACTTGTGTTTAACATTGTAGTGGCACTAAAATATGTTATTACAAAAGTACAAACTGGAATTCAAGCATGACTTCTATTTGAAGATCAAGTATTTTGTCAGCAAGGAAAATCAGAATTATTTATACACTCTACAGTATTTTTTAATCTTCTTCCTTGATTAAATATTGTTTTATCTAGGCTTTAACTTTTGGAAACAAAAGCAACATATCCTCCTTTGCTAGGCTGGAGACTGTCTTGTTAAATAGCATAACCATATTAACAGAATGCCTGCTGGTACGTGATTCAGACCGTCCATTTCAAAATCACCAGCCTTGCTTTCATTTATTATCCTGACAGCTTTGCTGCTAACAAAAGACAAGTATGCAAGCTTAAAACCAGACTGCTGCCCTGCACTAACACAGCCAAATAACAGCTCTGACTGGTGGACTGCCTATACAAGCAGTCACTGCAGTGTCACACAGCACACAGACTAATTAAAGCAGTGACTTTTTCCCGTTTTGCAAAGTGGGGGTGGACGACAATGATGCAAGTAGGATGAGCTTTATTCTAAAAATGCCCTCGCCGTGGTATTTCTCCTAACGGACCACTATTTGCATTATTGATTTTTCCAAAAGTTACCAGCTGGTGGTCACCTTGACTAAATGTCAGACTCTTTAAAATGTCATTTACAAAGGGGCCTGGCTTTCAATTATGTGTGCAGATGAACAAAAGGTTCATGGAATCATCTGAAGTAAATCATAACCCTGCCTTAACTCTGACCGGTGTGATTATATAAATCCAGTGGGTTTTAGTATCAGGACAATACATGGGAATTCACACTTGCCTTTCGTATCTAAAGATTCCTCATTGGCAAAGCAGAGATGTAGAGCTCAGAGAGAACTGGAACTCAGCAGAGGAGGAGGCTCAAGTTTCTGTCCCACTTCTAGCACAAGCCACCACCAAGCAGTCCTTCAGCATCCAGGAGTCAGTCCCTGTCCTTCCCACCTGACCCAGCTGGACTCTCAACGCCCCTTCAGCCAAATAAATTTCTGCTTCCCCCTGAAACTTGTGCCTGAGAGCCCTTCTGCTCTGTGGCACTGCTGGAGGATGGTCAGATTAGCATTTCTGCGATGTCTCCAAAACCTGAGAAACCCGAAAAAAAATAATATTTGTGTTGCTTCATTACTTGATCAGCATTAGTAAGTCCAATCTCTCTCACTAGTTTGCATAACTGCTAGAAAATTCAGCTGTCTGCAACCTAATTTTCTGGGAGAGTGAAAATGCTATAAATAGTTACTCTTCTCAGTAAAATAAAGAACAAATCATTATTTATCCTAAAGCACTGCACATTGACAATCTTCTCAGCTACTTTTGGCTTAGCACATCACAGATAATTTGCAAGACTCAAGTTAGGAAGATCTGGGGCCAGAGTATGATCACTTCAGGTGTGTAAAGGGGTCTGAAATCGTCCTGCAAGACAGGGTGGAGTCCTCCAGTCAGCCACTGTGGGAGCAGACAGCATCCAACGCAGGGGTGATTGAGCAGGAGGATGTCAGCTCTGAGAAAGCCACGAGCTGGGACAGCACAGCCACCCCCACCCTGCACAACTTGGAATACTCTCAGGACTGCTCGAAATAATGATGGAACACTGATATTTGGGGTGAAAAAACCTAGAGCTTAGATGTGGTACTGACTCTTGGATTGCAGAGAGACCACAGCAAAAAGCTGGAGAAAGCAATTCCTTTTCTTAAAGAAATCTCGAATTCTAATAGTTAACTCCATTTCTAAAGGGAAGTTCTGTAGCTTCCCAGGAGAAATCCTTAACTTGTAAATGTGAAAGAACGTAAATATGAAAGAAGTTTTGGTAAGGTGCTTTCCTTGACCAACTTGAAAGAGTTTTGTGTTTTGTTTGTTTTGATTCTTGGACAGACAGTGCTGCAGACACACAGACACAGTCACACAGGCTACCCCTCCAGCTACCTGGCCCGGCTGGAGGGAGAAAGATTTGTTCTCTTCTTGATAATAAAGCCTTCAGATTTCAATCTGTGAGCATGGGTCGTTCTGTGGAAGGGCCCTAGCATAGGGCCACATCATTTCTACACTTAGAGCCTAAAACAGGCTTAACAATCTAGAATATTCACTTTCACTGTGCTTTTTGGTAACTGGACTATTAACAGATTACTCCAGATACCAGATACATTTTAATTCCTATATGTTGTGTCCAAACATTTGACTCTTAGGAACTCTTTCCAAAGCCAGTAATTCACAAAAATTAGTATGACACCCAAAAATCTACATGCTACACTTTTGCTACAATGCTGCACAATCACCTTCTGAGCTAAGTCCATGCTGGAGTGCCTTTTCTGATGCAGGAAGAAGTGTATTCAATACTGATTTACTATTGGCTGATTGACCTCAGAATCTTCTGGAATTTCTAGTGTTACATTAAAAACAGCTTGGCTATTTTATCTAGAGTACTTTTTTAAATGCTGTAGCTGGTCCTCATTAAATTTTTGCAGTATTTTTAGTTACCATGGAGCCTACGGTTCATGTACAGCTTCTTTACTATTTAATTTACTACCACTTAAATTCAAAATAGACCAAAAACTGAAGTCTCTAAAATCTGAGACTTGAATTCAGGATTTTTGACTCACATCCACTATAGGTAAACAATAATATCCCCCTTCAATTAAGAAGTTTGCTGTCCTTCTTGATGTAAGCACTAAGTTTTTGAACAAGATAAAACAATATAACAAATGTGTAAAGAAAGGTTCTGCCACAGCAATTGTATGATTTTTGTGACATTACTGCATTTTTAAAATTCTAATTAAAGTGCAGTACTATACATACATAGTAGATTTCTTTGCATTAACTATTCTTTACATTAATCACAGCATCCAGAGTCTGGTACAGTAAAAACCTGCGATTTCATGTCACATAATCACATTTTTCTTAGTGATAAAAATAGAATTCTGTGCATAAAGATTGGTGCTAATTTGCAATTATGAACCTTGAATGTCTAAAAGCTGTGCCCTTTCAAATAGTCTGTCCCAAGAGGAAGAGGAGAAGAATCATGAGGCACATTTATGGCCTATAAATGGCACACAGTATAAAAGAAATAGGGAAGGTACTCTTGGAACACACCAGCAAAAAAATTGTTACCAACCAAATATGTTTCCTTGTTTTTCCTCTGAGAAACTCTCTATAGTGACAACAAGCCACCAAAGATGAGCATTCTGACACATCCCAATCCTAATTTGTTGTCAGGGCATATAAGTGACACTCGCATTCAACACCTCTCTCCAGTGTCTGCTCACCTACTCTAACGCTGAAGACTAATCACAGTTTCAAATTCCAAACACAACTAAATTAATGCTTAGGGCTTTAAGGTCCGTGATGAGTGGTGTGGCACCCAGGACAACAATCACGAGATGCAATAAATGCTGTGTGTCAGCTGGAGATGGAAGAGACAGGCCAGACTGCTTGGATGCAATAAACTGATTTCATTGATACAGAGCTGAGCATTTATACCTTTTCAGCAGTAACTAAAAATAAATACTTATATAAGCAGTAATCACTATAACAACCATATCTATGTTTCTTAATAAAATTGAAAAACTAAAAGCTAGCACTAACCAGCACAGGTACATACCAAACATGCTTTTCTCTTATGCCAACTATTTTGGGCAGCCCCACTGCCTGCCATGGTTCGTGGACTGGCAAAGTTACCACGTCTGTGGCCATGACTTGGCAGTAGGTTTTTGAGAAATTTCAGAGAAAGGCTGAAGAAAGCAATTTCTTTTTTAAATTGTCTTGAATTCTAAATAGTTAACTCCATTTCTAAAAGGGAACTCCGTAGCTTCCCAGGAGAAAAGAATGTAAATATGAGAAGTGTTTATGGTGAGGTGTTTGCCTTGACCAATGGAAGGTCTCCTCTCTGTTCTTGTTGTTCATTCCTTTCTGGTGCTGGACACACACACACAGACTTGATCGCAGCAACTGAACCTGCTGGAGGAAGCTGCTTGATCTCTCAATTATCTTTTTTAATAATATCTATCTATATATCTATCTATAAATAAAGTCTTCTGATCAATCCATGAACTCTGAGCCTTTCTGGGAAGGACCAGGCCCTAGCTGGGGCCAACAACAACATTGCCTTTCTACACACATCCACTTGTGACATGAGTTTAGCAGTGCTCTCACTTCTGCTTTCTAGCTGTACTTCCACAAATAAACACAGACCCCTTACTTACTCTCACCTCAAGTCCCTCTCTTCCCCAGGCATTTGCAGAGGGAATAGTCTGTTTCAAAAATACATTTCCTCCAGAATTCCATTTCTAGCCAAGTGTTTGTGCAAACGTAGCTGGATTCAGTAGTAAACTGTCTACTGTTGCAAACAATGGAGCAGAGGCCAACTGCAGAAGGTCCAATCTTGCATTTCATCCCCCAGAATCTACTACTAAACTAATTTCTCCCCCTAACACTGCAAGACAGATTGTAAAATTAAACTTCACAATTGCCTTGAATTAACCTTTTGACAGAACTCTCCAACACTTCTTAGGGCTTGCATCACAAGGTTCAGATCACAGTCTTGAACCACTTTGCTTTGTCATCCTTCCCAGCCCATTAGTGCAGGAAAAGGAGCTATTTGAGCTGGATTTCCCTATTCCTTACAAGCAGTAAAACAGGTCAGTGGAAGTCCAAGCCACTCCTCTGTGTTATCAGAGCTGATGTGGTGGGGAGAGGCTGGCACTTGGCTTCCTTACCCTCAGGGGACAGCAGCACCCTCCCGAGGGCCACCTGCACTCTCCTTCCATTGCAGGATTTTGGCCTCCTGGCATTAAAAGAAGAGTTTATTCAAGGTGCAATATAAACATCTAAAACTTTTTAAAAGCTTCACTAACTTTCCCCAAGTGAAATTCCCCCAACAAGATGAATAAATTAATCAAATATCTTCCAAAACCCATAGTAAGTCAGTCATTCAAACTGTGATGAAAAGTACACCTTCTAAAGAACACTAACTGTTGTATTTAATGACAATATGTCTGTTAGCTCCTAGTACCAGGAATCCTGATCACAAATAGTCCCTATTGTGCATGTTATTTTTTATTTTAAGGAAAGGATAAAAAAGAAATAAAGAAATGTATTATCATCAGGAATTTAAGGGATTTAAGAGGACACATGTGCCCCATCACCATATCCATGTACCAAAGCTGAAAACAGTAAAACAAGGCTCTAAAGAACTCAGTTGTTAGTATCCCACCAGCTAAGTTTTTCACAAATACAAGTTTCAATTTATATATTCCACTTTCAGGTACAGACACATGTGCAGTTTTTATAGGTTCATTTGACCTGGTAAAGCTGCAAGGAGGAAGAGCAAAGGATGCTTTCTTGTTACATAGTTTTATACTTTACCTCCAATTTTCTACGAAAATCCCAGTGAAAATAGAGTGAAAGAATAGGCAGTGCTGTGTACTGGAATTTTTTTCATCCATTGGCGTAATATTACTTTATTTGAACTATAATTTATCAACTGACTGGAGGCCAAAAGACTACTACTTGCTTCTATGTGTCCAGATAAATACACTCTGAAGGCTTACCCAGGATTCAGGTAAGAGTTCAGCTTTGAAAACTGAGGCATCAAAGGAACTACCAGCAGAAGATGAGAAACATGTTCTATATGGCAGCTGTATATGCCAAGGACAGTAAACACAAAACACCTAGAAAAGATGTACAACATGGAGAAGCAAGTTAGAGAATGAACGGAATTGAACAAAGGAGGTAATGCATCAGGGGCAAAATATTCCTGAAGCAATATTAATAAAACCAAACAATACAATTGAGGACATCTAGTATGAATGACGCAATGGAAAGAAAAGCAGGAGGATACTTTTGCAGAGTATTCCTTTAATCTCTTTAATATCAGTTTTTTAAAGGAAAAAAACACCCCACGTGCTTGAAGCACATCCACCACCACTGTAGTGCCTCAAACTTTTACTGAAGCCTGCACTGCTACCCAATATAAAGAGGAAACAGCAAAACCACTGCAGAGCCCCTGCTCCAAAATGGAAAAAAAGCTGTGAACTCTTACCCCAGAACTTGGAAGAAACATCTTATTCTCAGATGATTAATGTACTTTGTCTTCCACTTACCTGAACACAGTGCTCCAGTAATTATAATGTACCTGTGGCAGCACAAGAAATATCTTCCTCCATTCCCAGAAAAATTTTAGCAAATGTGCAGTACTAAGAAAAAGGCAAATATTCCTGTGTCCTCCAGCAGCTGTTAAGAGTTAAAGCTACAATTTATGGACTTAAATTCAGCAGAGCAGCACATTCTTGAGTGTTTCTCTTGAGCAAATGCACCTCTGCTGGAACACTCTCCAGTATCTGCATGAGTGAGAGAAAGCACAAACTCATTTGGTGTCAGAAGGAATCCAAACTTCTCAGTTTTCTTTAGCTGACACGGATTTCTAATATAGATGGTGTCCACTCAGCTCCTGCCTGGTTCCCTGGGGAAGCACCTCCCTTTTAGCATTTTTTTAAAATATTCTAACTTTATTTTATGTTAATAAAACCTTATTTCCCTTTGAGGGTGGCTCAGATAACCATGCATAGTTACAAATTTACCATGAGAAGGCTTTTTGTCTGGGGCTTTTTTTGTGGTTTGAGAGTTTCTGCAGCTGTGTCACATTCAAAACTCAGTTGTTTGCTATGCCACAATGAAAGACAATTAAAAATAGATGACTCTCAAATTTGGATTCATTTAAATTCTATACAGAATGTAGTTTGACAAGATTGCAGTTCTTTTCTGGCACACTTTTCAAAGCTATTCTAGTAACAGAGTTTACTCAATAAGAAGAAATAACTTTACACAATTATTAGAGAAAACAAATATCAGATAAAACTTGCTTTTGAAAGTTGTCTCCATATAATCAGAAATGATTTTCAAATTCTTTCAATGTGTACAAATAATTTTCAATGGCAACATCATGTGGTTAGAAGAACCACTGTCAAACAGGGAAAAAAAACCCTACTAGAAGACATTCCTGAAAGAAAAATTATATTTTAGTTCTTAATAGTTAAAAAAAATATATCTTTCAGAAAAGACTGATGTAAAGATCCAAGTACAGAAAGGTCAGCTCTCCATGAATACATTATTTTATCCGTTCTAAAGCTTTGTTAGACCAACACAATCCTAACACTAAAGCTTCTTAGTTGATTACAGATGTTTTCTGAAAATAGCTCAGGTGCAAACAGCTTTTATCCACCATCAAAATCGATACTAAATCTAATTTAAGAAAGCTCAAGGCAAGAGTTTCTTACTTAATTTGTGCAGGCATATTGGAAATTATTAGAAGAAGATACGCCTGAAACAGTCCACTTTCCTCAGGCCCTTGCCCTTAAAGCACTCCTCTCACAAAAAATAAAATGTAAACCATATCCCAAACATAATTTGAAGAAAAAAAATCCCCCACACTTTTTGTTTTTAATAGGCAGGAGCCATGGTTCAGCTTGCTCTTGCTGGAGGTCTCTTTGATGAAGACCTTCTGACAATATATCAGAATTCAGGACCTATGGTGCCACTCTATGGAGAGCCTGTGTTTATCCATGGCTAGAAGGACATAATTTTCCATACAACTGTGTTGCCACAATGTGATTGGGGTTTGTTTCAGAAAGGATTTTGGACTTCTAGGAGAACACAGAGTGGACACAGTTGACCTGCTTGCTCTCTGGAGACCACCAAGGGGGTACCTGGCTAGGAAACCCTGGTGAGAAACATTTCTAGGAAGCTAACCTGCTCTGTCTCATCAGTTTGAGGTTTATACTGCAGGAAACCATTATAAAGCTTCTTTTCTTCCCTAGTTCCTTACGAACACTTTTATGTTTAATTACAGACTCAGAAGTACACAACTTGTGTTCCAGCACCATTTTGTCAACTGGAAAATAACCACAAGCTACAGGGTGTCAATGTATGGCTGGAAAAGCCATAGAAAACTCATTGTAAATGAGTCCATGAACTGTAAACATCCCAGGGACTCCAAGACACCCTGAACCTGAAACCTTCTAAATAGATTTAAAAACTTAAAACCGTCTGCTGTCTTTCCCCCATCCACCACCCTTCACACAGACTTGAAAACAAAACCATGCCATTAGTGATAAAAAAATACCACAAAGTATTTGATCAGATCCTGACTCAAAACGCACTGCAGTCACTGGAAATTTTCCTGCTGCCTTCTGTAGGTACAAAATTAAGAGCCAATGCCAAATGCTGAGTTTCAGCGTGACAGGAACTTCCAGCCAGCAATACATACAGAAAAACCACACTCTGAAAGGCTAAACCCATCCAGGAAATTACTTCTTGGGTAATTATCTTTTATGCAGAAGGGGGCTGTCACCATCTGATCACTGTAGTCAGTTCAAGCTCATTTACAGGTGCTAATCAGAGCAGATTCAATCTCACCTTTTATAGCTTATTAAATCTTTGAAGGCTTCTTTATAATAAGTGCTTCCTTGCAAAGAACTCAGTACGCTCAATTCCAGTTCATTCAGTAGAAACTGAATGGGTTTAGCAACCTTCAGGAGTCAGTAATTTCTTAGATTTTAAAGCCAGAATAGGCCCTTGTGACCACTTAGTCAGGCCTTCTGCATGCAATTTCACTGCAGTCCTGAGAGAAGCACCTAGAATGCAGGCAATTACTGACAGAATGAGAAGCAGCTGCCCAAGGCAGGCAGCTGGGTGGGTTTTTGGCTATATTTTTTTCCAAAGTTTGCTGCCTAGAAAATATTTTCACTAATGCTGCAGAGGGGGAGGGTGTGCCTTTATGTGTGTCTGTTTGTGAGGGTTTTTCATCTGTGGGGTTTTTTTAACCCTAACTGCTCATGACAGAAGTACAAATAAAATGCAATAACACTTAGCTGATTTATGGGCAACGACTGCTTAACAGAATGCTTATGATGAAGATCTGAAATTTACCTTGCATTCCATGGGGATCACTAATAAAGGTAGGTTTAGGAGGTTTTTTAGCTGTGATGTAAATCCAATTAGGAGCAGCCACGTGTAATAATGGGAGAAAAAGATCAGCAAACTGGTTTAACTGCATTTAAACTGCTGCTGGATTACTCCTAAAATTTTTGAATGTGTTAGTCAATATTAAGTACCTTGTCTGGAGGAAAGCTACTCAATTCAAAACCTACCAATCAATTCCCTATCAAAGCAGTTTGATTTATTAGCGACACAATCAGCAGCGCAGGCAGGAAATGGCCAGAATCAATACCAGCAATAACACACAAGGTATTAACACACACCTACTAATTTTCTAAGCACCCTTCAAGAACTAATCCCCAAAAGCTGCAATCCCCTCAAGCTGTAAGTAGTTATGGGCATTCCCCCACTCTCTCAGAGGCGTGAGATCCCTACTCCCACACATTCCTTGGAGCTGTGGTTGCTGCAGCCTTACTCCTGCTGCTCCCTATAATCCCTAATGCACAGGCTGGTGAGAAAGCCAAAAAAGAAAAGATTAAACACTCCCAGTAAGAATCCCTTAGCAAGTTCTTACACACACATCAAGGACAGCAATCTCCCACTGATTTTGCATTCCAGCAAATACACCAAGGTAAGAAAGTCATAGGAATAGTTTGAGATTATTATTAGTAGTAGTCGTACTGGAAACATTCTGATAATATAATGAGACAGTATTTCATTCACTAGTGGCATTTTCAAATTAAAATGGATATTTTTGAAAATAGAAGGGATGCTATAAGGTATGAGGCTAAGTTAGATTCTGTCAATGTAGAGAGAGCACTGAAGAAAAAGAAACTAAATAATAGATACTATAATAACATGAGCTCTGTACTTGTCGAAATGGCAGTGAATCAAACTAATCAGATTTTTCCAACGACCTTTCCAAATAGATCTGTAAGAACTCTGAGGCACAAAAATTGGTATTGTACATCACATCATCTTACAAAATTATGCATGGCAGTACTATAAGCTGCCAAGCACTAATAATAACTAAGCTTTTGGATCTTTTATCCTGTCCATATTCTCAATGGAACACCTGTTACCTGATATGAACACACTCTCTTAAATACCATTACAAACAGAGGAAGAATTTTCTCAACATCTACAAATCTGGCAGAATTCCTTCATCATCATCGTCCTAAGTTTCTGCAACTCTGTGACTGTGAGATAAAGTGAAAACTATTGTCATTTTTAGGTAGTAGAGCATAGTTTTAACACTTAAAAGAGCTGTGTAATTACCAATGCCAGTGAGTCATGATCTTCCACTGCAAGGTATTTTCATTCTTTGTATAGAAGAAAATTTGCAGAGGCACCACAACTGAATTTTCTGCAATTTCTGACAATAAAATGTGTTTGGCTTATTGCTGTATGAATAAACCATTTCCCAGAGAAAGCAATATAGTTTCTAAAACATATTGCACAAACTAACCAGCTTTTTCCCTAGAGGAAAACCATCATTAAAAAAGCAATTCGATAAGTCTGATTCCAAGAATTCTACCAGAAGTGCATCAACTAAACAGAATTACAGAAGTCAGTTCTATGATGCAAAGATTGAAATAAACAAAAAAATCAATACAAAAATAAACATAGGAAAAAAGAAAAGAGGTACTGAAGAAATAAATCTGCTAACACTAATACTTCATACAGAGTGTACTGTATTTCTATTTACATGTATTTTATATTGTATACATTAAAACAGAGGTGTTTTTATTAGTCTGAAAAAGCAGCTGAGTGTTTCATTGCCACCACTGCTTTCAGAACAAGGTGCACAAGTAGAGAGAGAAGATCTGCACATGGCAGAACTCTTTGGTGTCCAACAGTCCCAGCAGGCACTGACAGCCCACCCTGAAACAGGGAATCTGTGCTGCCTTTCATGGATTGACAGCTGCCCCCAAAGTTCCACTGCTTTTTCACATGATGGGGAACCTATTTTTCCCAAAACACCCAAGTGACTGGGAAAACCTCTCTTTGTGGTCACAAATTTTACACCTTACAGTAAGTCACTGTATCACTGTAAATCTTTCATTTCAAGATCCATGGAATTTTTCAGATATTCTATAAAGGTCTGACTCCAGTGCAGATGGGATCAGCATTCTTACAACACAAAATACCTAAAAAGTCAGGTTATAAATCCTTTCTACTTTCTAATTGTGTGTGCATAAAATGTTATTAATATAATTTAAAATATGGACTTTGGGAATTATAGAAAACTCATTAAGGTCACAATTAGAGACTAGCATACTCAATAATTAACTTTTTAATAAGTACATAATATATATTGTCTTTTAAGGCTTCACAGAAGGAGGTCTGATTTAGACAACATTTTTGGCTCCAGAATTTAATGAAAGATTTAAAACTCATTCTATTTAGTAAGAAAGACTGATGTAGAAATATATCTGAAGGTGTTCTGAGGGCCTTTATATAAAAAGGAGTTTTATGCTCAAGAGGCTAAAAGAAAATAAACCACAGGTGTTCCTTTCAGAGTCTTATGGTGCCACAAAAGAAATGTGAGTCAAACCAAATATCCATGCAAGTCTAGTAACCTGTCTCCCATAGTGGCTAAAAGAACCATTAAATAGTGTCTGCACTCTTCTATACTCTGACTTTCCACAAACACATGGTGCCTGAAATTCGCATTTTCAAATTAACTTTTATAGTACTGCAAGGTTAAAAACATGTTTAAAGTTAATGTTAATAAGTTTAAAGTTAATGCTACTCTTGGTATCCTCCCTTAGCAGGCAATCCCATGGCTCAGGACTGCAAAGGCACAACTATCTTTTCATATTCCTCCTCTCTGCAGCCAGACACCTGAGCACCATGCCTGAAATCTTTATTTGCTAATAATGCTTGAAAGGAGAATTTCTGATTAATTCTGTAGGTATCATTCTTTCACTTCCTTGATATAATCATTTACAAATTAATTCTAGGAATAGAACTGAATTAGAAATTAAACCTAGACTGGCTATTATTTTCTCTTGACTGGCTCAACTACATCTTATTTTATTCCTGAGCAGCCTGTGTTGTGTATAAGACACCCAAGTGTTTCCTTTACCCTTCATTTTCCAGAAAAGCAAGTTAGGTATCGAGGCACAAACCAAATATGTAACATATGTGAAAAACGAGGTTCACTCATGTGGTAAAATTTAAAAGGTTTAATAAAAGGTTTAATGAAAGGACAATAGGAGAAAGGAATAAAGCAAAGGGATAAACAGCTGGGTGCTTGGCACACCTCCTGTCTTGGAGACACCCTTTCTATACCTTTTCTGTTACATCAGCCTGTTGAATATTCATAGACCTTTATGCATAGTCAGACTTTTCTAAGAAGCAATTTCCATACCCCAGGAACTCTTTAGCAAGTTGGGTCCTCCTTGGGTCTACCTTTTTAGGGCTCATGCAGTTCTTGCCTGTGGTTTTATCACCACCTCCCACTCAGGCCATGGTCTGTGCATTTTTACAGAGGGTGAGTGTTGACAGCTGGCACATCAGCAGCAGGGTCCCCACCACATATTCACTGGATGTTATCCCAACCAAGCAAACATCCCAAGTGCAAGCATATTATCAACTGTCACCATTACCACCTCTTAAGTTTTGTTAACAGCAGAACTAAAAACTATATCCTTATTATCCTTATAATTATCCTTATTATTATCCTTTTAGCAGAGCTAAAAACTGTATCTTTGCAGCGAAGTTATTTTTACATTATACATACAACAATCATTATACATATATAGCAATCATATAGCATTCACCTAATATTTGAGAAAAGCCAATATTATGATACGTATTTATGATACATGCATGGATAACTTTTGGAGATTACAAGTCTACTCAAAAGTACTTTCCACAGGAATTTGAATTTATTACAGATTTTCATGCAGAGAAAAAAGAATTAGCCATCTGAGAGCTGGAGATCCTTTTGATCATTTTATTTCTGCTCTACATGCCTATGCTCAAGAGGCATTTTGTACTCATTTATACAGGGAATGAAAGGAACTTCAAAAGCACAGATACAATCTCCTTCAATTGAGGATATTTTACCTGAATTTTGTTTGAAAGTCCAAAAAATATCAATAGCTTCATCTGTAAAATCTAATAAGTTCAGGTTTCATGGGTGTCTTATTCCTTTAGAATTGTTGAACGCCTCAATTTCTCATAAAACAGTGTTTAAAACAGACTGGAAAACCATATTGTGCCTTTCAGGTCTTTTTACCACAAAAAGAAATCCAATCCCTAACAAGAATTCCAAAAAAGAGTTTCAAAGAGAATTCTACATTTAAATTTAAAATCTACCCCCAACAGCAATGGTGCACTCTGTCAAAGGGAGGACAGGGGGAAGAAAAGAAGAGTCCCTAAGCCAGCCCTAACACCACAAGAGTTATTGCTAAGCCTTGGGATACTCCAAGTTCCACCTCAAGGTTTCCTATGCCACTCTGCCTTAAAAGAGCAAAATACTCCATGCAAATCAAAACTGATTAGTCCTTAGACGAGATCTTGAACATGGGTCAAGTCTGTGGGTGACATCTTTTTCCTTCCCCTCATTTATGAGGTTGGAACTCTGAAGTGTAATTAGCTTCAATCGTTAATTCCAGAGTTCAGATAAATGAGAAATGAGAAGTGGTGAATTATGATTTTCAGAGAACTGCTGAATGAACCATGGGCATTACATCACAGTAATCTCACAGACGATATGTTATGTGAATATGTGAGTTCAGCAGGGATGTTGAACTGCTATATCTTCCCTTCAGAAATATTAAATACTTTCCATTTTCTGTGTTAGTCAACATATGTAGGATTGAAGAGACATAATTATTTCTCCTAACAAAAAAATTAATTACTGGTTATGAAACTTGTCTACTGAAAGAAAATATGGGAGGGTGGGGGGAAGGGAAGAATATTTACATACCAAATACCCCCCAAAACACAGAGAAACAAAAAACAAATTTCAAGGAGATCATATGAATTTTTTGTAGTATTTTCCCAAAAGAACATCATATAAATACTCAGCTTGGCCATGTCTTGTTATTTTCTGTATCAGGCTGTTCCCAGGTAACACATCTCAAATCAGCCTCTCAGAAGTTGTTGGTTCAAGTTGCAGGTTATTCATTAAGTAGAGGCTACACAAGCACAAGTACATCTGCCTTCAGAGACTTATGCTCGAGTTTTAAATAAAAGCACATTAGTCAGAAGATAACTTAGAATCTAGTGGCACTTCACAGGGTTTTTTTTACTTTTCCTTGAAATTACAAGGCTACAACAAAGGCAAGCCCACTCCTTTACAAGAAGCAAGGTCACCATTTTATCTCCCAGGATGCTGATGGGATCACTGCCTTTATCAGTCTAAAAGCAGTACTGAAGCTCAAGATTTTTGCTGGCACCTTAAAAGCTGAAAATATAACATCTGAAGCATTTAACTCCCTGGTTTCAGGTTCTACCCAGCTTTCAATCTCCCTCTATTCCATTTCTTTAAACAGAAATTATGCCTTAGAAATAGTTTGATGGCTCTATTCTCTCAAGTAACATCTAATAATAGTTAAGAGAAAAGATGAGGCAATTTACACTCCGTTTACAGACTCTAAATGAGTGTGCTTGCTAAAGCAAATACAAGAGGATGTAAAACCACCAACCCACATAAGAATAGAAAAAGCAGTCAGTGGAAAATGAGTTGATAACTGAAGCTCATGAAACAAGTCAAAACCACATCAAACCTATAACACTGAATAAAGTTGGGTAATGAGTGCTTAATTATTTTTGTAGTTAACTGAATTGTCTTAACAGCATTACCAACTTTCAGACCAGGTGTGGCTGAAATCTTCACAACTGTTGTTGTGCTGCTTGAATTCAAAGTTTAGCTGGTTTTACTTAAGCAAGCTTTTCTTGCGTGCAGTAAGGGCATCCAGCTTTTCTATTCGTTCTCTAGATTTTGGGAATCTTGTATCAGCAGCAATTTGTTTCTATCATAATAATGACATTTATGCATGTACATATATATGCCAAAAATCACTGTTATTACAGAGTCATAACAGGATCTAACAAACACTGAATCTCAGAAAAATTCCATTTTCCTCCTGAGAGGATGTCAAAATTGCCCACATTTTTCTTAGCAGTTGCAAACCTCACTGAAGTAGAGCTATCTTGTAAAAAAAAAAAAGAGTAATTTCTCCTCTGGTCATCGTGCCCTGATTGCTGGGGATGTGCTACATACAGGGTACTTCTGAACTGGTATTGGGCTTTTATGCTGGGAAGTTTTCCACGAGATATTGAAAGGAATACTTAAAAGAACCAAGTACGCTTAAATTAGGTCTGCAAGTTCACTTACAGAAGAAGCAAAGAAAACTCAGTCCCTTAAGTTCCAGATAACAGGAGTCTTGTGAAGGATTGTTCTGAATGTTTATGCAGATGAGCATTCCCAAGGAAATGGGAAAATCCCATATTAGGGCACACATTTCAAAACTTGAATTTGGGAAACCTCTTCCTTGGAATGCTTCTTTTGTGGCAAGCAAATACACAAAGGAAGAGGAGAACACTCTTTCCCTTGGAATGTAAAGATGTCTATACTGGACCTTCTGAGCCAAAGACAGTTTTGGCAGTAATATTTGAATAAAGAAAATATTCAAGATACTAATAAGCTCTAAATTATTAAAATCTGCCAATTAAAAGTATAATGAATACTGTATGAAATCAATGTAAAAGGCATTTATTGGACTTTTATCTGAAGGACTAATCAAGGTTAGTGGTGACAATATGGAAGTACTCATTACTTTTTTCTCTCCTGCAAAAGATAATAATTAGTGCTTCTCAAAGAGCTCTAATTGGAACAGTGAAATTTTTTTCTTCTCTTTGAAAACTGGATTCTGAAATTGTCCACGTTTCACCAAAAGCAAGCGATCAGAATAAAGACAATTTTCATTTACTTGACAAATTAGGCTTTTAACTCAACTCCCTCCTTTTTCACAATAATGAATGACTTTCCTGCTCAGTTCATCTGCAATACATCACATTAGGATAGACAGATTACAGTGAAATACAGTGAAAAGGAAGTGAACTGGGAAATTCATACCAGTGTCTCCTTCCTGTGTGTGCTGCCATTAACAGTAGCCAGGCAATATCCACAAGTTACCATTCCAATGAATCAGAAGGTTGAAGACCAGGCAGGGCTTTTTTCCTCATTTCTGTTTAGCTGTGGGGTATATTTTCTTGCTGCTTGCAGAACATTCACTATGTGAAAACACGTCAATCCCAGTTTAAATTGTGTTCACAGTGAAGCTGGGTGGCTGTGACCAGGGATTGCACATCTGCAGCCTCCCTGGCTTGTGGAAAAGGCAGGATTCCCTCCTAGCTCCAAAGGCACACGAAAATCTCTTAGTGACAACATCTGTGTGAATGCCAAGTTCAATCAGTCGTGCATACTCCTTGCCTCAGCTGCTGGAGCAAACAGGCAAGATGAGTTCATGCCCTACCTTTTTGCTTATCACGAGGAGTTTATCCATCATTTAGTCCTGATAGCTTCTCGCCAAGTAGCCCCACTTCCAGACAGTTTTAGCAGAGGTTTAAACGAGGTTTTTTTTTTACTTCTTTGCTGTAGATTACTTCCAGTTCAGCTTCACTGAACACTAAGTACCTCCCAGTCACCACGTGGTCCAAATTTAAGATTCTATTTCAAGAAAACTAGATTTTTTTTCTATCATGTTTCATTTTTTGAAATATACATTTTTTTTTTTCCTGAAAGGATGAATAAAACATCAGTTTCATCTCAAACAGTTATTCACTTATGGGTAACTGAAGACCACATCCATGTTATGTATCATTATGTATACCATATGGCTCTCCTACAGAAATGAGCTTTAGAAGCATAATTATCAACAATGCTTAGTGGCAATATGTTCCATGTAGTTAACAAAAGAATATGATCAGTGATGTGAGAAAAGGATTAAGACTATTTTAGAATATTATGCAGTGTAAGCAAGGCCAGAAAAACCATATATATATACATATATATATGCACGTATATACAAACACACTTGGGTGAAGCACTGAAGGCACATCAGGCACAGTATTTTCCTGTTAAATAAAATAAAACATAACTTTCAGTCCAGGATATCAGCTGGAACTATAGAAGCTAAAGAAACCAAAGAACTGATAAATGAATAGCACATAGATCCCAGGCAGACACTTGGTAAAATCAGCCTCCCGCCTATCCCAGGACAATATATTGTGTATTGTAGAATATTTTTTTAGTAGCAAAAGTGAAGGTGTGGAAAAGTAATTAAAACCCCCTCATCCAGTATGTTCTGTTTAAGACTTTGAAGACCACACATCTCACTGACTGAATG